>VZDJ01007749.1:6406449-6419401 GCA_008694505.1 Cyanoderma ruficeps | reverse complement strand
ACTTTTTTTTTTGTTTGTGTTGGGTTTTTTTGTTGGTTTGTTTGGTTGGTTGGTTTTTTTGCCTTGACTGCCTGGTGAGCAGCCCCGGGCTGATCCAGCGCTCCGGGGTAGCAGTGGTAATTGCAGCAATAATTTAACGAGGCGGTTTGCGGCCGCGATGCAGCGCCCAGGGCACGCTTCGTTGCCCGTCCCTCGGGCGGGCTGGCCGGGTGGCTCTGCCCGGCGGTGGGAACGCGAGGGGAACCGGAGTCGTTCGATCCGGTTTGAGAGCAAGAGGATGGCGCTGGGGTCAGCTGGCGTGAGGGAGAATGGGGGAGAGATACGAGGGAAAGGGGCTTTCCGGGGTCGAAGCAGGAAAAGTGGAAGTATAATCAACCTTTTCTTTAGCCGCCTTCAGGTTTCGGACACACCTTGGCAAGACAGCTCGTCTTCCTTTTTCGGTTTTTTCCTCGTTAATAAGAACCAAAACAAAGCAAAAAGGTATCTGGCTTTTCCCGGGGAATCAGCCTCACCTTCATTCGTTATAGCACACGGTTGTGACTAAGGAACGCGTTCACTGTAGCTCGCAAGTGGTTTCAATATTCCCACAGAAGCTACATCTTCATACCTGCAAAAGAAAAATAGTTCGGCTTTCTGGTGGTTCCCCGAAAATGGTTAGAATTTGGGAAAAGCTTTGGGAAAAAAAATATGATGCTTTTGAAACAAAATCAAAGCAAACTTGCAATAGTCCGACCCGGCAGACTGCTCAAAAAGACAGCGACTGCTTTACTTGTACGAAAACTAAAAATAAAGAAATTGTTGATTTTCAGAGTCAGGTCGGGACAAATGTGATGTTAGAGGGCAGGAAAACAAAGCGCCAAAGACGCTTTCATAAATTTGTCCCTAAATCCCTAAATCATCTTAGTGAATATGGCATATGATTCGGGTGTACTGGAAAAAAACGGGGGTAGTTCTGTCGTCAAAAGTTTGAGAAATTGTAAAGTAGTTTTTAAGGTGTAATTGGTGTGTAAGCAAATGCAGCCACCGGGATGGAGAACCTGACAAAAATCAATCGTAAAAATACACTGTCGTCAAAATAATACTAGGTAATTAATCGCTGCTAATGCAGGATCCAACGTGTCCTGGGCCCAGAATATCTGAGAGCTCTCATAAATACATATATTGCGTGCAACAGCACGGACTCCTTCTCTTCCAGACTATTCCAGGCTCATTTATCCGGGAAAGAAACACATTTCCTTGAGAATCGTTTCCAAAAGGACAGGCCTGCTTCCAATAGCCAAGAATTTCCCCGCGCGGAATTCTTTCAAACGTTTGGAAATCGCGGCGGCAGCAAGCGCGGCGACCTTGCGCTGTATATTTTTTGTTGTTGTTTTTTTGGGGGGCGGGGGGGCAGGGAGGGGGAAGGTGGTTGTTGAAAGTCGAGAGCGCAGTTTAAGGGGGGGATAGGTGTGTGTTGGGGTGCACTTTGTGGGGCAAAGCGCTCCAAATCGCGGGTCCGGGGCCGCGCAGCTGCCGGCGCGGCGGGCGCGGTGCGGCCCCGGCCCCGGCCCTGCGTGGGCGTGTCGGCGGGCGGTGCTGCCCGGCCCCGCGGATCGCGGATTGGGCGTGGGGAGGGAGCGAGGGCCGCTCGCTGCCAGAGAAAGTTTTGGGGAGGGGTGGATATTTTTTTCTTCCCCCAGTGCGAGGAAAGGGGGTTTGGTTTGGGTTTGTTTTGTTTGCGCCGCTCCGCTCCTCGCCCGCTCTCTTTCTTCGTCGTGGCCGTGGGTTCTGAGGACTTTTTAATTTTCGGGGTTAATTTTTTCTTTTTTTTTTTTTTTTTCGTCATTTTTCGGTGGTTGGCTCTCCTTCCTTGCCCCGCCGGGAAGTGCTCCACCAGCCGCCTCTCGCCCCGCCATCCCTCCCCATGCGCCCGGGGCCGCGGGCAGCTCCGCGGCGCGCACCCGGGAGCTGAGCTGTGGAGCGGCGCGTCCCCTCCTCGGGCAGGATGTACACGGCCGGGCTGGCTCCTTTCTACGCCTCCAACTTCAGCTTGTGGTCAGCGGCGTATTGCTCTGCATCGGGGCCGGCGGCCGGCGGCTGCTTCCCCCTGGACGCCGCGGCGGCGAAGAAGCCGTCCTTCTGCATCGCCGACATCCTCCACGCCGGCGGCGAGGCGGCCGCAGGAGCCGCCGACAGCCTGCCCGGAGGGCCCGGCAGCGGGATGCCGGCCGCGCTGGGGACCGTGCACCACGGCGGTCCCTTCCACGCCGCGGCCTCGCCGCTCCGGCCCACGCCCGTCGTGGCCCCCGACGCCCCCGCCGCCGCCTTCCCGCCGCGCCTCTCGCCGCTCTCGGCCGCCTACCACTCCCACCACCACCGCCCCCCGCAGCACCGGTCCCCCGCGGCGGCGGCGGCGAGCGGCGGAGGCGCCCCGGCCCCCGCCCGGCTGCCCGGCGGCCACACGCACGGCGCGGCGCCGGCGCCCGCCAGCAAGGACCTGAAATTCGGCATCGACCGCATTTTATCGGCGGAGTTTGACCCCAAAGTCAAGGAAGGCAACACGCTGAGAGGTAGAGAAATTGGCTTGTCCGCTTTCCGTGCTAACGCTCTCGGTGCTCTGTTACTTGTACTGTGATTAGCGACTACACCCGCGATTTGAAAACTTTCAGATCTAGCCGAGAAAAGAATTATTTAAAAAAAATACTTATAAATCTGAGTCTCTAACAGCTGTCACTGAGCCACCCTCCACTCCCCCCCTCCCGGCTCCCGCACGGCTTGAGCCCCTGGGAAAATAGCGATACCGTGAAAATAGCGAGCGGAGCGCTCCGCGCTTCCCGGAGCGGCCGGGGATTTCTGTCTCCCAGGGCACAGCGCGTTTTAAAGGCTTTCGCTGCAATCCATCTCCCCTCGCGGCCTGTAAACATCCTGACCAAGGGAGTAAATATGTCGGAGGATGTCTGACTGCCGGGGCACGGCCGCCTCTCCCGAGGAGAGCCCCTGGGGGCGGGAGACGGCTGCTCGGTGGCCCCCCGAGCCCCTCCGATCGGGCACCCGCTCCGAATCAGGCCGGATTGTCGGTCTCGACCGCGTTATAACAGAGCTCTCCTTGTTCCTGTGCTCGCAGATCTGACCTCCTTATTAACTACGAGCCGCCAAACTGGGGTTCATCTCCCCAACTTGCAGCCTTCCGCCGGCCAGTTCTTCGCGTCTCTAGACCCTATTAACGAGGCCTCTGCTATCCTGGGTCCCTTAAACACAAACCCAAGGAGCTCAGTGCAGCACCAGTTTCAAGACACTTTTCCAGGTACATCTCGTCCCTCCTCGACCCTCCCGTGGCGCAGGGCCCTCTGTCCTGGAGCAGCCCCCTTCCTCCCGGAGGGACTGGCCAGGCAGTTTTGCAAGGCTGGGGTGTGTGTAGCGAGGTTCAGATTTTGGCCGATAGCCGGGCTGCGTGGGGGGGAGGAAGAGCCGGCTAGGGCCTGATCTAGAGGACCGTCCCATCGAGTACAGGAGTAATAACCTGGGCCGAGAGGGAAGAAGCGGGGAGCGGGGAGAGGAAGAAATTCGGGTTCCAGACAGCTCCACCCGCTCACGAGGCAGCACAAGTGGACAAGACACGTACCCATCGGGCAGGCAGGGCCACGCTGGCCCGGGCCCTCCCTGCACACCGCACTCCAACTCTTATTCTGATCGATTTAAGGCTCCCTTTCCGGCTGTGATATTAATAACGCCGTCTCCCCCTCTCTTCCCCCGCTTTTCTCTTCCCCTGCCCAGGTCCGTACGCTGTTCTAACCAAGGACACGCTGCCCCAGACGTACAAGAGGAAACGCTCCTGGTCCAGGGCTGTTTTTTCCAACCTGCAGAGGAAAGGTTTAGAAAAACGGTTCGAAATCCAGAAGTATGTCACCAAACCGGACAGGAAGCAACTGGCGGCGATGCTGGGGCTGACAGATGCTCAAGTAAGAACGGCTTTGGTTTTATTTCAATCCTTACTTCTAGTTCAGATGGATACCAGAAGGCAGTGAGGTCTCAAAGTGTTTTCCCTTCCTTTATCATAAGTGGGGCTGTCTGAAGAGCTGCACCTCGCCCCGAGCATCTCTTGCTCCCAGGTTCCGCGGGGTTCCGCGGCCCCGCGCGGAGTTTTCGCCTGTGTTTTGGCCACCGAGGAGCAGGCCGGGTGGAGAGACGAGCGGGGCCAGGGCAGACCATCAGTGTGCGCTTTACTGGAGTGCAATTCGCTGTAGGAGGCAGTTTAAGGCAAAGGAAGTAGAAGCGAAAACACTGTCCTTAATGTCCCTTTTTTTTTTTCTTTTGGGTTTTGGGGTTTTTTTTGTTCTAAATCTTTCCTTGCGTTGTGAAATCCTTCGTTCTGAGGAAGTGAAAATACTTCTTCAAACGGAATCATTAAACGCCACTCTGTAATGATTCCACTATTGAGGGCCCTCAGCGCACAGAATTGTATAACGCTGTGGTTTCTTGAGCAAGATTTGGTTTCCTGGAAGAAGTAGAAGGGAGAGGAAAAAAACTCATCTAAACAAACAAACAAACACGGGGTGGGGTGTGTGCGGTATTTAAACACACAAAGTAGAAGGAGGAAAAAAACAAAACAAAGCCCTTCAGTAGCATAAGGATGTGGGCAGCGGGAGGGGAGGACGGCGCCTCCTTCTCTCCCCCGTTGCCGGTCCCGGTGGAAGGGCTCGGGGTCGGGGCCGGGCGCGGTGCGGGGCGCGGTGCGGGGCGCGGTGGGGCCGTGCCGCCCGTCTAAGGGCCGCGCGGCCGCAGGTGAAGGTGTGGTTCCAGAACCGGCGGATGAAGTGGCGGCATTCCAAGGAAGCGCAGGCCCAGAAGGACAAGGAGCCGCCGCCGGAGCCGGAGGCCCAGCGAGCCGGCGCACCGCCCGCCGCCCCCGGGGAGCCCGAACGCAGCCCCAGCCGCTCCGACGGCGACAGCGACAGCAGCGACGCCGAGTCCCTCGACATGGCCCCCAGCGACACGGAACGGACTGAAGGCCCCGAGCGGAGCCTGCCCGCCGCCGGGCCGGGCAAGTCCTCGGGCAGCACCGGCCTGCCCTCCCCGCCGCCGCCCGCCGCCGCCAGCCCCGAGCCGCGGAGCGGCCTATAGTCAGGGCGGCCCGGGACCTGTGCGCTAATTTATCTCCCTTCCCCCGCCCCGGGAGCGCGGCACGGCCGGCCCAGCACCGGCCCCGGCCCACTCCCGCCTGTGGCCAGCGCCCGGCCCGGGGCGAGGGGCCGAGGACGCAGGCGGAACGGGGGACGCCGGCACCGGGACGGCAGAGCGTGAGGCGGCCGCCTTCCCCTCGGAGCGGCTCGCAGGAGACTGGGGGAATCTCTTTTTTTTTTCTTTTTTCTTCCCCCCCCCCNTGGGGTTTTTATTTTATTTTTTTTTTATTTTTTTGTTTTAATTCTCCATTTCCCGCCCCTCGTTCTCTCCGAGGAAAATCCGAGCGAGGGACTGCGAGAACGCTCTCCGAAACCCCCACCTTTCCTCGCCCCACCCCCCCAATACCAATTTACAATGTGAAGTATTTTGCCAACGTCCTCATTGGTTGCAACTTGTTGCTTCGAATAATCCGGCCAAGAAATACTGCACTGACAAAATATATAAATATATATATATAACTCCTGTAAATAAAATGTTTGCTATGGTTTGTAGCCACGTCAGTCTGTTGACCAGGGGCGAGGGCTGGCGTGCCTGCCCCAGCTTTCTTCACCCCGCTCGAAGGCAGCAGCTGCCTCTCCTCGCCTGCCCAGGCAGCCTTCGCTTTTTTTTTTCCTTTTTTTTTTTTTCTAATGAAGGCAGTGACAAGGACTGGATTTGATGACGCAAAGTTGTGCCCCGGTGAGGAAGTTGCCAATAACACTCGTAGCCCCGCGTGTGCCCGTGCCGTGTGAGGTGGCTTTTGATGACGCCGGGCAGGGTCGGGCTGGGCTGTCTGACCGCCCGCCACCTCCGGCGCCGCTGCCAAGCGCCGGAGGGGCAATTTCGGGGTGCAGGGGGGTCACGACAAAAGCGTTGGATTTGTTTTGCTTGACTTTGTTGTTCTTTGCTGTCGCTCCGGTTCGCCGCGCACCTCCCCGCGAGCCTCCGTGACGTCACAGAGCGGCCGCGCGGGTCCTGGGGGGCGACTGTGACGTCACACAGGTGCTGTGACATCACAGTGGCCGATGGCGGGGTGGGGGTGGGGTGAGCACCGGCCTTGGTGGGGGGACACGGCGGATTGTCCCCCTATCCCGGTGGGCGCTGCTGGGGCTGGGTGCCCTCCCCGGTGCGTGCGGCCTGGCGGCTCCGCCGGGACTCCCCGGAGGTTCAGGCCGGGATCCGACGGCTCCGCTCGGGTTCACAGTTAGCTTCGCCCTCGGAAAAATATAAAGCGCCGCGCTGCTCCGTGCTCCGGTCCTCCCGGGCCACGAGGAAGGACGGGGGCCGCTTCTGAGGCAGCCTGCTTCCCTCCCTTGCCGAGCAGCAGGGATTAGAGCGAAAGCCACGGCGGTGAGCAGCCCCCGGGCTTCCCTCTGGGAAGCGAGATTTTTCCTGCTCCTCGGCGCAGGAATCTGCGGGAGCCGGGATGCCGCTCACGGAGACAGGGCAAGGGCAGGAGAAGCGCCCCCCCCCCCTCCCCCCACCGCTCTGCCCCACAGGCTCGGCCGATGGGCCCTGAGCCTGAGACGTCGCTAGAAAGAAAGGGGAGACAGAGGAATAAAGGGAAAGACAGGGAAAATGCCGGTGTCCTCCAGCGATGTGGAGGCGGGTGCAGGTCTGGCCTTAGCCTGATGCTTCTCTGAAGGCTCAGGCGAGGAATCCTTCGGGGCTGGGGGCGTTTTCCGGGGAGGACACTCTCCTCGGGGCCACCCTTGTTAGCGAGACCAAAGCCCCGGGGAAAGGGAAAAACACCCACAGAATTCCCCCACCAGAAGCCCTGGGAAGAAGGAGCTGGCGCATACAGCAGGCCAAGAGACGTCTTGCCGGACGAAGGAGGGACGGGTGAATTGGTAGAAAACGTGTAACCGAGAGGGCAGAACCACGACAGGCAGCCTGATCTCCAAGGAGGAGGTGCACAAAGTTCCGATGCGCTCCTGGATGCCCTCAGCGCCCACGCGAGGCAGCGCTCCCGGGGTGCCGGCCCTGACCGACCCCTCTTGGGACAGAGAAGTGGAATCGGGGAGGAAATTATCTGGAAGGGCCTTGCAAATTAATGTTCTGCCTTTAAAGCCTTGCCAGGGAGGGAGCAAGGGGATGTCATGGCTTATCGGGGCACGCTGTGGGCCCTTCAGTTCGCTTTCAGCCCCAGAAAGCGCCTGCGCCCGTCGGCTCGGGATTTGCCATGATGTTGGAACTCCCCTAAATGCAAGGGAAGGCGCGGGACCGATGCCCCGCGAAACACGAGTGTTTCTCCTCCGATAAACCACCGTGGTGCGGCTCACGGAACCGCAGGAATTTGTTTGCCTCTTGAGTTTGCTTCCTGAAGACTAGCCCGTGCAGGAGAGAGGGGTTTGGAGTGGCTCTTGTCAGATGAGAAAGGAAAAGCGCGTCGGGAAAGAGTTTCTCTTCCCCTGGGTTACAGGAATGCGCGTCTCCTCCAGCGGAGGGCTGGCTGCGCGGGGCCAGACTCCATCCCTCCACCTCGGCCTCCCCAAATAACGGGAACAATGCCCGCCCCGGCTTGGGGTCGGGGAGAGAGCGAGGCAATGCCTTTATGGCATCATTTTAAGATAACACGGCAAAAAAATAGGGAAATAATGCTCTTAAGACTCGAGTTTTGGGTAAAGATGCTCAGGTCAGAATGGAAGAGATGGGATAAAATTCCTTCGTCCTGCGCCCGCTTTTTGTGCTCCGTGCACGTCGGGTGCTGTTCGGGCCAAGGGGCCAAGTGGCGGAGCGGGAGGATGGCTTTCTTCCTCTCCCTCGGCTACAGGGAAAATGAATTTTATCTCCCTCCAGTTTGCTCCTGCTGTACACGTGCATGTAGAGCAAAGCCACGAAAACGAGTGTGGGGAGAGACGCGCCCATGGAGGGATTTGTGCCCGTCTCTGCAGGGAAGGGAGTTTTCCCCGTCCCGCGAGGCTGCAATTGCTGCTCGATTTCCGCGGGAAAAAATCGGGACAATGTCGCGACCGCAGGCACCTCCAACGCCGTTGGCTGGCGAAGGCGACATGTCCGTAGTGCAATGCAACACCCCCGCTCCCAGAACAGGTCAAAGAAAGCTCGGGGGAACCTCTATTTTGTTTGCATGTTATGGCCTGGTACCAAAAAACACCCGCTTTTGATGTTGGTTGTCTCTGAGCGAGAGACGCCCGAGCCCACTGTTTCACTGCCCACCCGAAAACTCTCGGCGGTGTTTCAGTCGGGGGCAGCAGCTTTCCGGGCGGTCCCTTCACCTCCCCTGAATCCACTGTGACTCTTTCCAGGTCTGTGCGGGCACTGCAGCCCTTCCGGGCTGTCCCCGCCCTCCCAGCCGGGCTGGGTGACAGCAGGGTGTCTGTCGCGGCCGGGCCCGGGTCCCCCCGGAGGGGCTCCCCCCGCGCTGCCCCGGTCTCTGCGCTCCCGGCAGGGCAGACAGGCCCTCGGCACAAACTCCCTTCGTTGCTTCTCTTCCCCATCCGGACGCCCGAAGAGATTTTTCGCGCTGGTTTCAGCGCGAAAAGCCGTACGTGAGACCGAGAAGCGGGAGCGATACGCGCTGCCGCACGGAGGACAGAGGTTTTCCTGCCTCCTCCTGTCTGGCACGTATGGGAAATCGGATTTATACAGAAGCGGGAGGCTTCGCCGTGCCGCTCCGATATCCCTGTCTGGGGGCAGCCGCACCCGCAGGGATGCGCAGCCGGGCTGATCAGAGCCGGGTCCGGCCGGCCTTCTTCCCGGGAAGCAGCTTATCAAGAACTCCACCTTTCCCGGGCGCTGTGTTAGGAAGTACAAGGAGGTAATTTTCTTTTCGCCCGACTTCTTACCAGAGATCTCCCATCTCCAGAGACCCGACTCAACCCCAGAAATAACAGCCACATTAGAAGAAAAAAAACCACCCAAACAATAATAGAACAAAACAGAGGCGATATTTTAATCAAGCGGTACAGGGTGCAAAAGCTGGCACCGGGGCCCGGCGCTGTCCGGCCCGGCGAGGACGGGGTGTCCGCCGGGGTCCCCCCGCCTCGCTGCTGCTCCCACCAGAGCCCCGCGGGCGCGGAGCCGGCGGCAGCGAAACCTGAGTTCGCCGCCCTCGTTAGCAGAGCGAGACCGGCCCCGCTCCTTAGGAAAATATTTTTATTTTATTTTAATGTCGGGCTTAAGCTGATGTCTTAAAAAATAATTGTTTTCAGACCCCAGTTCGCTCGGCATCGCCGTTTCACACTCGCAGGCACACACAGCTTTCCCTGCAGTTCATGCCTCGGGACTGCCTGGCGTCGGCAAGACAAACTGCAATCTCCAAAACGTCAACTTTTGCCACAATCTCGACTAAAAAAACCACCCCCTTCTTATTGCTGTTGAGCGCTCATCAGAAATAATGGCTGTTTACACAAAACCTTTATTCACTTTCTTAAATAAACACCAGTGAATTCAAATAAAGCAAAGCCTCAGCTATAATTCAAGCACAACGTTTGCTGTGTGTATTCTCGGCTGCGGACCTGGAGAGATTCCTCGGAGAGAAATATGAGGTCTCTTTTCATAGTCCACCTCTATTAACTAAATATTCTAGCTCACCTCGGCCAGGTTTATACTACTTCGGTTTTCCTTTTCTCCCCTCTTTTTTGTTTTTCCCCAGCTGAAGCGGAAATATTTCCTCCCTTTCCCCCAGTTCCTTTTTACAGAGGTGTGGTCCTGACGCTTTTCTTTTTAAACCAATTTGCAGAAGCCCCTTCCCCTCTCTTTTCGCAGCCCCGGCTCGGGTGCGCGCTCCGGGAGCCCGCCCGGCCGCGGGTGCTCGCGGCTTGTGGCTCGGCGATGCCAAGGTCTCGCTTATCTGGGAAAGAACCGCCTACAAATGCCGTCCGTGCAGCCCCACGGGCCCAGCCGGGGGAGCGGCGGGGACCCGCGGAGGAAGCGGAGTCCATTGATCGCCCCTCGAGGGAACCGGGTCCGAACCGGCGCGGGGAGCGCTGCCCTCCTGCTCCCCTCATCTCCGCCGCTTCCAGACCGGGACTGGCAGCCCCAGCCCTAATGAGATCCATTAAGGGTATTATTGATGTGGAGGTTTGCTGTGAGGTCCCGGCTGGAGGGAAGCGGGGCTCCGCTGCAGATACAGGCGCTCTGATCTGCACCACCTGGCTGAAACCAGAGAGCCGCCACTTCATTAATGGGTTTAGCCTTTGCTAATTGGTGTCTTTAGGAGCCTTGCCAAATTCTGCTCCTCGATCTTTGGAGGCAGCTTTTGTTTTTCCTTTTGCCGGTGACATTCGTTGACGGCGATCAGAGCCGACCCCAGCGCAGCGCCGGCCGCCCGCCAGGCAGCCCGACAGCCCCCGACGGGCCGGGCTGGGCTGCGCGGCCGCTCCGGGCACCTCCTGCCCGCTGCTGCCGTCACCACCCACCATCGTCATCTTCAGCAAAAATGGGAACGCCGCAGGTGAACCCCTCAGCGAGCAGAGCCAAACCCTCTCCTGTCGCCTCGGTGACGGCAGCGGCAGGTGACACCAGGGCAGGTGGGGCGAAAGGAGCCCTGTGACCCACACCCGCCCTGCCAAAAGCAAGCACAGGGCCCGGGGCTGTCCCTGTCTCCGGGGCAGTGGGGAAAGCGGCCACGGGGCCGATCCCGGGGAGAACGGGAGCGGCTGGGGCGGTGCCCGGCCCCGTTCCCGCAGTATCTCGGAGCCGCCGCGGCTCCCCCCGGCACCGAGAACCGGCGCCACGGCCGAGCCCCTTTCGCCCCCCACGCCCGGGGTCAGCTTCATTCCCGGCCCCGCGGCTCTGAGCAGCTTTTCCGAGACTCAAACGGCCGTAGCTAATGAAATCCTCTCACCGCAAATCACAGAGCTCTGCCATACGCTATAATCAAATTTCTGCTTGCCTTAAAAAACCCGGGCCACCCTCCTCCACCCCCGTTCTCCGGGCAAACCCCAAATCAAAGGTTTCTAGCCATCACACCCCTCCAGTTATGCCTGGTCCCAGGCCATCTCTCCCGGCCTTCGTGCCAGCGCCCGTTCCTCCCGGCTCCCTGCGATGACCAGTTCCTTTCCTCGGCCACTAAAAGAGGAGGCTGCTCCGGACCACCCCTGTCTGCTTGGTCGGTCACCTGCATGGCAGCTCGGGAGTGATGAAAGGATGGGGATGCTGGAGAGAACAGAGAGGTTGGAGGGTTCCTTGCCCAGCAGCCCAAAAGAGGGGTCGGTGGGGAAGAGACACTCTCACAGACACGCATGCACAAGTCACGCCGGCCTCATTTCCCGGGTAATGTGTCACCAGCCGTGTAAGTCAAGTATTCAGGGGTCAGACACGGCTGATAAATCACGCCGACCAGGGGTTTTATCCTCCGCACGGCCCCGTGGTCACCGGGCTTTGCTGAGCCACTCCGCGGGCTGCGCCCTGGTGCCGGCCCCGAGGCGAAGGGTCAGAACCGATACGAAATGAAGGGGCCCTCCGGTCCCGGGCCCGCCCCCTAACCCGAGCCCGCCCGGCCTTGGCCCATTTACCCCGGGCTACAAAGGGCTCTGACCCGTGCGGGGCTGGGACAGACCCCCCAGCTCCACCAGACCCCGAGCCCGTGCCTGAACGTAGCCATGGAAAACAAGAAGAAGCAGGATGGGATGCGGCACGGAGCCGGTCCGTCTCCCCGAAAACATCCCAGTAGAATTCTAAAATGCACGAGCTCCCAGGCCGGCCCGAGTCGCTAGAGCGCTCCACGCTTCCATGGACGAGCCCAAGACCTGGCCCTAAGCCTTGTCATTGTCCTTTGACACCACATAAACAAAACATGTAGTTGCAGATGAAAAATAACTCGAGGGAATTACAGCCTGTGTTTTACAAGCAATCCATTTGAGCTTTTCTATTATCATAATTATTTTAACGACAGTACGATATGTCGGAATTCTCTTTTCCAGCGCATTCATGCAGATATCCGTAGGTATGTATTGGAGGGTGGACATGTCCATACGTACGCATACATATTTATCTGTAAAAGCAGTCCACTGCAAACACCTGTCTGTATAAATGACTAGACTGTGCGAGGGTATCAATGGCTTTAAAAGACCTTTTCAGCAAAAGTGCCTAGATTACTGTTATGTTTAATTCCTGGCTGTAATGAGACCTGTCTGGATCTTAACAGAGATGCCCAGGACAGTGACTATAAGATGACTTGATGAAGCATCGTGAGCTTAGTCTACAAACGTGGGCTCTCGATGAGGAGAAAAGGGGTTAGACTGCAGCTGATACAACAGCCCCTTCTTACGGCTACAGCTCTTCTGAGCGGCTCGGGATGCTTTAACCAGTGCTGTAACAGGGAAGATGTGGAGTTTAGTTCTCGCTCGGGCTGGGCTCTGTACTGCTTTCCTTTTTTACTGTAGTTCTTCAGTTCTCTAGAACTCAATACATCCAGCACCGTTCGCTTCACAGCACTGCGTTTCCAAGGACAAATCTTAACGTGGATCCTCTGGCCCAAGTGGCCCCGTCCCCACCCCCGGAGGATCCCCTCCCGCCCTCACCCACCAGTGTCTGTGACCGCCGGTGGGTAAGGAGGAGGAATCCTACTTAGGTTTTGGGAATGTCGTCCGGGGTGGGGTGGAGGTGGGAAAGGCCCTGACCCGCCCCCCCCAGAGCTGTGGATTGCTCCGACCCCCGCCGTCCCTCGCCCCCGCAACTCACCCGGAGCGGAGCGGGCGCGGGGAGGGGGCGGCCCTGGCCGGATCGGGCTCCACTCTCCGGCTACAGTAGACGTGTTTATTTGTGCGCCCACCCCTCCCCATAAATTCCACCATCTATAATCATTATCTATATGGAAACTTTTGCCCCCTGCAGCCCCCAGGACCTT
>VZDJ01007749.1:5950027-6406410 GCA_008694505.1 Cyanoderma ruficeps | reverse complement strand
TAATATTATGCATCATTTGGACAGGATAACCATGCCACCTTGTCAAACGCTGCCTCTTTACAGAACCCATTTGCTGCATCGCAGAGTCATAACGGCGGTGATGGATGTGCCGGGGACCCCCCCGGCGCCCCCCGGCGCGGGCAGGAATGCGGGCGGGCGGAGCCCCCGCGCCCGCGGCCGGCCCGCACCCCGCCGGCGACAATTTATGGTCTGTATATATTTGCTGGCTCCAGATATCGGCAACGTAATGGATGGCTATATTTTATGAATCCGAGGCTCGGATCTAGGGACTCGGGAGTCCCTTCCATGTATGGTGCACTCCCGTCTCGCCCTTAATCCTCCCGGCAGGCAATAAACTTCCCCGCTAAATGCGCCGGGAGATAACAGACAACTTTTATTGATTACCAGAAAATGCTCGAAACTAAATAAAGGGTTTTTATGAGGATCCCTGCGAAGACCCTTTCCCCCGCAACCATTAAGCGCAATATCGACGTTTTACTGTGTGTAAACTGTGAACTTGTTTAGCCATAAAGGTTGGAGCGGGCGGGGGGCAGATGAAGAGCTCGCCGAGAGGAGCCGGGCTCGGAGATGCCGCCGGGCTGCCAACCCGGAGGGTCCCCGCTGACCCTCCGGACTCCCCCTCGGTCCCTCTCTCTTCTCCCTTGCTGAAGGAGTAGGTGCGGGAACCTCTCCCAGACCTGAAATCGGGGAGCGCTGGGGCGCAGCACCGGAGATGCGGAGCTGGGAAGGAGTGAAACGAAAGACGCCTCAGAGCGGCGCTTGGAGCGGGACTCGGGAGAGTTATCGCCCGGGAGAACCCCCGGGCGAGGATGCGGGGCAGTCCACTCGCGTTTTAAAGTGGATGATCGTGGAAGGTTGCTCCACCTTCCCCCTCTTCCCACAGGCCCAGATGGGAGACGTGCGAGAAAAGAGGCGAATTTATGTATTTTATTGTATTCCGACCGTCTTCTTTATAAAAGCCTCAGAGGTGTAAGGGGCGTAGAAGTCTCCGCCTGGAAGAGGGATGATATTAGGGCGGGAGAGGAGGGGATAGTCCGGCAGCAGGCAGCCGGGCTCTGCCCAGGGACAAGGTAGAGACCTACCCGTGGTGGCTTCGCTCTCCCCGGGGTCTGCACCTCCCCTCCCCACCCCCGCCGAGGGCACGGACCGCTTCGGAGGAAACAGTTTAATTCTTCTATAACCCACTGCAGAGCAGCACACGGGACGGGCGGGGGCTGCCAAAGGCATCACGAAAATATAAACCGCACCCGCGGTCCTGACTTTGAAACAGCAGTGATCGCTTTTCTTTTTTTTTTTNGGGGGGGGGGGGGTGCGGAGCACAGTCTTTTGAGCCCAATCCTCTAATAAATTGCTTTAAATGTCCCGTGGCTTCATTCCCGCAGGTATTTCGGTCCATAGGCAGCCGGCTCGGAAGTCACAAAAGTTATTTTCTCCTGCAACCTCATTGCCAGCCTTCAGCAGCAAAAGGCAAACGGTGTTGAGGTTTTTTCCTCTCGCTGTTGTCCTGTTTGCCGCACTTGGAAAGGTAACTGTGAAATCACTCAGTGTCTGCGACTTGTATCGCATTTCACTGGAAAGCCATAAACCTGTCTCATTCCCTGATGTTTCACGATTTACTTACGAGCCTAAAGGAAATGCTTGAGCAGTGTTCCCTCTGCAGTTCTCCTTCGGCGAGGGGAAGCCAAGGGAAGATGCTAATATTGCCATCCCATTTTACAATTTATCCCGTCTCCCCAAACGAGGGGTGTACACAAACCAAGGTGCCGCGGGGTTCAGTTTCTGAGAAGCAGCCCGTGACCTCAGGGATCACACTCGCCGGCCATTCACTGTGAATTATTTAGCCTGGCCCTCATTGCTGATAAAACGTCGGCTTTCGTTTAAACAAACAAAGCGATCCAGAGCCGTTTGTCAGTATCGCAGAAGCCCAATGAGCTGAATGTCCCGGCAGCGATGTCGTGTGTGCCCGCGTCACCCGGCAGCCCCTCTGCACTGCCACTGCTCTCCCCGAACAGCATTGTCCCCTCAGCAGCGACCTGCACAGGGGTCCTTGCCTCCCCTAAGCAATCATCCTCCCTCCAGCCCACCATGTGCTTGTGCTTTATCTCTGACACATGTGCTTCTCTATGCACACACATATAATATTTTGCTGGCCCTTGTTTTTAATTAGCCGTTTTTAAATCTTATTTTTTTCAAGGTGCAGCTTCATGAGGAATATTCAGCCCATTAGCTAAATTAGCTGGCGAGAACAAAACCCAAACAGAAAAGACATGGGCATCAGTATCTGCAGAACTGGAAAACATTTGGAAGGTTGTTATATACACTTCAAGTCGTAAATTAATAGTCGGTTTATTCTTCAATCAGGAAAAAGCCATTAAGGTTTGTTCAGCTCTGGTCTGTGGGAAAATAATTTCTTTGATTGAGTTCCCCCTACAGACCCCCAGAAGTTTTCTCTCCTCTGTCATGAGCAGTCTGCTCTTTCCTGCCTTCCGGACAGAGGGAAGAGTAGGACCTCTGGAGAAAAGCAGCTTTTCAGCGTCTTGAATTTCACTTTGCATCTGTCTTCCTACCTGCTGATTTAATTTCTCTTTGCATTCGGGACCTTTCTAAATCTGCCTAGAGAAAACTGTGGGATAATGATAGTTGTGTATCATCTTTTATCAGCTTTTTCTTCCTTGCTGGTGGCCAACATTGCAGCTCAGAAGGAAACAGACATTTGAAGGCGAGGGGCTGAGGAGTGGGAAAGCACAGCATGGAAAGAAATTCAGGTTGAGGAATGAGAGGAATGGATAAAAAAAGGCAGGGCTGATGACTTTTTCATTGCATAGATTTCCTACAGGAGCAGTGGTTACCGATCCAGGGTCCGCTTATTTATTTAGTGTGTTTCTGAAATGCATGAGCTCCGAAGCCAGCCCGTGTCACTGGAGCACTGCACGCTTTCACTAAGGAGCCCCAGGCCTGGCCCACAGCCTTGTCATTAGAAAGGAGCTGTTCTCCAGCCCATGCTCCCTCTGTCAGCACTGCTGGGTCACTATGCACCATTTAGTGACTCGCTCCCCACCCACCCTGCGGCCACACCGAACGCCAGAGACCGGCGGGCTGCTGCTGTGAGGTTGGGAATTTGATATCAAAGGGCCATTTGCCTTGGAGGTAATCAGACCTTTCCCTCTTCCCACTCAAATTTGCAAGGTGCTATTTTAGGCTTCCCCTTGGCTGATGCTGGTGCAGATGCAGACCAGAAGATCCCGGCAGTGCATGGATCCCAGCATGGTGGCTGTCCATCCTCATGAATGGTGGAGTTCAGGAGCTGATGGACTGCTGAAGCCTTGAGCGTTGTCTAGCTCTCCTTTGGTCAGTGCCCCTTCAAACTGAACCCTGACTGTTCCTCCTGGGCCACATTTCAGTATAGCCCCTGCTCTCTTTAGCCCAGTACAGGTGCTGGTTGATAGCACAACGCAGTTAAGTGGGAGCTGACCCAGCCCGCAGTGCAACCTCACAAAGATCCATTCCATTGTTCAAATTGAGCACATCTAGACCAGTCCTAAGAAACACAGAGAACTCTTTCCTTCCCTTTGTAAAAGTTGAGGCAAACCTACTGTGGAGATCTGTGGACCTCTGCCCTTGTGGTGACTCTCACCCCAGCCAGCAACCTGGGAGCTGGCAGCGATGGAAGCCTATGTCAAGATCCATCCTGTGAAAGGCAGCAATTGAAATTAGGGATTTTCTGTTGGAGAAGTCTCAATCCTGGGCCTAAGTTTCACTGATCTGATGTATCATGATCAAAGGCTTTACTTAGGCTTAAATTTGTCCCCATTTTTTTGCCAGTTCTACTATCTCTATAACCATGAGATAGAAAAAGAATCAGGGCAAAAAGAAAAAAGCGATGGCACTAAGCCTGCCGGTAGACAAAAGACTGAGTTTGTTTAATCAATTTTTGACCTTTCAAAAAGAATTTTTAGCATGATAAAGTATTTTGAAGGCAGTTTACAAAAAGCATAGCATAGCATAGCATAGCATAGCATAGCATAGCATAGCAGGTAAGATTCCTTGAATGACATTGTTTAAAAAGGATGGTGTGGAATAGTAATCAGAAAAATGAGCCAAATGAAAGCCTAGGCTGCTCCTTGTAGGAAAGGAATGCTAAGTGGGTATTTTTCATCTGTGGTTGTCTTTTTTTAAAGGAAGTCCACTAAAATATTCCTAAAGTGTTCCTGTGTACCAATAATGGGCCTTGCACACAGTTTCTTGAGCAATTATTAAATCTGATGTTGCACTGGAATGTTGAATTATTTTCAGCTTTGGCTCTTCCAAGCCCATTTCTAGTGCAGTGAAAGCTTTTGCCTTGGTAGTAACTAGCTGGGAACAAGAAGTGATTCAGAGGCTTTTGGTGCCCAAAGTTATTGTCTTGGATTCAGCCAGGATGGAGTTAATGCCTTCAAACGTGAATTGGAGACCCCCTGTGACAGAAGGCTGAACTGCCTTGCTCAGCCTTGCTAAAAGGCAGGAGGTACTTTCTGCAAATGAGTATTTCTGGGAACAGTTTCTTTTTCTTTCAGATTTATTTTGTCCCTTGAAGAGTGAGATTCACCTGAGATGCCTGAGAGGATATTGAAGAAGGTTCATCCAGGGCAATAACCCTATCCTTGTAATAATCTTCAATGAGACAGTGTTACCTGAGAGAGGTAGTGATGATGAAGTGATACATACTTATTTTTTATTATGAATCTTGTGGTTGACTCAATTTTCTCTTACTACCTGGGAATGATATGTGAAAATGCGTAGGCATCCCATGCTTGACTCTCATCCATGGCAGAGTGGGAGTTCCTGAGAGGGAATTCCTTGTAACTGCCCTTTGCTGACTGACAGATTCGGTTTGTTCCTACTCAAGCATGTGAAACGAATCCGGCTTTCAGCTGCCGTATTTGTTTTTTTTTTGGTTTCCAGCGTGGATCCATTTGCTTGGCACCATTTTCTCAAAACTTTACATTTGGATTGCGCTGTCAACATTATTGTGTGAGAGCTGAGCTTGCTTTGCTCATGGGGGTGCCGGACTGCAGGAGCACAACACCGACCTGTGCAGCACTTGGAGCACATTACAGTGAGAAACCACCTGTTGAAACAGCAGAGATCATGCCATTTTTTACATATGTACAGCAAAAAAAAGAAGTGGAGAGATGGGCTGTTTGAGATATTTCCAAAGCCAGAGGTTGTTGAAATATTGGTGGAAGTACACACTCCTTCACTTCTATGCTTCTGAAATACAAAATATCCATTAGAAGTGACAGACTTGAAGCCAAGGCAAACAATTTCGTAAGCTAAACTTGAACACTTCTACTTGCAAGTACTGATCTTGTGATGACAGATTCATTTTTCCAGCTCTGGCAAATTTGTTCCTACTGTAGCCTTGCTGGAAATTACCCTGCAAGTGTTTATAATCCTGTCCTACTGTGAAGGACTCCTTGTGGGATGCATAATTCAGACGAAAGCAGGACCTTGTGGCAATGGGCAAGGTGGGTCTGTGTAAGAATCATGAAATGGTTTGGGTTGGAAGGGCCCTTAAAGGAGAGGTTCCCTAGTTCCAACCTTCCTGCCATGAAAACAAGGACACCTCCCACTAGACCAGGTGCCTAAAGCCTCATCAAACCTGGCCTTGAACACTTCTAGAAGAAGGACATCCACAATTTCTCAACAAGTAGTTTTACATTTTGCCTTTTGCACTGCAGAGCCCTGGTAGTCTTATATCCTGCTACACATATAACTGTATTTTGACTCACTTTTAAACTAAAATAAAAATATCCAGACAGTGCTTTGCACAGCAGTTTAACAACTGTTAAATATATAAATAGACATCACATACTAAAATACTGTGTTGATATGAGCCATATAAACAGAAGAGAGCAGAAATACGGTAGCCTTTTAAACCTGATCTAATTTTGTGTCTAGACAAGCTTTACTCAGCACCAGAGTCGGTCTCAGTGCTGCTTTCTGGTACTCGAGGTAGGTACAGCACAGTCCTGCTTCTCAACATTATCAACTTTCCTAGTGGGCTGATGCCTCTAAGAAAAATGGCAAAAACATTTCCAAGACTGCCACTGGAGTCACAGAATGTTTAGCCTGAGAATCCAGGGGTCTTTGGTACCAGCAAGAGGCTTGCAGTGCTTTTAGAACTATTAATATTATGGTCCTGACCACAGCAGATGAGGGAAAGAAGGAAAGAGAAAAAGGTCAGAGTACAAGATAAGAAAGAGGTGGTGGAAAGGTATAGAATTTTCCCTTTTATCTGCATTTTTCTGTGCGAAAAATGTAGGGCTTCTGCCAAGGCATTTATTTATTCGTTGCTATGAAAATCGCTTTGTGTCCTAGTTTCAGCAATGTTAATATATTTTTCTTCAGTAAGTGATTATCTTTTATGACTAGTTTAGACTTATATGGACGTGCAGGAATATGCCATAAAACTCTACACCATAGGCTGTGTACAGGACATATCAACTACTCTAAAGTGATTACATTACTGAGAGAAGAGCCAATCCTTCTTATGACTTCGTGTTATAGCAGATGAGCTCAGTGCTGCTGAGGAAGACATTAAATCCTGCTGGTGTAGAAGGTAGAGAGACCCACTATGTGACTACTGTTTCAAGAAAATATGATGCAGACACAGACCTAGATCCAAGTATGGAAATTGGCTGGTGGGCCCCTCAGGCTTTCTGGCAACCCACATGCCATGGAGGAAGAGGGAACAGCTGCTGCAGCTATCACTGGAAAAGACAACAGTGAAGGGAACTGAGCCTTGCAAAGGGCTCCAGGTTGCTGTGAAGGAGCCATGAAGCCTCAGGCCGGTGCTGTCAAGGAAAGCTGTGGCATCACCAAATGTGGCAGCAAGCCAAACTTCCAATCCAGCATGCCCTGGAGCAGAGAAGAGGATAACTGGGGGCAGGAGGGCATGCACAGTGTGTCTCAGACATGTGAATTCACACATGCCCACACACAGATGCATACCTGTGCCCTCCCTGTGCCTGGCATTCCACGGCCAGGGCATGAGATAGCAACATTTATGTTCAGGCTGGTTGTGACAAACCTGTATTGATACAATAAATAAACGTGGCTGAGGTTTACAGTTCAAACAAGCTCTGAGGAGACACCACAAATCAGCTTGTCACGTCGCCACCAGCTTTACAATCAATCTCCCATAAAGGGCTTAGGATCTGACTCCTTTCTCCAGTTTGCTTATTTTTGTGGGAAAACTGGCTGCAAGCGAGTCACTAAAAGATGACTGGACTCAGACCTTTCTGTTTTTAAATGAGCAAAGCACTCTTAAAGTTTACCAGTAGAGCCCCCTTGGAAAAAAAAAAAGGATCAGGAGAAAAGCAAACAAAAGTCATCCACCTCTGTGCTAATGGCTTGGGTCCGGCCCTGGCAGTCAGAAAGGCTTGACAGAAATTGCTGCTGAAGCAGGGGAAGCTGTGGGCAGCTGGGGCTGGAGCAGTTGTGTCATACTATAACAAAGGAAGCCCTGGTTTGTACTCTTTCAATGCTGCGCAGATAATCCCCATCGCACAGTTAAAATCAACTCTTGGATTCCCTCACTGTTACCTCCTTCCTGTCCTGCTTCAGCCCTGTCTCCTGCTTTCCACTGAGGATATGGAGAGGAGCTTCACTCACCTCTTCCAACAGTCTTGGCTCAGAAATGAAGCCTCTATCCTGGGCAAAGTAGGTCCACGTGGGTCTGGGAGGGTGTGAGCTCAGGTCATGGCAGTTGTGACCTCAGCCTTCTGTCTGGGGTGGTGTGAGATGACATCCTGCCCTCTCACCCCGTGGGCACAGAGAGCCTGGGGGTGCTGAGCTGTGACCTGTGCCTGCTCCTGCTGGCTGCCTTGGCTGGTTTGCCTTTCCCAGAATGCTGCAGACAGAAGGGCTTCCTTCCTCTGGCTTTGGATGGCCAAGAGGGCCCTGTGCCCCCAGTGGGACAACCAGGGATTACCCCTTGAATACCTCTGGCATTTTTGAGATTTCTACACTAAATTCCTTGCAGGAGGGACTCTCCTTTTGGGTATGGAGACACCTTGCCCAGCTGAATGGGACCCCTGCTTTTGTGGTCAATGTGAACACATCCACAACACAAGGAGATCTCAGAAATAGGGCACCCAACCAGAGCATCGTGCAGGAACAACAAGGCCTCTCTTGCTTTTACCTTTTCTGCTATTCTGAACTAGGATAATGGTTTCCATATTTTTTCCACAATGACTCCCAAATGTTTTTTCCTGACCAGCATGCTGAATGGCTGTTTCATTTAGCACATAATCATTATCTTCCCTCCTTGCTACCAGACACATTATTTTGCCTTTGACTTCACTGAAAGGCATTTGCCGTCTGCCAATTTGTTCATAACATCAGTGTTGTGATATTGCTTCTAATAATAACAATAATTGTACACTCAGCTCCCTCCTGGTGCTTTTCATCACATCTCATAGTGCTCAAAAATCCAAATTGCTCTCAATCCTGTTACAAAACTCGTTGTCACCAACTTTATCCCCAAGAGTTGCAGACCAAGTTCAGCTATCCAGTTTTAGGCTGTTTACCAGATGCCCCTGGCACTTTCTGTATGAAAAGCTTCTATTCCCCATCACTATCTTTGATTTTGTAAAGAGTTTTCTACCTATCTAGTTTCAGTCTACTCCTATACTGCTAAAGGAGCAGTAAGGAGCTCCTCACTTCAAGTGTAACTCTTTTATTCTGCATTTTGTCAGCTGTTCTGTGTGGCCAAAGTCAAGGCACTGAATATCCCAATCACTTATATTTAGTCCCATATTTACTTCAAATGTTTCAAAGGCAATCTAACCACATCTCAGTGGGCAGCTTTCATACTGATGGAGCCAGAAATGAGGGTAAATGGTACTGATGCTCCCTTTCAAATTCAGCTGAGATGGATTTCCACTCTTCCTTTTCCGTGCATTAATGTCCCTTAAGATCTCAGCAAGCTCCATTGAGATGAGTTCTTGAATTTTTAGAAATGAAGCTCTCCTGTTGCCTATTAAATATTTTTTCACACTTTCTGTTCCTTTCCCAGAATACTTGCCCCCCCCTTTTTTTTTAAGTAAAGGTATTAAAGTAATTATTCCTGAAGGATTTTTTCGTTGTCAATTCTTTCACATCGTTTTAGTCATTGCAGTTCTTGCTTGCCTTAGTCTGGAGAGCCCAAATTAGGAGAGGTGTGTGCAGAACAAAGCAAAAAGTGAAGAGAATGAGAGAAGTGATACAAAGGGATTTTCCAGCTCTGTCAATAAAATTACCACAACAATAACTTCCTTCAACAAGTTTGTTGCTAATGGACCTGCATACAGAACTACTTACAGCATAATACTGCAGAGATTAGACTTCCTTTTTCTGTTTGCAGGATATCTGTGCATGAGACCACATGCCTGCAATTTTCTTACTCAGAAGTGATTCCTCAGCAAGCTGTGAGCTCACAGCTTGTGGGGCACAAACACAGGGTTCACTTGTCTCCCATGGTGTCGCTGCCATCACCTCCCTTGCCATTCCTACCTCTGGGAAGCCTGGAAGATCACCTGAGCCTGACCAGAGATGCACTTGAATGCTACAACTCAAGCACAGAAATGAGAAAGGACTCAGAGAGAGACACACATTTCTGTGAAGGCCAAGGGACCTTCAAATGGAACTAACAGGAACTAGGGTGAAGGCCAACAAAAGGGGAAGCCTTTCCAAGCGCTTAGTGGTTGCTAGAAGATAACAAAACTCAGGGGGAAACAACAAATTTATGTCAGAAATTCACACAGGGACACCAAGGATGTAAACACACCAGGCATGGGAAGACTTAGAAGTCGTTAGAGGCAGGACAGTGTGAGGGAGGGATTGTTTAATAACTCACCCTGCTTTTATACCCCCCTCCCTGGCAGCCTGCAGCTGTCCCTCTGGAAAACATGACTCTGGGTCAGGGTTTTGGTCCTCTTAAGAAAGCTCTAAGAAAATTTTTGAGTGTGAATGTTATGGGATGAGTGGTACTTAAGCTGCTCATTCACAGGCATACAAACAAAAATTGCCCTTTTTCCCTCCTGTTATTGTCAGCAAAGTGGTGCTTCCACCAAAAATGGAATGGAGAAGAAGCCGTAGAAAGGAAATGTCACTGAGCATAAGAACTTCACCAGGGCTGGTGATCATAAGAGACTTTTCTAACTGTTTACCCAATGCTCACAGCTGAATTTCACTATTGCAGAAATAAAAAGAACAGATACTTCCCACAGGAACTGGAAAAGCCTCGGTTATTTGCCAGGTAATGAGCTCATTAAAACAGAAACCCCTTCACCCTCCCCGTAAGAAAATGAAAGTGCAACAGCTTACTGTGATTATCAAGGAAAATAGGACCAAGGAATTGTCCCAAGCTGGAGGCAAGCTCATCCTGTTCATCTTTTCCTTTTCTTTTTGTTTTATTTTATTTTTTTTACTGGCAGATACTCCTGGAGAGGCATTACAGCTGTAATCAGGGATCTGTTGCTTGTTATTGCAGATGGAACTGAGGTGAAGATGAATGCCAGACACATTAGGCTTAGCAGGATGGGTTTTTAGCAACTTTAACATGTTGATGAAAATAGGAAAGCTAATAAATCAGCCACAAAGGTTCAGACTGTAAAAGGCTGCCTTTTTTTTTTTTTTTTTTTTTTTTTTATGTGTGGAGCTTCTGGGGCACAAACAAATATTGTAGACACATTTTTGTTGTTTAAACCCAGTCACATTTGCAATCTGTTTGGACGTTTGACTGACTTTAAACACTTCTTGGTGTAAATCCAGGCTAAGAATCAAAGCCAACAGAACAGATTAACCCAGGCTGGTGCTGAGAAACAGGCACTTCACCCTCCCTGGTTGACCTGGCTTGTGCATGAAAAAGACACCTCTCTTTCACCATTTTTTAATGATGGCCATTTTTTAATTTAAACCTGAAATTAGGGCAGGGTATTAAACAGTGCCATTACTGAACCAGTGCAATGGAATAGATCATTACATTTTGTTGTGCATTGTGAATTAGCTCTGGGTTCAAACAGGGCTGCAAACTTCAGTAGGTTACAGTGAAGACTCAGGAAACAGATTTGAGTGTAGGGATCCTTTCCCAGCCCCTGTATGCACAAATCAACCCAGTCACCAGCATTAACATAGTTCTCTCTGTGTCTTAAGATATATATGCATGCACCTTTGCCAAACACACTTTTTTCCTAGGGCTTTTTTTGAACATAAAAACAAGGGAAGAGTGGAGAAGCTGAACCAAGCCCTGTCTAAATCTGTGTGGACCTGGCTGGGATTGTGTGTGAGCTACTCATGAAAAGATAGTTTTTCTTCCTAGGAAAATATGAGGGGAACTTGAACCATGTCTTCCCGTCTTCGCTTCTGCTTCCAAGTTGCTTCTTGCTCCATTACAGTGGTTCTCCATTAAGGTGAATGATGTTTTCCTGAACTGTCATTTAAGGAGGCATTTTTGGAGGAACTCAATAGCCATTTTAATTTCTGGAGCTGTATTTAATAGCAGTTTAATTTACGAAAACATGGCTTTGCAGAATGCTGACTCAGAAATACTTATATATGTGATTTAAAAAGTAGAATGGCCAGAACAGGGAAAGGAGAGGTGAAAAGTAAAACTTTTTTTCCCTGTTGCTTGGAAATATCTTCCCCTCCTCCCCCATCATCTTGCATGTCTGTCCTATTTGATTCCATAAAAATATCCAATTTTTCAGTAGTTTCAGATGTTTTTGAAAGGATTTGTATACCTGATGACTCCTATATAATCATGGGAACAACAAATTCCAGTAGAATAGTGAGTGGGAAATATCAGGCACTTCTAGGATTAAGTAAAACCATCTTCTTTTTATGGCTGAGGAAGATCTACAGGTTATAAACAGTGCAGGTTATCCTTAGTTCCAGGTAATCCCTGACTTCATCTAAGAATGAGCTCTTCTGATTACAGAAGTCATCTCCTTTCTCCATGGAAACAGGAGGGCTTGGCATGAGCCACACACGTATGAAACTCCTGTTGTGAGCTCCTAACCTTGACAATACTCCACACAGGAGCACAACAGTCAAGAGAGCCTCAAGGTGTTCTGTGTGAAGTGCTCATTGAGCACAGGTCACACCTGTGTCTTTGCTTACCAGGGGACCCTACTTTCCTTCCCTCAGAATGTCACTCATCTATGGACCCACGCCTTTAGTACTTAAAAGTACATTTCAATTTAACTGATTGTGGGAGAGGATCTATTTAAGCACCTGGAGGCTGGTAATACCTCTGGGTACTTTGTATGAGAGTTGGTGCTGCAGATAAATATATTTAGGGCGACATGTAAGTAACTGTGGCTCATTTGTCACAGGTGAAATTGATATTGGGAAATAAATGGGTCTGTTAACTTTCAATGTGTATTGGCATGCAATCCAGGCCAGGGCCAGGATGGAGGAAAATTAATTAATTTTTCCTTTTGATTTTTCCCATTTGATTTGGTTTTGATGTGACGATTGTAAATTGTCATAAACAGCTAATGCAGAGAAGATTTCTGCCTCATGCACACAGTCCACTCACAAATGTAAAACAACCTATAAAGACAAATCACTGAGAGAAATTATTTCCTCTGCTCTAAGACCCTGCCTTCTCTAAGGAGATTCTTACCAGTGTAATAGTAATCATTGCCTTTGGGGTGCAAAGCCCCATATGGATTTTTTGTGGTGTTTTAGAGCAGTGTTTACTCTGTTGCAACTTATTGTAATGAGCTGTCTCACCTGAGCCACTGGGAAGTCTCAGGGCTTTATGCATGCAAAAATCTACAGGAACAAACATAAGTTGGATAGATGAGCACAAACCATATACTGGCTTCAAGAGAATTAAGTGAACACTGTAGTCAAATTATGATAGTCAAAGGCAGTTCAGGGCTTAAACTACTCGACAGTCTTCCTTTAATCTGGAGTCCATGGAGTTTTCAACAAGGACTATTATCCTGTTTTTCAGAGGTCAAATAAATCAGCTTTAAGCTCATGAAAAGGTAAACACACTGTTGCCTGCATAACTTTTGTGAGTTTATGAAATATTCTGGCAACAGGAATACAAAGAACCACCATAAATCCTACTGTGCACAAGCACTTAATTCCTGGGATGCAGTGTGTATGGGTTCCTCTACCCTGCAATGCAACTTCTCTTATTAAGAAATATTAAATCCAGTAGAAGTATAAAACCCAGTAGGAGCATGATTTTATGGAAGAGCTTTTCCCACTGGTTGGTTCTGAGGAAGTTGCTGTGTTTCAGGAGGGGGCTGAAGATAGACCCAGAGACATCTTCAGGAGACTGAGCTGGATGGTACCATTTTGACACTACATGAACAAAATGTGTAGTTACAGGTGAAAAATAACTCGAGAGGATTACAGCCCGTGTTTCACAAGCAATCCCTTTGGGCTTTTCTATTATCATTATTATAATGACAGTGAAAGTATGCTGCAAATCTCTTTCAGTGCATTTATTCAGAAATCCATATGGGTGTGTTGGAGTGTGGACAGGCACCTACATACACACATTATCTGTCTACATGTAGGAGCAGTCCATTGCAAATACAAGTCATTCTATAAATGATCAGATTGTGCAAATGCATTTTAAAGACCTAAAGTGCCTAAATTATAGGCTCCCATTTTTGAGAACTGGCTGCAGTGAGATGTCCACAGAGAAGCCTTTACAACAGTGACTGTAAGAAGATTTCATGAAGCAGCATGAGCTTGATCTACAGGCGAGGGAAGAGAAATGGGGTTGGACTGGAGCTGATACAACAGCTACTTATCACCACTACAGCTCTTGAGAATGGTTCAGGGGTGAGTGCTTTTTACCAGTGAGGCACAGGGAGGATGTGGAGCTTGGTTCTGGCCTCTGTACAGCTCCGGGGTGGCACTACTACTTTTATTGCAATTCTTGCATTCTCTTGTTGGCAAAGATGAGAAGAAGATTGGTATCTTGTATGTGATAGCGGGTGTTTTGTGGAGGACTTTGGCTGTTCCATGGAAAGGACTTCATCAAATGTCTCATGGTGGGACTTGATGCACTGATTTAGAGAGGCACTAAGTGCTGCATGAATACAAATGCATACAGAACACAAGCAGACCTCTTAAGGTGTGTCAGGCCCTCTGGACTGCTTCCAAGGCTTGACACAAGGCTGAGAGCAGACAGCATCTATCCCCAGGGCTGTTGGGGTGGATGGAGGTAGCTGCACCCAGGTTTGCACTGTGGTGGCACTGCCTCCCCTGCAGTGCCTGTGCTGGTACAGCAAGCTCCCAGGAGCATGGGGAGAACAGAGAAGACCCTGTTCCCTCCCACGTCCTGGGACAACATGTTACTGGGGAACGGAAGTGCCCTGGGCATCTCTCACTCCACACTTGGAGTGCCAGCAGCAGGGTGCACACTCCTCTGGTGGGGTGAAGGCAGCTTCAGGTTGGTGCCTCTTCAGCCCCCCGATGTAGTGGCATGGTTTTGGTTTTATCAGTTTTCTGTATGTCTTTATTCCTTGTTTTATACTGTTTTTTATAAGCTACAATGGTTTGTTCCATGTACCCCATGTTTAACCCTTCATGGTTTCCCCCGAGTTATAGTTATGTGTCAATCATCAGTTAAGGAACCCCCGAGTCTTGTCAGTCACTTCGGGGCCTCTCCCTGTGTCTAGAAAATTCCAGTGAGAGTGTCGAGTGATTGGCCAGCATCCAAGGAGTTCCCTCCCTTGCATTATTGATTTGTTCTATTGATTGTCATTTATGTAGAGGGTCACCCCCCTCCATACCCCTGACTGGTTCCCCGCTGTGCCCTTCCCCCTTTCTCCACCCCCATCCTTAAGGTGTCACACAAGGAAGATCTCTGCTCTCGTGGGTGACTTTCTAGTGGACACGTGGTCCAGTGTGGGCCTCAAACTCCAGCAGAAGTTCCCCATAGGAGTCCTTCCTTTATTCCTCACCATTGCTCACACTGTTGCTGCAGCAAGGCCCCACAGGATCGGGGAAGTCTCTCAGGATACGTAGTAACCTGTATCATTGTGGCTCCGGTGTCAGGGCTGGCCAGGCAACGCGGGACAGGGGGCCCGAGACACACCGGACCACTGCACCCTGACTCTTAAAGTTATTTCCAGTGACATCAAACAGAAAGGCTGGTGAACACTAATGCCAGCTGGGACCAAATCCCACAGCGTAACCCAAAGTCCTAAAAGAGAGGGAAACCTGCAAGGAGCCTGCGTGTGTGTGTGTGTGTGTGTGTACCTAGATGAACATCTTTATTTTATTTCTGACTTGATTTTCCCATTTTTATGTCCTCTGAAGATAAATACAAGGAGATTTCAATTCAATTAGCAGTGGTATTTTGGTAAAACACGCCCAGAAATCAAGAGAGGCTGATGTCATTTCACATGCTTCTTGTCTCCATTTATACTAAGCAAGCTGGGCCTGGGGTTTGTCTAAAACAGAGCAGAGAGACCACCGAGTAGTCTCATCAGCAGAGCACTAATTGTGGCCATTTATTATAGTCACTTATCTGATAGTAGCTTCTTTATCTGTGATAGTTTTACAGGAATAAAATCCACCAGGCATTCGCACCAGTATATAAACATGTTACCTTGTGGCAGAGTGTCTGTTACTTACTGTCAACACTTGCCAGCAAAAAAATGCCTATCTCAGGCTTATATGAAGTAATGATGAGTTTAATATGCTCCAGTGAAAGCCACAGAATAAACAAGGCATCACAAATGTTTGCCTTGTCTGGCCTCTTAAACAAATAAAGGTGACTAAGAAGTACAAACACACCGGGCCGGGCCTTATCGGGGCGCTGGTGGCAGCGCTGCTAACACAGCTCCCCTGCCCAGCCAGGCCTGCCGTGGGCTCCCTACTGCAGGAAATATTGGGAAAGCCCTGACCAGAGAAGTATATCCTTTGAGTCTGGCCAAAGCACTGCAGCGTGAAGATGTAATTCCATGGCTGTTTCAAAGCCAGTCCCGGGACAGCAGGGTGCAGGGAGAGGAGAGGTAGGGGAGGACCCAGCACACAGACACAGCTCTGCCAGTCTAGTTCTGTCCTGGGGATTAGGGAGAAGCAGGGTTTCCATGTGTCATTGCCTCACCAAGCCCATCTTCTCCCTGCAAACACAGCAGATCCATGAGGAAGGGCCCTGCAGGGAGAGGGAGGAAGGACCACCATTTCTGGTCCTGTCAGATCAAGAGAGGAAAATCACGCCAACAGTGCTCTCAAGAGAAAAAACTGAAAATTGATATTGTTTTTCTGCTGTGTTTGGATCAGCCAGAACAAACTCATATTGCACATGACCGCAATCAGTGTCATCGACAAAATTTGATAGAGTGATGGACAAAGACTGAAGATGGACACTTCATCTGTGAGAAGAGACTTTGCTAAGGAATCATCCCTTTGATTAAGGAGGCACTTAAGACCATCCATCCCCTGGCTGACAATAAATAAGCTAACACTTGCTTGGCTGCAGTGTTGATCTTATGATAAGTGATAGAAATACATCCCATTTGTCATAATGAAATATCAGGAACAAGTGGAGTTAGCTACCTAAGACAGTTGTGTTTAATGTCAAACTCTGCATGAAATCAGAAAGAGAAAATTCAGTTACAGGTTTAATGTTTTGTGGAGGATCTTAATTTAGTGATCAATCACAGCCCATGAGAGTGAATCCACACAGACATCTACCTTACACAGAAATTGCAGAAACTCTTCTAGCTGGGAAAGTTGTTTGGCAAGCTGTGATACCATTCCTCAGCCTCATCAAATGGATGAAAGCTGATGCTCAGCTTTGCAGAGCCAGCTCACCACGTTCTCCATGCAAAATGCCACGTGTAGAATGTATTTGTTTGTGGCAAATGCAAATTTTTCATGCAGAGCTGCCCTTCCTGTAACTCAGGCCATCAGGATGGGAGCTTCCTGCTTTGGATTAGCTAAAAAATGTGAGGCAATTGCAGCTTCATCATCTCTTGCAGTCAACGACGGACTGACTTGAAAGCTTTCTTGTCTGCTTCCAGCATGCTTATTTCCAGTGTTGCAAACAAACAGCTGGCTCGTTGGGTGACAGTGTGGCTTTCATTTGCAGCTAGAAGATTGTTTGATCTGGAAACTGTTTTGAAAGGGTAATTCCATTTTGAGTTGCTTTGGCACTGTAAACAAAACGAGCCAGGACCAGATGAAGTGCACTGGCAGTTCAGTCCACCTGTTGGCTAAATCCTTCTGAAAATAGCTGGATGTGACCGATGTGGGCGAGCGCTCACAGCCGGGGTGTGATGGCAAGGCTGTGTCAGCAGGAGGGATGGCATGGGTTGAGAGGGTTACCCAGCCCTGCTTAGTACTGGATTATATGTCCACACAGAATAAATTAGACTAGTGGTCATTTTGTGTAGTTGCTGGGGGCTGGAGACTCATTTTATCCCAGTATCTGCCACCTAGATGACCTACGAGCCAGGTGTCTTGGTGGTATATGAGCACATATTTTATTTTGCAGCTGAGGTGAGCCAAGGGTACACACCCTATTGGGTACCTGAGATCCCAAATATGGCATTTTCTCACACAGCTTGTGGGCAGGGTGGGTACACTGCTGGTCCAGGGGAGGTATTCCTCTTCCTGTGCAGGGACACATGCCAGTTCCAAATCCGTGTGTTGTGTGACGTGGTCACCCCTGAGCAGAGATCCCTGCTCGAAGTGAGCAAGCATTGAGAAAATGAAGGGTCAGGTTTCTAGCTGCAGTTGAGGGACCTGAGTGCCACTGGAAAAAGTGGCCCAGTATTTCTAGCCAGTAGCTCAGTAAATCCAGCCCCAGATATGAAAATCAACCTAATCTCTTTGCACAGGCAATCAAAACCCAGTGGTTAAAATTAATTACCTGTGCTGTTGATGATGCGTGAACCAGAGGAGAGCTGGCTATTTTTCCCAGGGCTGTATAGTTTCTATGCTGCCAGCAGAGTAGAAAATACAAAAACAAGGTATTATTTTTGTCAGTAAATGAAACATATCTGACTCGAATTTCCTGCAGAAGACAGCAGATCCATTGATTAAAAGTGTGCCGTTTTTATAGTCACTTTTCCGAGCACAACCACATTTTAAAAAGCCACAAACCTGAATGGTAATATGATTTTACATTTAAAAAAGAGATTTAGCATGTTACAGTATATTTTCTCTGGGTTGCAGGGGAACTGTTTCTTGCTTAGCTGTGAGTTCATAAATTATCAGGTTGGGTTCATGCACTATCAGGTTTCAGGACAGAGCTGTTTTACAAATAACGCTACATGGTGTTTCTCTTTCGTTGGGGAAACCTTCAAGTATGAGAGATTGATACTGCAGGAAAACAATACAGGGGGGTGGGCAGCTGATTCTGATAGAGTTCAAAATCTGTTACCACTTCAGCAACTGTTGGTTAATCTCTTGTTTTCAGAGTTGATAACACGACCATAAAGTTCACTCCTGGCTGAACGCTGGCACAGGAGTTTCTCCATCCAGAAGTGAATTCCAGATATGAACATTAGCACTGCTGTTAATAAAACCTCCTCCTTTCCAGCGACAAAAGTGCAAATAAGTGCAAAATTTAATTTGTGATAAGAGCTGCTGGGGTCCAGCCAATACCTGGCTTTGTAAAAACAACTCTGCTAAGACAGAAAGATAAAATATTTGTAGCGAGGCTACAGAAACATGCCTCCTCCACTACAGCTTTTACAACTGGTTAGTAAGAGGTTTTGACACAAACACAGGGAGTGTCTTTAGCTCTTTGCTGGTTTGTGATCAGAAGTACCACTGCAAGCTGACAGCAAGGAGAGGCAAACATCTCTCTCACCTGAAGTCCATTGTCATCGATGGAATTTGCACAAAGCCCTGCCTTGCAAAGGACTGGCCTGTAACAATGCTGTCATACCTTTGGCAGCTACCTGGGCTGAGATGGTTTGAAGGGAATATGGCTTTTTCCTGCAGCACAGACCGTTATCAGGAACAGAAGAACTGAGATTCCTCCTCTGCGCAGCCCTGGAAGAATGAGATAGAAGGTTCATTTTTTGGGTCTAGGAAGTTGTTTTCTCTGCTGATTAGGTAGGAGACTGCATTTAGAAGTTTTGATTTCTAACCTTTGTTAGCTTTCTAACAAAGTGGTTTTAGTAAACCTTTTTGTACTCTGTACTTCAGTTCCAAAAAAGAAAAAGGGTGTCGTGACTTCCGTTAAGCAATTTGTGAATCTTAGAGGGGGAAAAAATCTGCCTAAGTACAATGTAAACAGCTCAATCTGAAGAGCTTTGAGACCTGCGTTAGAGATTACAAACAGTGTCTGTCCCAGTACTCCCTCACTCTTAAAATCTGGCAGTGCTGCTGTGAGAGTGCTACAGGGATTTCGCAGTTATAGCAGACACTGTTAGCAATGAACTGTTTGAAAATGCTTAATGAAGACTAAGTAAAGCTGTCACGAGGTCTTAGTGCGGGAGAGGAGGGATTGCTGATAAGATTAATACAGTGGTTTAATTACTTTTATTTTCCTTCCAGAGATTTTACTGCAGTATAACAAAAAAAAATTGTGTAATTTCATTTTGTAACAACAACATTTCCTAAGTTAGTCCTTGAAGTGTTGCTGTAAAACCTCTCTTTGGGCAGGTAGCTGTCCATGCCTATCCTCACCTGATATTCTTGCTCCCTTTCTCTCCCTGTCATGAGCCACAACTTAAAAAATCAGCTTCCTTAGAAGTGTTTTGATGCTTTCACTGCTTGTCAAAATCAGGAAGTATAAACCACAAAGAAATCTTTTTTTTCTTAACAGCAAGATATCTGAGGAAATTTGGAACAGGCTCCTGCATTATCTCCTCCACTATAGAATAACAGGTTTGTGCCACACATGTTTGTGACAACATTTATGCCTGTGAACTGTCTGAAAAAATTAGAGGATATTTACATGTTATGGGATGCAGGTGATCATGATAAACCTTTGGGAACACAAGCAGGTGAAGCATATCACAGGAGGGAATCTGATTGTTGGCTGTGATATTCTTACAGCACACCAGCATGTCACTGGGAAGGACCCAAATTCAGGTAAAACAAATAATGCTGGGAAGAGTCAGGCCTTTTGCTTTAAGACTGTTGTAATGTTTAGGCTTAGAAGGATGGATTACAGATTTATTTTTTCAGCCTGAATTCCTTCCCAAAAATCTGTTTAATCCCCTTTTTAATACTTGTGTGAGTGCCAGAAACATCTTTTATTTGCTTCAGCAACAGCAGCCGGTTAGTCAGATGCTATCAGCTACTTCTTCATTCAGTTTTCCTTTGCATGCTGATAAACACCACATAAGACAGGGGAGAGAGACCTTAAGCCACAAGCTTATCCTGTGTATAATAGGATGCACCTTGAAACAATTTTGATGTCTCCATTGAAATCAGCTTAGGTTAAGCCTACATAAATAGTGTCAAAGGGGAACACACCCAGAACGCTCTGGGAGATCATGATAAACACTCCTGATGTTTTGCAGCTGTGCTCATCATCTGTGCATTTCACAATAAAATTTTACAAAGCATCCAGACACCCAGCTGGTTGTATTCACTGTGGGATGGCTTTTTCTGCCATGGCATTTTGTTCCCTATTTGTTGCCCAGTGGGATGGCTGTCTCCACCATGTTGCCCTGCACTATTCCCTTCCCCAAATCAGATCCCATCAATTTTTTCTTTTTGCTAGATACAGCAAATCATATATATATATTTTTTTAGCTGCATTAGACTTCAGGCCTCGGCTTTACTTGTTGGAAAGTGTGGATCAAATAACTTCCCTCAACAGAAAGGATATCCAATCTGCAGTTAATTGCATCAAAGAACGTTTTTTTAAGCATATTTGAGCTAGTACTTGCCTATGACTTCAATTTCCCTCTGAATTGACTAAAGTTTGATTCTGAAACTTTTGCATACAGGATAAAGTCTAAGGATGCAGCAATTGTGTTTCTTGTCCCATGTCTCTACCCAGAGAACTCTGATACCCAAATGGTGAGCACAACCATCTACAGGCCCAGGGGCTCCTTTTGTAAAAGTGAATGAAGGAAGCCCAAGTGAAAGGACTCACACCTGAGTCTCTTCTCACTAACAGTATATCACTGGCATAATTCCCTTGATGAAAGCGGAATTCCTCCTGATTTACACGAAGAGCATTAACGAGAGAGGGCTCAGGTCTTAAGTGCTGGGGTTTAGCCGTATTTCTTCTGTCTTCATTCCTTCCCTGATGATTCCCAGGAAATCTCACTTTGGTGAGATAAGTGCCTACAAGAATGTTGAAATTAATTTCAGAGCAGCCTGAAATGGCTGCACAGACAACCAGCCAGAGGAAATGCCCCGATGGAGGGATTTATTGCATTATCGCTGCTTTTTGCCAAGCTGCAACATCTTAATCTTTCATGATGACATTATTATGAACCAGCCAAGGCAGGGCCAGCCCTGAGAGATTGACGGCCCAGCACTTCACAGCTTTCCTGAAGACCTGCTAATCTGTGGTGTGACTTAAGTGGGGCTAAATGCAATGTCCTGCAGGTCACCCCAGCCCAGAAAGACACAGAGTGGACGTCAGAGGGAGCAGAGTGTTCCTCTCGCCCTAGAAACCAGAGTCCCCTCACCCCAGCACATCATGGTCTTTGTCCTGGGGGTTACCAGCACATGGCCCCGGCCAGTAGTTTTCTTGGGGTTTGAATCCAGGGGATGGCAGCTCCTGGAGCACAGAGAGTAGGTCCCCAGCACCAAGGCCCTGAAATAACCATGCAAAATGGAAAGGTTTCTAGTTTGCAACTCTACTGGAGTCTGAGAAGAGGATAGAAAGCAGAGGAGAAATGAGTCTTTTGTCCCTCTGTTGGACACAGTCCCATCTTCTACAATATCTTCAGTTTATATGTGTTTCAAGGGAAAAAAATAATCCTTGCTAACCAATATTAAAAGCCCTAAGTGGCTTGTTTCTTGACAAGCTGAGCGTTGCACTTTTGAGAAGCAGAATTAAACATGTAATGACCCTCACTCCCAGCGTCCTGGATTACAATAGCTTTCTCCAATTTCATCCCAATTACTTGGCTTGTAGGCTGGGTCTGCGTTGGTCTGGAGAGTCCCATCTTCTCCTGAGGTTAGATGTCAGCGTTGAGTCTGAGACACATTTCAGACAGTTTGCGTCATTGTGTAAACAGTGATAACAATATTTAATGATGATAAATCTCAATTTCACCACAAAACTATAAAACAACTGAGAGAATGAATTATGCAATTTACAGCTAGCAAGAAGGCAGCCAAAGGGAAAGCAAAGGATATGTACAGCAGAGAGACAAATTTAGTGGTCTGAGACTATAGTGTCATTTGTTTTTGTGTTTAGTAGCACTTAGCAGCCATGGTGCATAAATAATCTTTATTGCAGTGGAACCCAGGGGCGCTGCTGGCAACAACTTGTCACTGCTTTGGATGTCTGCTTCACGTGGCACAAGGTGAATCTTGGGTCCGGAGGGGCATCTTGGGCTCCTGGGTCCCTCAGCGTCTGGTGCTGGGTGACAGTGTCCTTCCAGCTCTTCCTGGGATGTGTGAAAACCCTGGCACTCATTTTCTGATCCAGACTAATGAAACTCTGCTGTTCTCACTAATTTAATTGCCCAAATGAATTTTAACTGTACAGTCCTACAGATTGAACAATGGAGGGGAAGAAAAGGAACAACAAATGAAAGTCACGCAGAAGGGAGCTACAAAAGCTCAAACATTTCTATTTTATTTTTGGTTACTTGCTCATTTTTAATATAGGAAGACCAAAAAGAGGAAGAGAAGTAGGGAACAGCATCTGTAAACTATATTCCTTCCCTTTTTCTTCCTTCAATGCCTTCCCATTATTGTTTATTTTTTGTTTCATTTGTTACAACAGTATCAAAATCCTTTTAGAAATACACTTTTTTCATATAGTTCTCCACTTTTCCTGTGAAAGCCTTGAGAGACAAAAAAGTCTGCACTATTTATTTCTCCAAACCGTCCATCTTGAGAATGGCAAACAAAAAGTTTTCAACAGAGGTTGGTTTTCCATCTTGAAGAATAATCAAGAAAGCTCAAACACAGTGGAGGTTTTATGGAATAAAAATTTGATATCCATATCGGTACTCATTTCATTATTTTGATCCCATGTTGATATAATGTGGATAATGTTGCAAACTATTAAAAAAATTATGTATGCAAGTACTAAAATTCAGCACTTTGGCCTGCTATAATCATGGATAAAATGAGGGAGAAAGGTCAGCTTTGTACTCCTTTTTCCCATTATTGGTGGGACTTGGACACCCTGCAGGGACACGGCCATCCTGGTTGTTCCCCTGCAGGACCATGGTGACTGTGATGGCAGGACAAGGAGGGCTTGCTCATTCCCCAGGGTGGACAGTCATTTTGGAAGATGTTTTGTTTTAGGGAAGGTTCTTCTTTCCTCTCCAAGCTCTCTGGTTGGGACAGAGGTGCTTCTATACAAAACTTGGCACAGCTCTCATCCCACCTCTGCCAGGACTGCTTTCCTCCTGCCTGTGAAACTGGCATAGTTTTCAGACAATACTTACCTACCCCTGGGAGTGCTGTGAAAATTGGTGGCCTCTGTCCTTAAGTCCACTGTGAACCACTGTGAGTAGAAAGTGTCTGAGCTTCCTCCAGCCCGCAGTAAAAGAAAAAAAAAAATAAATCAATATACAAGTGTGAGGAAATGCTGAATTGCTCAAGCTCTCCATTCTTCTGGCTTCTAAGAGGATACTGTAGATTACAGGGTAAACAACTTCTGAAACGACATTTAAAAACTGATGTGTCACTTGCCAGTGTCCCTTTAACTATGAGAAACAACAGCAGCATAGGAAAAAATGTAAATTTACCATCAGGCAGATCTTCCCCCACAGCCTAACGCGGAGTTTGATGAATAGAATGAATGAAACGACAGAGGATCCAAGCATTACACAACGGCTATAATTGTGCTAACCAGCTGTAATCATCTGCTGCTTCCAAAAAAAGTTCAGAGCATTTTGACAGTGTCGCCTCTGCGGATTGGAAGGCTCCAGCAAAAAAGTATTTCCATTTGTTATTCGAAAAAAAGAGATCTGTTCCTCTGTGTCAGATTTTGCTTGGAAGGTGCCAAGACAGCGGACATTGAAGATCAGGCTTACTTATAAAGCCAGAGGGAAGAAAAAAAATTTAAAGAAAGACAGTATCTCTTCCAGGAAAAGAAGATTTTAGATGAGAAGACACTGCTGGATCCAATTGCGCCAGTGGCCAGCCAAATCCTGTGCCTTTTCCAGAGACTGATGAGAGCACTGTGCCCAACCAGGTCCCAGGAACACCCAGACTGGAGGCTTTTTGTCCTACCCAAAGGTGTTTTTTTCCAGTGCAAAGGCTGACACCGGACTGCTATTTTGAAAGTGTTATGGTGTGGCTGCCTTGGCTGCTTGAGGCAAGGCCTAGGAATTAGGCATAGCAAAGCCCAGCTTTCTTTTAGGCATCTGTAGACAACATGTGTTGGGAGCGGGGGCCGCGCAGCAGCTGGGCCACCTAACTCGGCTCACGGGGAAGGGCAGCCCAGGGACAGCTCTGCACTCTCTGGACCAGTGCCACCCCACTGAGGGATCCCGAGTCAACTCCAGGAGCTTGCTGGGGGGGGTTTCTGCCACACAAACCAGTCCTGAGGAGACAGACCCACGGCCATCGCTTCTGGGGCGGTTGCTTTCCTTTTAGCAGTCCCCAGAGCTGTGGGGTGAGGTGTTTTTCATGCTGGAGTCTGGCTGCACTGGGGAGAGACAGCACAGTGTATGAGGAGGATGCTGTAGTTCCACAGGCATGGCATGACCTGGGAACAAAGATGAATCCTCTTCAGGAAAAACTCACCATTAAAGTGATTTCAAATGGACTGTTTTTTTAATAAATGCCCTTTTTTTGATATGTTCATGAGCTGTGGAGCTCTAGGAATGCTTTGTTGTGCGTGATGTGCAGGTCAGATTCATTTAATTTGGAGATGAGGTAGGCAGTTTCATCCAGCTTTTAGTACTTGGTTTTGTTTTTGGTCACAGATCATTTACTGAACCTGTTTTAAGTGGAATGGAGGGTGGGTTTTTTTTAAGCCAAAAGGGTTGGTTCTGGCTTGTTACAAAACAGCGGCTTTCAACAGGATCCAAATCTATCTTCAGCTTTTCTGGGTAGCTCTAAATGAGTACTTTAACATGGGGATTTCTGTGCTGAGGAAGCAGGGAAGTTAACAACTCAGCACAGCACAGAACAACTGGCATGTGAGTGTTTCTGATGTCCCGTGTCTCCCTTTCCCCAAAAGCACAATGAAAAGTGAAGCTGGAGTAAGTTGCCCTACATTTTATGAATTGTGATCTTCTTGTCCTTCCTCCAGTTCTGGTCCTGATGCTGCATGACTGCATTGCCAGAGTCAGTGGGGATGGCACCTCACATCCGTAGATGCTCTGCTTAAGGCAGAAAAAGCCCTTTCTGTGGGGCAGAAAAAGTTTAAAGGGTTCAGAGATTGGCCACTTTACACAAATAAAATGGAAAATGTTTGGCTTAATCATGTGAGTTGAGTAAAGAGAAAGATGTTACGTGCAACTAAAGGTTTTGAAAAGAGTATTTCATACAAAAATTGGAGAGGGAAAAAAGAAGAGAGAAAATAAGGTTAAACAAATATACAGATCATGTCTTCTGAAATAGAGCCCTGGTAAAGCACTGCTGGTGATAGTCCTGCTTCAAGTGGGAAGTCGGACTAGATGACCTCTAGAGGTCCCTTCTAACCAAAACTTCTATGATTCCGTGAGTCATACACATTTCCTCATCATTTCTTCTTGTCATTTGATTTGTTAGTTTTCCTAGGGAAGGCCTAGAAATTCAAACTTCAGTCTGTTCTAATATTTGAATCACTGGATTAGATATTTCCATCACTGGATTAGACTGCAGGCAAGCATTCAGTTTCTGCTCCTAAATATTGTCAGAAAGAAACAGGCTCAATCAAGAGAATTTTCTTTTTCTGCCATTAGGCAAAACACCAGGATCAGGATTTTCTATAATTCACTTGGTATTTACCATGGTAGAGACATTCAAAAGTGGGGTGTGGGGGGTATTCCAGAAGGTGGCCCCTTGCCCCTGTGTTCTCAGGCTGGGAGGTGAGGTGGGAAAGGGAAGGGTGCAGGCAGGCAGCTGAATGTGTTGTCTCAGCTCTTGGGCTGGATGTAGAGCTCATCTGACAAGGAAACAGCGCTGACCAAGTTAGGAAGGATCTGGGCAAAGCAAACCAGCTGGAGTTCCTTCCAACTGAAGTTCCCACCAACATTCCCAACGCTCTTCCTCAACATCTATTTACTGAGATGAAGGCTCGAATATTGCCATCTGTGAGAAGGGGTGTGGGCCACACAAAAAAATCACCCTGACAGTTCCTCCATCCCAGTGCCCAACCCAGCAGCCAATTACACGATTTACTGTCTAACCTGGGATTTTAAAAGATCAGCAGACTCGGGCCTGGATCTCAGTGGGCTGTGGTGAGATGCTGTCCAGCCCCTCCTCTGCCAGCTCCCGCTGCCTTCATAGAGGTTTGGAAGCACTCACCACCTATCAGTGCTGTGGCTTTCGCCTGCGTCCTGCTCTTCCCCTAGCACGTGTTCCTGTTCAGTTCAGATACAGGAGAGAAGCCAGTGCAAAGCAAGGCTCTGGGCTCGCCAGGAGTGGGCTGGGAGCAGGGCTCCGGCGCCTGTCAGGGATCTGGGCTGCTCTGGATGAATTCGGGCCTGCATTTATTTGAGCTGCTTTGGTTGCTGGTGGAGGCTCAGCCCAACCCCTCAGCCCCAGAGCTCACTCTCTGGAATTTGCATGGTTTATCTCATGCCCCAGCAGGGTCTGAAGCATCGTGCTGCTCCGAGCCCCTGCTTATCACGGCTCTGACATGGCTTCTCTAAGCAAATGTTTAGCCCTACTTGACTCAGGATGAGTGCTGTATTGATTATTAACTTTAAACAAACATCTGGTTTTCATTACGAATGGTAGCAGACCAGAGAGGGGTGCTGTACTGGGCGGTGCGGTCACTTAACAACCATCAGGACTGGCTATAAAGAAAATTTAACATATCCTGTAATTACAGTCTGCACAGCACAGGGGGATTTGGGATCTGCAGATCTGATTTCAGAACAGAAGAAAATGTTTATTGTATCTGCTACGCACATTTATTTACTCAGTAGCAGCAAGGCTTTTGAAATATTGTCTGTGCAAGAGCTTATTCCTTGCTTAGGAGAAGGACTTGCTTGTTGGAGCCAGGAAACCCAAGCGAGGCTCACGGTCAGGATGGCCTGCTTAATGCTTTTACAGGCTTGGGGATTTCAGGGTTTGTCGAACACGCAGTTCTGTTCCGAAATATAAATAACATCTTCTCCTCTGCCCTGCCAGCACCAGCCAGATCCATCTCCTCCAGCCACAAGGAAAAGTTGCAGCCAGGAACGGGACAGTGGGGATATTGCCCCAAGAGATGGTGGCCCCAGTGTTCCCCTTCCTTCAAAGAGGGAGGGGACTTGGATGTCTGTCCAAGGGTGGCCCTTGGTCTGTCCCCACACTGATGAACCCAAATGGGTGAATTTGCACCCAGCGGCTGCACCCGTAACCCTGATCCCAGCATCCATGCCCAGCTCCCAGGGAATTATCAGCCAAAGGGACGTTTTTGGGGTGATGTAATGCTGTAACTTGAGCTCCAGCTGAAAAGAAATGGTAGGTGGAGTTTCTATGGAGCCAGACAGAGCTGGGATCCTCTCCCTTTTTTCTCTTTTTCTGGCTCATTCAGGCTGTCTCAATTAAAGCTCGGGCGAATTAATCTTGCACCCTTAATGTCAGTTGCTATTTTTCTAATTCACCTCCACACTCTTAAAGACTATTTCTCCAAACAAAACGGGTCTGTTCTTCAATTTCAGGCTGTCAATTTCATGGGCTGCTGATACATTTATTAGGTGTGTAATTTGCTATTTTTAGGAGACTGCGGGGGAGCAGCACCATTTTTTTTTCTTCTCCTTTGCATTTATAAACCTCTTACAGTTCCCTGTCCACTGAAAATATTTTTACTATTTAAAATGTTGTATCAAAGTCAGGTATCTTGGTCCAAATTCCTCCCTGGTGTAACTTTACTGACCTCTATTTCACAAGGAGTAAATTTATTCACTAATGTTCTTTTCTATTTTTTTTTTCCTGTGGACATGAACATTTCTTGGACACTGCTGGATGCAGGAAAGCATCCAACTGTATGGATCAATGGCCTGATCAGAAACAGGCCTCAGCTACAAGCTCTGCTGTAGGAAATACTTAAGGCTCTTCACAGCAAAGCCTCTCCTTTAGTCCGCCTTCTCTCTGAAACCACCGATGTCCACACAACACACAGGGCAGTGTCAGTCAAAGTTTGTTGCCAGACTTTGTTCATTTCTAAGCAGTCGTGAAGAATTTGGCAACAATTTGAGGCCAATTCATGTGCAGTGCTGGGGGACTTATCTACGCCCCTGCAAGAGGGCAGCCTTTTTTGCCTGTCTGTGGCTCTGAAATGAAGAGATTGGAGAGGGGATCATCATGTTGGGAGGACAACCTCTCTTCTGTGACAGCCATGGTTCAGTCTGGGAGATTGACCACCCACCAAGGCCATGCCAGGTGGCACAGTGGTGTTGCACAAAAGCCATACAGAGTGGTGGTGATGGGATTGTGCAAGTCAGGAGACAACCAGATCACCAGACAGGTGTGCCAGTAATGGGTTAAACAATGGAGGAGTGCTCACAGGTTGTAACTGGGATAGGACAAAGCTGTTAAAGGCACAGAGGGGATGCTTGCACTTCCCTGGGCACATGGTGCTGGAGGGACTTTGGGTAGAGTCCATATGCGGTTCTTCAATTAAAGCAGCTAGGGGTAGGAAATGCCTTCTGGCATCTCCTCATGTCCGCATGCTTGTCCCAGCTGCTTTGGAAGGTCTTCTGTTTCCTGCCTCTTTCCTGAACCTGCGGGCTCTGGAGTGACTGTCCCAGTTGTACACAGCCATTGCTGTTCACCTTTTGCCATCAGCATTGCTGTAGATGCCTTGCAAAGCAGGAATGTGAGCTTCAAATCCCTCAAACTTCTCCTGTGGCATCTCCCGTTCATGGGTGTGGCTCATGCCGAAGCCCAAGACTTTCTACTGTAGTGACATCCAGTCTTTTGCTGGGCTGCCATCGCTAGTCCTGTGGCCCCTCTCCTTCCCTCCCATGCCCTCACTTGTGTGCACACCTAAAATGCAATAAAGCCAAGGGGCATGAGGAACAAGAAGTGAACAAGGCCATGCAGACAGCTTCAAGCTGAAGGTGAGTGGAGACACCAGGATCAGAGTCTCACAGCACTAACCCATGCTACCTAGATGGCCAAACACAGGAGAATGATATGTACTGCCTCCATGGGCAGCAATAAATGATGCAGAAATAAACAATGTGGGATAGCAGAGCTCTAGGGCCAGACCTCCAGGCATAATTACACGCTTAATTTCCTTGTGGGAGGTTAAATGTCGAAGCACCTAAATGCCTTTGGAGATCTGGCCCACCACTTTCTCATTATAAAATGCAAGAGATAAGCTTGCCTGTGCTGTCCACATGCCAGATGGGGTGAGACAGATTCTCTCTGTGCTGTGTATCTGTGCACTGGAATTCCTCTTGGGTCTAATTCTCAGTGTATCCCCACAGTGTGCTGCTCTGGTCTGGGGATGTTTGAGATAGTTTGTGGTTTACTGCTGCTACCAGGAGCTGCTTCAGAAAGTGTCTCAGGACTGCTGTGCTGCCCAGGCTGCTGTGCTGCAGGGTCAGGCTGGAAATCTCCACTGAGTGTATGGCAACCTCTGAGACGGGAAACCAGTCAGAGATCAACTGCTTCCCAAAAGGGCAAGGGGCAGGATTTAAATGGAAATGCAGGAAAGGTGACAGCTGTTCTAGAAATGTGTCTGAAAAGTTGCTTTGCTGGGATGAGGCGGGAAACCGAATGTGTGAGATCACAGGGGCTAAACCCCTTTCCCTGCGTGGCTTCCAAATAAACACTCAGGGTTAATTAGCAGCCGCTATCTCCACAGATTTGCTCGGTATTTGCTCCTGCTACCTCCTCTGTGGCCTCCAAGCCCGGCCAGCCCAACAAATGAAGCAGCACAACTCCTCCACGCGGGCTCCTCCGGAGCTGGTTACAGCTCATCGAGTGATGGGCACCCCAGATACGCGGCTGAGCCGCACAATCCCATTCATCTTCATCAGGATGGTCCCAGCCCGCCCTTCCCGGGGCTCAGGCACACTCCCAGCACGGTGGGAGGCCTCTCGGGAGCAGCCAGGGCTGGGGAGGGCGACACAGAGGGTCAGCAGGGGGCTGGGGGGTGATGAGTGTGCCAGAGCTCAGAGTGAACAGCAGAGAGGCAGCGCGGCTCCGTCCTGCTCTGTCCCCGTGCTTTGGTGCCGGGTTCACTCACGGATGCTTGTCCCTGTGGCCATGAAGGCTGGAAGATGAAGTGGCTGGAGTGTGGTTTGGTGTTTGGGCTGGCTGCTGGCATTGCTGGCTGCTTCCTGCAGCCCAGAGGAGGCCCCCTCTCACTGGGGACAAAAGTGGTGCCCTGAGCCTGCACTGGATGTCAAGGCGCATCTCAGCACTACAGCAAAAAAACAAATTGGAAACAAGCTGTTTGATCAAAACTCTTTCACTGTGCATGAAGGTACTTGTTTCATGCAACCAAATGTACTCAGAGACAGTTCTTAGGGTTAAAAAATCGAACACTCAGAACACTCAGAAAAAGGCAAAATTCATTATCACTCTTGCTCCTCCTCATTTGTTGCTGAGCAGGGGAATAAATGGTTACTGGAAAATTCAGACAAAAATGTTGAAACCTCTTGACCAACAACTGCTGGTTTTTAACTGGCTCTGCTGACTGTCCTGGTTTCGTGTTGTCAGGGGGGCTCCTTATCTTACTCATAGAGTTGCAGGCCAAAGCAAAATAAAATATCTTTTCTCCTAATTTGGGAGGAGATTTCCATTCACTCTCGCCAACTGTTGAACTTAGGGATGTCATGGTACTTTCTGCCTCCTGTCCATCCTTGTAAGCAGCATCCAATCACATCAATTATTTGCTGGATGATATTTCTTTTTGGTAAGATTTTTTTTATGTGAAAATTTGTACTATAATGCAGAGTAACAATTTCCAGCCACATTTTTTTTTCCATTGGTGAACATGTATTTAAAGATAAATACAAAATTGCCGTAAAGGGAAATGAATTGTTATAGTTAAAACAAATCTGCAAACATTTTAACATTTAATGCTGACATTTTAAAGACAGCCCTTCAATAGCATTATTCAGAGCCAATGTTTGTTTCAGATTTACTTCAGTTCTATTGAAACTGCTTGAGAATGACATTAAAAGCTCATGAAGGGACTAAAATACATCCTTCAACTCAAATACTTTTCCCTCCAAATTTTTGGTTTTGTGAAAAAAAGCCCAACCCCAAACCAATAGCTATTTCAGGTTCACTTCAAGCACATCCTTGTGCTCCTCTCTTGTTTTCTGTTTTTGCCAGTGAGCTGAAAGATCAGTTTTTGCTTCTCTTTCTGGGCAAACCGGCCTTTTAGTTATTTTCCAGCTACACCCGTCAGCCACAAAGATCCCAGCCTGGTCTAATGCTTGTTTTGTATTTCTGGGGCCAAGGCAGGGGGAGGGTGACCCCTCTGCAGCTTGGCACCTGCACTGGGTCCTCGTTCTGTCCCAGTTCTCCATGTGCAGTGCCCTGGCTGCCCTTGCTGGTGTGATGGATGGACGGGAGGGCCGCTGGCAGCTCTTTGCGTGCTGCAGAGTTTTAGAGCACACGACTCTCTACTTTCTAAGAACAGTGTGCACATGATTACATGGAAGAGTGAGCAAGAGCTTTTGCAACTTCCCTGCCTGCATTCAGCGTGCACAGCTGAGGGGAAGTGGCCGGTGGTGAGCAGTATGTGGCATCTTTAGAGAAGTAGGGAGATACCAGTGGTGTAATGCTACACGTGTTCATCACGCAGAAGTGTTGTCTCCGAGTTAATGGGGCTAATCAAGCCATAAATGAGAATCCGTGCAGGACAAGGCGTTAGCAAGGCAGCTTAATTCCTCCTCTCCACTGTTCTAATCCCAGAGCTCCTGGTGAGGGCACAATGATATTGTTTTGAGGAATGAGCCTGTTGGAGGGTACTTCAATGGAAAATTTGCCTTTTCCAGACCAGCTCTGCACCAGACATGGGGATTTTTTGCATTGTTAGACAGCTGTTTTCCTCATGAGCTTGACATAAAGGGCCTGCTTTTCTCAACCCTCTCTGAAGGGACTGGGAGGTGAGTAGTCTCTAAAGACTTGGCACACTGCTGGAAGATGACTGGAGAGGTATTACCCCCACTAATGGGTAGAGGTGCTTTGGAGACTGTGGGGAGTTCACAGCAACCCTACAGAGATCCCTGCAGGTAAAACATGGGGATCAGCACAGAAATTCAGTGTGTCTGGGTCCCTGCCTGCTCCCACACTGCCTCCAAGTGTGTCTGTGGCGCTGTAGTCTGGGTGGATACACAGACCACTGCCAGAGCTGTGTGATCTACCTGCACCCAGGTCTTGGGGATCAGACTGACCACAGTGGATCCATGTTTGGGGGTGATGTGTGCCCCTGCCAGGCAGTGAAACCAGAAGAATGCCCTGAATCACCCGTGATTAGTGTTTTATAGCCTGCACAGGCCACACTAGCCTGATTCCTCCTCATTGCGTGCAGCTCCTTGGGAACTGAATGTCCCGATTTTTTAATACAATTTACTTCAGACAAAGGTCCCTTCCCTTTTTCTAATCTTGCCTTGCTTTTTCTTCCCAAGGCTGGCATATCAATAATTCATCTCCCTTGTATCCAGGAGGTTTCTACACAACAGGAAACTTCAGGGGTGGAACAGAAACATAAAACATTCCTGCAGCCTTTTGCCTCCTGCATGCTAAGAGAGACAGCGTTGCCCTGACCAGCTTGGGGGGTTTTGCTGACCATCCTGGTTAAGCCTGGCTGTGATAAAACCAAGCTGTGACAACACATATTTTTTGCTTATTGGGTAATAGGCCTGAGGCTGGGCTTTGAGTGCTGTCTCATATGGGAGATACATCCATGGGAGCCGGCAGCAGCTGCTAATGCTGAATTGGGACAAAGTTAGCGAGAAATCTGCTGAGGGTAGTGGCAGAACCCAGGAGTCACAGGCATCCTAGCCTTTGCTCCAGGTCTGTCTTTAGGCAAGCAGGAAAAGCCTCTTTTCTGCTTTGTTCTTTGTTAGTAACTTCCTATCTGCTAGTGTGTGGCACAGAGTGTATTCCTTCATATAGGCATCTCTCTGGGCATTTATGTCCTTTCTTTCTGCTTCAGGACATAAATTTTCTGCCATTGCTGTTGTCTCCATCTGCGCACAGGATGGAAATGCCAGACCTTCAAAGTTCAACCAGAAGTGAGAAGGACAGTACAGTGTTTTAGTTTGCAAGGAGATGGGAGCCAAAATGCACCAGGAGGATTCAGAGTCACATTTTTGTCTGCCCTGGTGGGGTGTGTGCTGAACAAGAGCCTGAGATGGGGGCATTGCCTGAGCTCTGCTGTTAAAAGATTTTGCAATATTTCTTATACTTCAGTGCCTCTCTTACCCCTCTTTCCCTGCACTGCTCTGTCTCTGGATGTGGGGCAGTGGGCTGAACCCCTTGAGAGCTGCATGTTGTCCTACTGAATTTGATGGTCTCTGAAGATCTATTCTTAAGGAGTCCAAGCTTTTCTGGCCTGGCTGCATCTCCTTGCTGACAGGTCAGTCACTCTCTTACAAACAATACAGCAATTTCTCCATACATAGCCCTGACTTTACACTTCAGCCATTACAAATCCTCTTTTTACTTTAAAAGGATCAAAAAAATTCCTTCTCTCATAACTTTAGTGGATACAGACTTTCATGGCTGCATTTTTTCTGATTCTAAGAAATAAGATCATATTGCTCACATCCCCTGTCGCCTTCTTATCCATTGCTGAATTGAATTCCAAACCACTTTCCTGCCCTGTAAAAGCCCCCCAGGACTGTGCTTCACCTCCCCTCATTTCCTACCAGTGCACTGCTCTCCTCCTGGACCATATTTTTCTGCCTTTCTAGGGACAGTCCACGGTGTTTCACTTGTGTCTGCTCCTTCTCTCTGCTTGGAGCCAAACATTTCGTGCCTCTAAACCAAATGCTTCCTCAAACCCTTCATTTTCTCCTGAGCTTACATTTGGGTGTGCATTTTTAACCTGTGTATTTGAAGACCTTTTATTCACACACACAGACATGCACACACATCCATTTTACAATTTTATTGGCTTCCTGCAATTGCACAACATCAGGAGCACCAGCTTGTGTCAGTAGGACACAGGTCAGTGATACCAGATAAAGCTCTGTGAAGCTATTCCCTTAGTAAACCAACAGGACAGGGATCTATCATGGAGGAAATCCACAGTTAGATAAACAGCAGGTACACATAACATTATTCTTGCTTTGTATAAATGATAGAAGTAATCAACAGAATTAGAGCACAGTCGAGATGATAGCTGGTTAATTAAAACTCAAAGCCCAGACACAAGCAGGGATGCACCCTGCAAAGATCTGCAAGGATGGGCTGAGGTCCCTGCAGCCCTGTCTGCACACACAGCATACCTGAAGGGCAATACCAGGAAGATCAATAAAAACAAGTTTAGATTATTTTATTCTTTTTCTTTGACAAAATGGCCATTTCAGCCAAAGATTAAAAAAAATGCTTGTCAAAACCATCAAATAATCTGAGACTTAAGGGAGAAGAGTGTGAGGGATCCTTTTTTTCATTTTTAGTTTTCTTTAGTGAACACCTTACATATATCCTTGCACACCCACCCACCCACACATATATAAATATAGATGTATGAAAATAATATGAAACGTAATTCAATCTCATAGCACTTAATAATTAAAGGCCAAATTTAAATAAGCATTTCAGCATATGCTTACAATCTACCTGGGTTCAATGGGACTTGAGCACATACTTCATTTCCAGCACATGCTTTTATGCCCTTTCTGAACTGGGATTTTACCTGAATGAAACCTAAAACATTGAACCTTTTCCCCCTTCCTTTCTAAGAGAATAAATGTTCTTTTATAACTGAGATAGAAGACTTCCAAGTGCAGCAGACCTGTACAAGATTCCCAAGTACATTGCAAAAGAAGTGCTGCTGGCAAGTTATTTTGGTGAACATTTTTATTTGATTTTATTCCATTCATAGTGTGAAGCAGCAGTTGCTCTGCTGCAGATAGAGTAAGAGTTATTTGGATCAGAGCCATGGTTTTGACTACAATAACTTTATTGGCCAGAGTCTAGTTTGTGTAATCACTAAAATTAACACGACTGTGTGAGTGCTGAGTTCAAAGCAGGAAACAACCTCAGATACAGCCACAAAAATTGCTCCAGTCCAATTACTGTAAAACAGATGAAGATAGTGTCCCAGTGAGTCATCTGGCCAAGATTCATATTTCAGAAAAAAACCAACCCATTCCAGGGGTAGAGATGAGGACAGAACCGTTTCAGAATAGCCATGAAAAATATGTGCATAACATGGTCTGATTATACAGATTTGAACACTCTTCCCAGAAAAATGAAGCAAACAAAGATCCTTAGCAATAAAGAAGAATTTCTCCTTGGTGAAGAAAATAGAGTGGATTTGGCCTAGTGTGTTTTTCATTAGCTCTTTCCATTAAAGGAACACATTGTGCAATGAAGTTTGGCTTAATATTTAAGTTTTGATTATTAAATAACATTTTACAGTATTTAAGACCAGTAGAAAACATTTCTGTCATTTGTTACAAATCCCCAGGGAAATGTTTAAAAACAAAACCAACAAGCAAACACATCATTACTGTATTTTAAACTTGGATTCTCTAGCATTTTGTTGAGCTTGAAAATCTGGAAGTAAAATTCTGCAGGAATTGGCTGGAAATCAAACTGAAAGTAGCTACCTATGGTTCAGCCTTTATGCTGTCAGACCTCTGGAAGGGGAGGGAAAAGCGAGAAAAGGACAGAAGAGAGGAAAGAAAGAAAACAAGGAAAACAAAGATATTGCAGATTGTGCAAGGAGTAAAACATACATCTGTTAATGCTTTAATAACCTCAAAGTTATCTGAAACAGGGTAATTTTCTTGAAAAATACATATTCTCCTGGTTTCAGGCATTGAGTCACCATGATAAAACAGGACTCTTGCTTTTATCTGATCTTCATTTATGCTGAGATCAATTGCTATCACTCCAGGCAAAGCCAGGCAAACTGGACATATAAATAATTCACTTTTGTTTTCAGCTCCCTTTTGTGCACATGTGAAAATGAATCCCCAGATTATTTTTATTCATATCTTTAAACTGAGAGTATCAATGAAACAAAACAGTATTATTTATGCGCTACAAAATGTTCCTGTCATTTCTCTTGCTCATAACAAAACAGTTCTCAGCTGCTGATTTGCCTTTCCAAGGTTACCTCCTCCTGAACCTGCAGGCTGGGCTGGCAAAGCCTTTCTCTCACCCCTGTAATGGAAAGAACATGACCCTCTCTGGTGAAAGTACTTTGGTGATGGGAGAGCACATAGTTCCCCGCAGCTGAGGTGCCTCCTGTGGTACTTCTGCAGCTGATGGGCTGCAAAGGCTTCCCAAATGAAATATTTACTTTGTATTAGGTTCTAGTCTGCTGTACAGAGCTTAAGGTCACCACCTAACATCCCAATGAGGAACTGAGCTGGAATTCAGGCTTGGAAAAGGTTGGCTTGTTCTGACTTGATCAAAAGAAGTCCAGACGTGCAGCACTGCACAAACTTGGGTCACTCAACAATTTCAGTCCCTGTTTTACCTCTCCTTTTGCCCTAGACCCACAGCCCTACAATACCAGTGATTATAGTAGTGCTCTGTATAGACTGCTCTGCGTGGCAATAACATGAAACAAAACCTGAGAGAAATCTGAAGACTAGAAAAAAAAATTACTCGCCAACATAAGACATATTTTAACAAGCCAAACCAGAAAAAGCAGGAAAAATGGAAAAAAAACTGTTTCATCCTGGAGGATGGATGGGAAAAAGGGCTTTGTGCTGCATTCCCAAATGGGGTTCACTTGGGCCTGTGCCTGTAGTGATATGCTGTCTATACCATGGACATTTGTAACGTGCTTTGAGATCTCTCTGAGTGCAATCTTAGAGCCAAGTAACATGATTATTATTACAACCTTAGCTCCAGAGTCAAGACTGCAGACCACTTAATACTGTATTCTCTCAATCCAAGGAGATAAGGAGCTAAGCATCATGAAAGAAAACTCACATTTGGAATAGGTGGAATAACTTTTTTTGTGACCCTTCTATGGAAGGAGTTATGAGAGGGTTTGTGGCCATCCTGAAACATGGTGTCAACGCAATTAGTGCTGCTTATTGTTGTCTGGGACAGCAGAGGTGGGCAAATTGCAGCTTGTTAGTCCCAAATACATTATGGCCTCCTAATGAACTCCATTTTATAGCCAAACTCCTTTAAATTGTCTCTTGCCGTGATTAATTCACCTCTTTCTCCCCTTCGGCAGGCTGTTGTTGATAGGGAGTGTCCAGTGTTGAATGAGTAAAAAGTACTAATGCATGTTCTTTCCAGGGAGAGATAACCCTTCTCTAAACATGATGAATGCATCTTTTATGGAGGAAGATACCCTGTGTGGCAAGGGCTTATGTGTGAGCACTGGAAAGCACATCCTGGGGGGGGGGGGGCGGGCCNGGGGGGGGTGTTGCTGCAGTTCTTTGGAGCTCCTGGGCTGTTTCCAGGGAATTTGGGGGCTTTGTGGGGACTGCTATTGGACCCAAACCAGCCTTGCCACGGAGGTCAGCCAGGCAGAAGGGGATGGTTCTGCTCACCTCATCTGGCTCTGGAGCTCCTCCTCACTGAGTTGGGGACACCTCCACAAGGGCTTTTCCATCCAGGGACCTTTTTTGGCAAAGAAATTTAGGGCCAGACTGGAGAAGTCATAACTGGGACCCTGTTCCCCTGCTCAGGGGGGCTCCTGATGGACTCCTGGTTTCTGCACCAAGTCCTGCAGGTGGGACTCCCCGTTTTTAATCAGTCCTTGCTGAGGCAAAGGTCCCCTCAATGTTGATAGGAGCAGAGCTGGAGAAGGGACCATGCAGGGGCAGAAATGTGGCACGAGGGCTGCCTCCCCAGAAGGAGCCTGCTCTGATTACCCTTCTGTTTACCCAGATACTTCCAGCTGAGGGTAGGAGTTAAGCAGACTCAGAGTGGGAAGGTGATGGTGCTTGGCATTCTGCAACACGGAGTTAAAAGGCCAAGAGGTGCATAAATACAGCGAGCTGACTAAAACTATGCACATACATTACCCATATATATACACTAATGTCTTTATGTGCATACCCATAGGAACAAACAAATATCACAGCACTCACACATTTATTCACAAGAGTGTTTTTTTCCAACTCATCTTTGGCAAGAGAAGACAGCAGTAAAAGAAAGAAGGGGGGGAAAAACACCCCTTCCCCAAGCTGATTATCAAATAAAATACTGTTTTATTTTCTGTCTAATAAGTACAAGAAGTTCCATAACTCCCCTGATTAGGCATATTATCCTTCTTCAGAAAGTCAGCATGATTTATGCAGAAAGTGATTTGGACATACTTTCCTCTGGCTATAGAGATTTCATAATTCCTGGTGTATGTCTGGAAAATCTCCTCTCGTCCTGAGTCCAAACCAAATTAATGTCTTCCAGAATGACCTGAGGAATTAATGAGGTTTTTGCTGTCAGTTCTGCCCATGCAGGGTCAAGTAAATCATTTGCTGGCCCTTACACCAGTGTTTTTCACTGTCTTTCTGACTCCATGTACAATGATAACAAAGTTGCAGATGCCTTTGAAATACGGCATCACTGACACTCTCTGTCCATCTGTTGGGACATATTTTAGGCTCTGTTTCTCTGTCTGCTGTAAACTCTGCCTTTAATGGAGTCAGTAATTGCTGATAAATGGGGTATCAATGAAGTCAGTGTACTGTAGGTTTCCCCATTCTTTTCTGCTGATGTGTGCTATTTAAATCTCTCTGCCATTACTTACAGTTATTGCGTGTTCTCAGTCTTTAATTCCAGCCCCAGGATTCTTGGCCCCAGGCAGGGTTTTTAATACATAGGAAAACTAGGTACTATGGAGACCTGTTTGGCAGTAAACAAGTTATCCTCAATTCCCCACTCTGCTGTCCCCCAACTAAAGAAAATGTGAAACACATTAAGAGTATGTACATTAAGTTCTGAGCAATTCACAGATTTTCTTTCTCTCATGTCATAAATATTTTAAACCAGCCCAATTTTGACATTGCAGCCAAGCAATAAAAGCCGTGTTCCATCCCCTCTCTCCATCTCCTTTGGTCGCCATGTGATAGAATGCCTGAAAGAAAATGAGCCCACACTTGATCATACATTTTATATTACCTTTCTTTATAATTTATCACAGCTTTTAAAGGTATTAAAATATTACTTCAGATGAGTACTGCTTATGCCTATGACACTGTACAATCCATAATCTTTTAGGCTCTCTGCCAGATATTCTGCAGTTATACCTCATTTTCTTGCATGAAAAGCAAGAATAATCTGAGCACCTCTGAGCACAGAATAATGACTCCAGTTGAAAAAACAACAATAACACTTGAAGTAGCATCTGCACCCAGCTGGCCCTGTCAAAAAACCCAGGCAGACACAGTCCCCCTCCAAGCTCAAAGCTAAAGAGGCAAAGAGCAGAAGAAATAAATGGGAAAATCGGGTCATTCCATTGTATGTGCCATGGTAGTGGTCGCAGCCTAGACCAGAAGGTCTAGGAAAAAGGGGCAAAGAACTCAGCATTAAGTAATCATGGAAATGCTGCTACATGGCAGTACTGTTCCCAATGCCCTTCAGTCAGTGGGTGGTTGATGCCCAGAAACACAGGAAGCTGCTGGTAGTGCCTGCAAGGTTAGGAGTGGCTTTGCATCCTGGCTCAGCCATATGTCCCTTGCTCTTCAAGGATTTTTGGCCATGCCTTGCAGACTTTTGGTTTGCTGTTTGAAGTCTGTTTCATAGTTCCAACTGCTCTCTGGGAATACTCAGACCAGGAATTCTTTTCTTTGAAGCTGGTGGCACCTGACTTCGAAGGAAAAGTCCTCTGCAGCTGGCCCTTGGCATGGGTAAGATGACTGAGGCAGTGATCAGTCTGAAGTCTGTACTGCACTAACCAAAAGGTTATGATGTACAGCAAAAACCCCACATATTTTGTTGAGTTTAAATCTTTGTGAGTGGATCGGTGAAACAGCTTTGTGGCATGGAGCTGGTTTGGTCTGTAGAAGAGAGGCCAAGGCAAGCAGAGCTGCCAGGATTTCTGTGTCACCAAGGAGGGAACAAACACATGGAATGTGCACACCTTGTTCCCTCCTCTACTAACCCCTGTAGGATTATAGACTTGTGTGACCAGGGTGGGAATGCAGCACGTGGAGACTTCACACAGGTAGGCCTTGAAGGAGAATTAGAGATTAACTGATTCTCCCACAGAACCCTGAGAACCTGCCAGCCATGGACTGGAAATGGACTTTGCAGAGAAATAATATTTTCCTTGATTAATTTTGAATGTGCTGTCTGCTAGCCTTCGGATTCCTGGATTACAAAATAGAACTCAGCTGTTAGCCATATCCTTTCTACCAAGAGGCAGAATTTTTAAATTTCTTTTCACTTATTCCTGATTATTTCTGCTACAGATTTTGAATGTTTTTGTCTCTTTTCTACTTGCTTCAGGAGGCTGTAATAAAGCAGAAAACTTGCCTGGCTATTCCTCATATGTTAAAAAAATGTATTTGCGCTCTTGCAGACTAAATGCTCTTCAATTGCATCAATAGTTCCTAAGAAAAGGCCTTGCTTTGAAAGACTTTGACTTTCCCCAAATGCCTGATTTAATGATATTTCTTTGTGATTATTAATGTTTCATAAAATGCTTCAAAGTCTTCTTGTGAAAGAAGGATTTTTACAACAAACTTGCAAACGGACAGCAACGTAAGCTTTGTTCCTCAGTAATATAAAGATTTTAAACAGGTTCTATTTTGGTTATCTAATTTAAATTCCTCTAAAACAAAGTTTTAATTTAATAAACCCTGCATAAAAATGTGTGTACCCCTAGATTTACCTAAAACCAACATTTCGAAACATGTTGCCTTGATTCAGAGGCCTCACGTTGTGGGAGAATCTGTCATGCATCTCGGGATGTTGCTGAAAGCAATCCCTGTTATATCCAGTGTGCCTAAATTCTGCTGGCTTCATCTTGTAGCCACTAGACCTTGCTATATTCTTGTCTGACAGGGAAAACCTGCCTCCTTGTGTAGATGGCTGAGGGGCAGTCAAGTTCTCTCTCAATGATCTCTTGGGGAACCCCAGCAGATGTAACCTCTTAAGTCTCTTCCTGTCAGGCTCAGACAGCAAACCCATGAAAGAAATTCTCCCTCTTTGCTCAGGGGGAAGCCTGACCTGCCTTATGCGCTCCTTATTTTGCTGAAAACTTCCTTCCTGGTCCTTTTCCCTGAAAGAAAGCAGCTTCTGGATTTTCATTCTATTGGGGCAGATATGGTGTGATGACTCTCATTTCCTCTCTTCCCTTTTCAGTTTCTTCCCCATACCTTCCTTTCATTTTTTTTCCTTTTTTTTTTAAAGAGACAAATTATGAATTCAGTGCTTTTTGCCACGTGCAATTTAATGCAAGCAAAAAAATCACGTTCTGCCTCTTGGGATGATGTTACAAAATTTTTAGGAATATTACTGCATGTTATAAATCTTCTATTATTAAAAATTATTTGTTGTTTGAACAACACAACAAATGCACACTCTCAGCTCTATTTTTAACTCTTGTCGAAATATTTCTACCCGCTATGTTTCCTCTCATTCAGCCCATAGCTTGTGAGATCACCCAAGTTTTAGTTACCCCCAGCCTGGCATGACCAGGGGAGATACAAATTGTGATACAAATTCAGTCACATCTCATTTCTGCCAGGTATGTCCAGGAAGTTTGGGGTATCTTTGTCCCCACCCCAGTCAGCCAGCACCACCTGGCTTCTCCTGGCCCATGCTGGCTTGCAATGACAAGTGCAAGTAGGATTATAATGGAGCCATTCAGTCTTGGGTTGAGACTGCACAGATTTCCCCTTCCTTCATTTCATGAGCCATATTCTTAAAGCCCTCTTCAGACCAGGCCCTTTGTTGTCCTTGTGCAATTCTACTTTCTTGTTTTATCCTGATTAATTCTTCTGGTCTTTCTAGAGAAATGATTAATGGTCAAAAGAGTCACAACTTCCTTCTCATATTTGGGAGAGTTGGTTTTGAAAACCACTTCTCCAAGCATCTGTTCAGGGTTTAATTATTTTTTTTCTGATTTTCACTCTTTATTCTTCCCTATTATGAGGCAATGACATTACAGTTAGGAGAATCAAACTTCAGCACTTTGCTGTGTTGAATCAGTGTTTAAATGAGGACATCTATTTGGGTTGTTTGGTGCTGTGAAAAATGTGAAAGAGGCTTTGCCGTAATCGATACTCTGTTTACTCTCTCCCAGAGCATCTCTGTTACAGTCCTTAAACATACTCAGTAGATAGTTCAGAGTTTTCCAACTGCTTTGGACAAAGTGAGCACTGAAGTCCTGGGAATCTCCTATGAACAGCCACACATCTGAATATTGAGTTATTCCTCTGCAAAATGTAGAATTTTACAGTTGCATGTGTGAACATGGACCGTCTGTGGCTCAGTTCCCATTATCTCATTCACGTCAGGGTGTGTTTCCCGGCTTTGGAACCCATGAACCAGATGATTCTTGAGTGTATCACACCAGGGACATAAATATCTTGAGGAGGCTCAAAGTGTTCAGAAACGGCAATGGCTTGTGATCCTCTTTAATTTTTACTCCATCATCCTCCATTCTCCTTTAATTTCCTTCTTAGTTTTAAATGAGCTGTATAAAACCTAAATTCAGGAAAACCTTCCCCTTGCCCTTCACTTGCCCCTCTATGAAGTATGTTAGCAGAAACATCTTAAACCTATAGATTAAACAACTCTCGTTCATCCCATTCATGTGTGTTAATCTCCACAGTTAGTTTGTCAAGCTCAGTTGTGACAGTTTTTTATTGGTTTCATATTTATAGTCCTTTTAATGTTTCTCTTAAAGTTGCTTAAAAAAAACCCTGTTATGGGAAATTTTGAAAAAAATAAGTTACTTTTTCTAAGTATATTTGACAAGAGACTTCAGTTTTTGATTAAAAAAAAGAAGAAACCAAAACCTTTAAAAATACAATTAAAGATTTTGTGAAAATATTTAGATTTCCATTTAAATGTTTGTGGGATTACTGAAAATCAAACTATTTTACAGGGAGAAAAAAAAGTGATTTCCAGTTTTTGTCCAGAAAATTTTAACCCTGAGGAAAATTTCCATACAAATGTTTGCATTGGTCTAAAAGCAGGCTTTTTGCCCCTCTTCTCCAGAAATATTTCAAAAGAAAACATTTCTATATGCTTCTTGACTTCCCTCTCACACCTGTGTAAACCAAATTCTATTCCATTGAAGTGAATGAAATTATACTGTTTGAAGAAAGAAAAAGTTTAAGCTTGTTGCATTTGAATAGATTGCTTTGTCTTTTAATAAACCTGCTGTGTTCTAAACAAGACACCCTAAATCCAGAAATTCGAACACCAGCAATTCCACAGTCAGCCCTTCATCCCTGCAAACAAATGCTTCTCTGGATTTGACTCCATAATGTTTCTTTATTTAGGAGTAAAAACAACTGAGACAGGGAAACAGGAATGGATGTGGAGGATCATGGGCCATAAAGCACTGGCTCCTCTGGGGATGTGCTCAGTGCTGAAGCTCTTGGACACAACAATGTGGAAAGTCTCCACTGCTGCAGTTGGTATTGAGGAGAGATGCAGAGAGCTTCTGTCCTCTTGGAGTCCTGCACTCAGCTTCCTGCAAATACTCAGGCCCGAATCTCCCATAATAGAGAAATTAAAATGATGGACGTCACCACCAGCATTGACAATCTGGGATTTTTTTTTGTAGGTAACCATAAGAAATTGTTTCATAGGAATGGAGCTAAAAATGTCCTGAACTATGATAAGAAATAAAAGCATAAAAAGGCAATAGGATAATAATCTGGTCTTACCTGACAATGTCCAACATGTGCCATAAAACATATGAAATGCTACATTTCTTTTCTTCTTTTCAAAACTAGAAAAATTGATTAACCTTGTATTCATAGGAAGGGAAAAGTATACAGATTTTTCTGCGTCCAACTGATGCTTTTAATTTTGCCTTGGGAAGAAAGGTCTGGGAAAGTCATCAGAGCTTCCCAAATATGTACCCAACCATTATGGATACAGACATTTCCGGAAGAGCTGCCATGATTTTTGGTGGCAAAAATACCTGTCCACAGTGTTATAAGTGCAAGATCTGGAAGCAGGGCAGTGGTTAGTGGGGAATCTGCCTTTTAAGTTCAGGGTCTGAAGACTTGAAAGTTGAGATTTACCGAAATTATACCCCTGAACACAAGTTTAACGCCCTCTGGTCTTCACCGCGACCATAAAACTACACAGAAACATCTTTGCTGCAGTCCTGTCTGCAGTGCAATTTGTCCTGATTTTTCCAGGAGTCCCACCACTTCTATTAGTGCTGAGCAGCTGAGATGACAGACAAAACTTCCATCTTCAGAGCCCCTTCCAGAGAACCCCTTCAGCTAAGTACCCTGTGGGTTTTCCTTCCTATTAAGTGTCTCCTTTTCCCCCTTGCTTCCCACTTTTTATATTTTTTTTTCGTTTCGCGAGAATAAAACGATGAAGGAAAATTAATTTTCATTGCAATGCGGTGAACTGTGAAGGAGACTCTTAGTTGTGGTCTGGAATGCAGACACTGCTGGCTACCTTCTCAGACCATGGCTAATCACACCGCTGACAGACTGGAGCTCTCCGGCTGATCTGAACACCCTGCGAGCCTGGAACACACCGGGCTGCTGAACTCCTTGGAGTGCTGCATGAGGGATGATTGCTGACAGTGGATCAGGGAAAACTCTTTTGGAGATATTTTGTCTTGCTAGTCACTCTGGTGGGGTTATTCTGCCATCTTTGAAATGCTTTGTTTACTCCCTTCTCGTTAACATGTAGGTGTAATCTTCGGTTTGCTTTTGAAGGATAACCTCTGGTATTTCCACAATAGCAGACTGTGGAATGTTATCCATATTAACCTTGGAAGCAGTGGGAAAATCATGTCCCTATACTGCCCACGGCCCTGTGCACTCCTGGTGGTTGCAGCTGAGAGCACAGGGAGCACAGACAATAGTGGAAGATGCCCTTGGAACAATTCTTCAAAACACTGTGGTCTCAGCAGGCTTCTACCACTTTCCTCCTCTTTGACATCTTTCTGAAAGCCCCTAGATGGGGGCTGCTCAGCCTGCTGCCAAGTTCTCTTTGTTCTTTTTGCAAATGCCCATGCTTGCACGTGGGCAAGGTACTCCTGTGAGAATGCAAATGATGGGATTAGCAAGAGAAATACCCTCTCTCATCTATCCTGTTTTACTCACTTCACTACAGATTTGGAACAGTCTGACCAGAAGCAGTGACCAGTCTTACATGCAAAATAATGAGTGATTGGTCAGGAAAAAAATGTTTTAAAAAATAAAAGGAACACTAGAAAGCTGAGCTGTGTGAACACAAAATGTTCTGTAAACAATTGCAAAGAGCTGAAAACTCAACTCTGAAATAAACTGAACTCAAACTTTTTGGCTAGCTAATCTGTGAGTCTGAAGAATTGCATTTGTCTTCACTAAGCCAACTGCTTTTTCTGTTCCAGGTGTGTTGACATTTTTTATTTGAAATGGATAGGAAATTGATGTGGAAAACCCAAGAAACAATATCAACAGTAACAAAAAGCAATTAAACTAGCCATCAGTATAATCTAATCATTCTTGGTTTCTGATGTGAGGTACATCCTCCTCCCCACATGCACACTTAGGAGCAAGGGAAGGGTAAATCATGCACTTGAAGGTTGCTCATCTGTGTGTATGGATCTGTGATAGCCTCAGGCACTGTCTGGTTGTCAGCTGCTGGCTCTTAAATTGCTTAAAGTCCAAAACCAAAGACTACTAAAATTTACCAAGTACTCCCCCAGTGAGACCTCTCTGTGTGTCAGTATTGTGTCCACCACATTTTGCAGTCATGGTTGGAAAGGCAGGTAACCAACATCTGCCCCTTGTGCATAGGCCATACAGCCTCTTCCTCCCAAAAAGCTGCATTTGGGGTACCCCACCACACAAGTACGTGGAGTGGTTCCAGGACCAGGCTGCAAACCTGAGTCATTACCAAATCAGACACTGACAACTACAAGAGACATGGATAATGAAGACTATCACCCTCCTGCTTTCCCTGCAAATCCCAGTGACTCTCCACAGTCTTTTTGGGAAGACATGATAGACTGAAAAAAACCTTTATTACTCCAATACCTGCTGTGGAAATACACACATCCTATGACAAAAGCCTCCTCTCCTCAAGCGGGAGTGTAGGCCCTGCTACCAGATAAACTGAGGAGACTGTGGTATTATTTATTCTTCCACCCCTTGTGATTCCTCTCCGAGAAAGCAAAATGAATCATGCCAGGTTTGAGATTCCCCAGAGAAATGGCTGTGTTTGGTACACATGACTTTAAACTCGTCTCTTCCACCCTTTGGTGATTAATGGCCTGTGATCCTCTGTGATTCATGGCATCCAGAAGACATTATTTTCTGGGATTTAAGAGCTGGACAGCATGTTTTCCTCATCAGTTACCGACTGTGATTGTAAGCGCCTCATCTACCTTATCTGGGATGTTGGCTGTCAAAGAGGGAAATGGGGAGATGGGGGAGAGGATCAAGGAGAAAGCCTGCCCCATCACTGACTTGCTCCTCACTCAGGCCAGACACTTAGAGCTTCTCTCAGCCTCTGTAAGTCAAGTTTTTCCTCTTCCTGGTCTAGCCTGAGCCCTTCCTTGTCCTCAGGCTCCCTGAGACCCTTGAGGGGATGGTGTGGAAAATGAAAACCTTTCAGTGACAGTTTTTAACTTGACATTGATCCTACACACACCTGTCCACAGAGCTGGCCGTGCCAGATAGCTCCAACAGCTGGGTTCACACCTTGCCATGCAGAGCACATTTAGGTTGAATTACTACACTTAAACAAATTTTCATTTCCATGCACTTGATATACACTTTCTTCCCTCCTTTCCTCTCTCCCCATTGGCAACTTAAGGAGCCATTTTTCTTCCTGACGCCACCTTGGCACTCTCTCTACCAGCATGTGAAAACAGCCAAAGTTGTACATATGGAGACCTCATCCTCAGTTGCCTAATGGATTCAGAAGACATCCTGAATATTCATCATTTCTCTTTTTATGAGCACCTTGGCAATTGCCTCCAAAGTTAAAGACTGTTGTAAATTAAGGAATGGCACTTGGTGAATACCAATTTATCCGCATTTCAAGACTTCCCTCACCCCCACCTCCCCTCCACACAATATTGAAGTTCCTGTAGTCTTTGTGAATACAGGGCATTGTTTCTGTGCTGCTGAGGCAGAATTGTTTGTGCATCCCTGAAGACTGTGAAATGTCTGCACTGGGGCTGCTCATTTAAACTCTGTGCACTTACTGTACCCTCTCCGGAACTGCCTTCCTGGAGAAGCCAGCAATGACCTTCTCAGAAGTAATGTTAAACACATGCTGAGGAAGCTTGGCTTCTAGACAGGCTCTTTTAATTATTAGTTGTAAATTAGCAAATTATTTTTTTTCGGTTTCATATCACTGTCTGCTTTGCTGTGTGTGGGATCCTCCAGGTACACAGTCCCCATGTGTTGCCTGAAATATATGTTGGCAGAGTTATCTAGTAATGTCAATATTTGGTGCTTTTTAATTGTGTGTGACTTTTCCACACACAAAAATTTCACCCCTTCATAGCAATGACAGTGTAGAAATTAAAGCAGATGGTTAATTATGGTTGATAGTTACAGAGTGTTTTTTGAACTTGAGTCAAGTTTGTGGGGAAAATCCCTGCTGCAGAGAACACCCTGCTCATTGGAAGGCAGAAGGAGAGGAGTAGCTTTGCCCAAGGTTTACATACGGGACACAAAAATGTAGAGGATTCTGTCCTGCAAGATGCTGAGCGCTCTCTCCCTGGCCTTCCCAAATTAGGTGGACTCAATGTCTTCAGTGAAACTAAGTGGGACACACTGACCTGAAGTGATACAGAAACCCTGTGGCAAATGGAAGGGTCAAGTCTGGACTTCTTAGGTCTCACTGCAGTCTTAGCTCCATCTTGTATGTTGATATCAATGGATAACAATGGATAGGGCCCTGAGCAGCCTGGTCTAATGGAAGATGTCCCTGCCCAGGGCTGGGGGTTTGGACACAGATGGTCTTTAAAGTCCCTTCCAACCCCAACCATTCTATGATTGTGTTATATATTTCTATGGTCTTCATTCATTCCAGGGTCTTGCTAAGATTTTCATAAATGCAAAGGGTGTTGCTGACATCCATAATTTTACTGGGGATGGTTGCAATTTTTTTCCCAAGGCTCCAGTTTCTGGAACCACATTTATATGACAAACTCAGCTGTCCAGGAATATAAATGGTTTCTAATCCTTGTTCTTGAAACAGAAAGCTTGGAAAGACAACCAGGAATGCTGGAAACCCAGAGAGAAAATGGAAACACCTCTAATATATTTCCATTTACAACAATCTCACTATTTTTAAGTCAAGATTATGTACTTTTTAATTATGGTGTGGAAAAAGCTGGTTCTTGCCTTTGCAATGTTCATGTCATAAGTCTGGAGGGTGCGGACGCTCAGGAGAAGGTGATCTGAGGGGGGTGATGGATCCTGTGGGAGACCAGCATGTTTCCTGGCCTGCCAGAGGGCTGCTCTGGAGGTGCCAGGCCATGAAGGAGGCAGGCAGAGCCCCAGGGCCACCACAGGAAGATGTGGCATAGAAGGGGTGAATGTGGGAGCTGCCGATGGACGAGGCAGGAGCTCCTTTCATGCCTTGAGCCAGGACAGTTGTCCCAAACTGTTCTCCAGGATCCTGAATCTCTGTGTGAAGGTGCCACACAGGGCATATTTGCATTTCTCCTTCTTTTTGTGTTTGGAAGGAGCCTGGGCTGCAGTGCAGAGGGGCTGACGGTGACTGAGGGAGGTGCAGGCAGCTGGACAGATGCTGTAGCATTGGCACCAGCTGACTGTGATAGGAGCACGGCTCTACAACAACCACTTTTGGGGGCATCTTCACACTTGCCTAGAGAGAAGGAAATGGGGACAGCAAATGCAGGAAGTCAGGAATTTGTTTCAAGGATGCCAGCATGGTTGCAGACGCTAGGAAGAGTGAGGAGAGAGACATCTCACAGGGCTACAGAGGACTTTGTTTAATACAGTCAGCACATCTGGAGATACATCACAGCCCAAAATACAAGTGCAGGTGTGAAATTATCCCCCAGATGTCTCTGCAAGCAGGGCAGGAAGGAGGCAAATCTGGATCCTTGCACTGTTGGTTTTTACTGCCTCCATGGGCAAGTATAGCTGTGATCTCCTCAGATACCTGTTGGAAATCACTGTTGGTCTGACCAGACCCTCAGGGGACATTGTGGACATGGGAGACCACAAACCCCCTGTTCTCAGGCGTGAGCTTGATGCACAGGGTGGTCCAGGGACTCAACCTGTGAGATCTGGGATGTGGGAAGCAAAATAAGCCCCTGGACTCTGAAGCCCATTCACAAGGCAAGAAGCCTGTATTTTTAACTTCAGTTGTCCCCCAGCTCTCTGGGACATCATCAGGAATCTCCTCCTCTGGAATCAGGTTAAGCGCTGTCCATTAACAGTTTAGCCAGCCTCCATGGGTCTAGACCAAAAAGGAAGAGAATAATTTTGTTTAAAAGTGTAATTTTAGATATATGTATATGAAGACATGTATGCACAGACATAGTGTAGCCAGTCACAGGACTAGTAGAAAGGTACCAAAAAAAAAAAAAAGATATAGAAGGACTGTTGTCATTTCCCATTTAATTTTTACATAAAATAGAAAAAGATTTACCAGCTATACTCTGATCTGCATCACCGTCCCAGTAATTAGGTCTTTCTTCTCTTTAGTGTTTTTGTGGGGTTTTTTTTTGTGGTTTGTTTTTGGGTTTTTGTGCTTTTTTTTGTTTTTTTTTAAAAGTATGCATAAAGAAAGAAACGCTGATAACAGGCATCAGCTTTGAGGCTTCCAGGACTGTGGTTGGATAGGAGGAGTGCTTTGCCTTCAGGTACAATATTTCTGCTTTTATTGCAAAAGGGGCTCTGAAATGCCTCCTCAAATACAGAAGAGGTGAAATTACCATGGTAGGAGATAGATGACTGCTCACTTGTACAGAATATTGCCTGTGAATCAAGCTGCAGCAGAGTAGGTGAAGCCAGGGGTGATGAAAAGCAGGATTAATTATGGATACAGCTAAAACTTTGTGTGAGTCTGTCATGCTTGCAGCAATTAATCTCCACAGTGATGAGAGACCGCAAATAGGGTTCTTCAATGAGAGATGGGATTTGATTGGATAAACTGGAGAGAGAGATTGATGCAGCAAGTTTTAAGTGGTATGTCCCTGGGTGCTTCTAGAGGGAAGGGGGAAATATTTTTCATAAACAAGTAAAGAATAAGAAAATTAAGGCGATCAGCCTTAACAAGGCAGCATTAGAGAAGCCCTTTGCATGGGCACAAGTGAACAACAAATTTGGCTTGAGGTTGAGGCATGATGATGACTCAGGAAAGAGAAGCGGTTAATATAATCTGAACTGAAAAAGTTGGATGGGTTCAGAATTCATGCATGTGAGTTTATTCTTCCTCTCTCAAGATGCTTCTTTATAGCTGCATTTAAAATTGAATAATTATAATCCAATGCTGTAACCATTTGATAAGCCTCTGCATTGCTGTGTATTTTTCATGTCTGGGCCATAAAAAGCTGTCCAGGCACTAAATGAACTTTGCCCAGGATGTGAAGCTGGCCAGTTTTACAGTCCTGTCTAGGGGAAATGAAGTAGAAAAATTCTAGAGCTAATGAAATCTTTTCTAAAGAAAGTGGCTAGTTAATGTTTGCAGGCAAGAGTTGACCAACTCCCAAATGGCACTTCAAATTTTTCTCTAGAATTTGCTTTTTTTTTAATGTCAAAGCTTGATCTTTTTTGAGGGTGCACATAGAAAGATAAATGAGACATGAGTGAAGTCATCTGGTACTTTCTAGTCCAAAGTGTTAGCTGAATTTCTGAATGACTCAAAGGCAAACTCTAAAGTAAAAGCCAAATCTGTTGCTTAATCTTCTCTGTGAATGGTTCACCAGACCATATCTTCTACTTTCATTCATTAGTGCTCATGGTACATTATTGCAGTTGGAAACTGCTTTGTCTGTGGCTTGTATTTTTTTCCTGTGACAAAGTTGAGAAGGAAAGGTTTCTTTCTTTCCCATTACAGAAATCTGTGTCTTTTCTATTGGGAAAATCTGTGTCTGACTCTAAATCAACTTGGTCGATCTTTGAAGATATATATGTGAACATATGTATGTCACTGCTCCCAAAACAGAAATTGCCACTGCCATCAAAAAAACTATATAAAATTATTACTTCCTGATGCAGAAGGCTCTTTTAAGTTTGTATTCATCATGTTAACTGATCATTGTAAGATATACATTATGTTCTTAATACCATGGAAGTTTAGGGGAATATTTACAATTGGAAATAGTTGTTTAAAAGGTTATGTCTGAAGAATGCAGAGGAATGAAGCAAAGCTCTTAGAAGAGCTTTAATTTGCTATCAAAACCCAATTTATTCAATGTCTCCTTCCAGAAGAATACATTGTTAGTTCAGCTGCAACTTCTTAACTTCATCGTATTTTATATATTTTGGCCATCATGCATTGCCACAAAGTATATTATACAGTGTGATTTAAAATGTGTTCTGATTAAGTACACAGAAATGATCCTACTCACTGTGCAAGGAATGAGGAGGACATCATAAGTACCCATTGTTAAGGTATAGATATATTTAATGATCATCTGTTAACTAAACCATTTAATCATATGCCTTGTTTATGTTATACCTTTATTTAAATTCTAAGGTATCGTTTCAATTGCAGATATGAAGAGCAGACAATGTCTTTCATCTCCCCCACTCCCATCACACCACCACTGGAAAGAAAAATACAGGGAATGTGTCTTCATGGGAAATGAAAATGGGGGGAAAAAAAGAAAGGCTAAAAAAGCATCAAGAGAAATTAATCAGCTGAAAGACAGAGTGAAAGACCTGGAGGGTGCAATAAGGGAGTATGCTGGGAGTATGCTGTTATTTTTTATTGATACAATGGTACTTATCCAGGACGTAAACTTTTTGCATCTTAAAAAGATTACAGGTAATTTAGTAAATGTAGAGAGAAGGACAATATAGACATTTGGAGGCTTCTCTACAGGGAGGGTTTACAAGGTCTTTCTCTTTTCAGTTCAGAAAAGAAATGGCAGAGCTGGAATCTGCCAGACCCCTGAGAAACACTGGAGCTGGCAGAGAACAGGAAGGAATGATTAGCTGCAATGTGCTCATACAAGCACCAGTGACAACGTGAGGCAGCAGTTCCAAAGGCAACAGAGGGATTCCTGGCTGCTGGCCCTCACACAGACCAAAAGTACAAATGAATTCTGCAAGGGATGAGACAAATTCATTAAGGATAGGTCAAAGAGATTGCCCATGTGTAACCTCTACCTTAGGAAATCCCAAAGTGCTGCTTCTCGGAAACCAGCCCAGTGTAATTGGGATGAATCACTCAGTGATATGTGCCCTAGCCTTGTGCTTTCCCTGAGCATTTGTTCCTGGGTCGTGTAAGAAGTGGGACGCTTAGTCACATACACAGAGACTGAACTCACCATGATGAACTAAAAATTCTGAGTCCCATGTCCTCTATTTACCAGTTTCTGTAAGTGATGCCACCACAGAAATCCTTCCCCTTCACAGGCAGCCTGTGCCTTTGAAGCCTTGAAGATAGACTTGTATGATGAAGACTTCCTTCAGTGAAACTTTGATGGGAAAAATATTAAGAAAAATGAAGCAAGGAGAGATTTGGCCCTAGTGAGAAAGACAGAAGAGCTTACGCTCAAAATGCAATTACTAATATTTTAGCAAATGTGACAAAGGATATCTCAGTGCCCCTGTCAACTTTTTAAATTGCAGAGTAACTAACCCCTTTGTTCCCTGGAAATCTCCAACATCTAAACCAGCAACCAAGACCTTTACTTACAAGAGAAGAAAAAAGATTCTTTGGGGAAATCGTCAAAATAATTTTTTAAATGAACCCTAGGCTTTATCTTGCATGTCAGCCATGTTAATGCAGATGTTTCCAATTTGAAAATGAAGAGTGAGTTTTGTCTGAAGGCTATGTCTGTGGAGAGCCAGCTCTTCCCAAAGGAATGGGCCTCAGTTTTGCAGAGAGAAATCAGAATCCAGGAGGGTTAAGAATAAGAAGAGATCAGTGCTTAGGTTCTGATAATGAGAAAGGAATTTGATGAGCTTGGAATATTCAGGACAGTCATTACAAAGAGGACAAAAGAAGAATGCAAAAATATGATCCTCATTGTTAGAAGCCTGTTAGATGTGAAGAGTAGCCAAATTAGACATTGTGAGATGGCAGAAGTGGAATCCAAAATCCTGAAACAATGAACAAGGACAAGAATTAATTGTCTCAGAAGAAGGACCCTGGTGTTCACCACCTAGACATGATGTGGGGTCCCTCACAGCTCCAGCAGAGGTGCCTCTATTAACTCTGCTCTCACGTGAGAATGTGGGAAAGGGGAATATTCCTGAAGTCATTGTGTATAAGCCACCACTAAAGCTCTCTGCTGTCGGTGGTATGGGGCACTATTGAAGGGGACAAACCAAAATCTCTGCACATCTACATCAGTCCCAAGAGATCATGGAGACCTACACAAGCTAGAGCTTTCTCCATGGAGTTATAACAGGAACATAGCCAGACTGGGACAGGACAGCATGTTCCCAAGCAAGAGCTGCCCCTCCAGCTATCCAAAGGTTGTGCTCTGGGCCACATGGGAAAATGGATACTGTCCTGTGGCTGCTGGGATCAACAATGTGGTTGCCTATTCAAAGAGAAGATAATGAACTTCACATAAATTAGGTATTCACAGCAAGAAAGCAAAGAAAATGAGGTTTTCCTCTCCAGCTGAAAATTGCACCCATTTCTTTCCTGCTCCAGGCCTTCCAGCTCTCTAACCTGATGAATTATGGACAGTCATTCTTTCCAGAGTTGGCTAAATTCTTTTCTAATTATACATGTTCTGAATAGCACAAGGCAGACCTGCTGGTAGAACATTTGGTGCAGAGAGCATAATAAATTCCACAGAGAGCTTGACGTGCTTCACCATAGATGCAATATTCATTTTCATCACCGCAGAAGAGATGAGATGCTGAGCCAGAGTTTAAAAAAATGCTGTGCTCCTTTACTAGGATGTGTGGGTGGGATCAACTTTGTTCAGTTCAGTTAAAAGACTGTGTTGTAAGACAACTTCAGCAGAATTAATATCTAGGCATTTGTAAAGCAGATTTTACAAACACAAAAGCGTGGAAGATGCAAATAAAATCAGATCTATAAGATACATAACCATCACAATTTTAACTCTGTTTTGGGATAAAACTGAAAATAACACATAAAAGCATAAACTATGTCAAGAAATTTTAGCACATGATCTTTTACTCAAAGATCTTCTCTCTGGAAATTAGGTTGTGAAGTGCTTACAATAAAAAGTTGTTCTAAAAAGAGTGGGGGTTTATTTTCAGGGAATGATTTACAGAACAAATATATTCAGATTTCAAGTAAAAACATTTCATTTTTTTCAAACATGAGACCTGCAAATCCATCTTGGGACCTCCAAGCAGATTCTTTTCTTGCTTCTCATGGATAGTAATAAAGTTTTTAGAGACCATCTGGGGAAAAGGTCCTACATGTGTACTGACTTTGCAAACTGAGTATCTGGATTTTACTAAAAGATGAAGAACATGAAGATGAACAGAAGTGGGAATTTCCCTTCTTTTTATAGATTATCATATCCCAACTAATTAGATGATGGTAGAATATTTAGAGAACAAATAATAAAAGATCATCAGAAGAAGGGAAAGGGAGGTGTTGTCTGGTCTCGTGCATTAGGACGTGTTACCTGGTAGATGTACAGCAGGGTGTTGGTTTCTAAGGAAGACCTCCTTTCAAGGAGGGGGAAGAATTTCAGCCCTTCCTTTCTGCCCATTGCTGCTGTTTTCATGTGTCATGACATGCTCTGGGGAATGTGGAGATTTGGAAGACATGTTTTACTTTAGTGAACCGCAGCCCATATGACTATGATTTGCATTGGTTGCATCTCTGCATTTTTGGCACAGTCCTGTGGCCAGGGATGCCAGCAGTTTCCTTTCATGGCTGCTATCAGCAAGGAGGCAGCAGCCACATTTCACCCCCACACAGAGATGTTACTTTTGTTCCCTCTTCCTTTGTTGTTTCCCTTTATATATAATACGAGTCATTCAGAGTCAGTGTAAATGTTTGTTCAGAATAGGGGATGGAAAAATGTAAGAATAATTCTGGTAATGGAAGTAGAATATAAACAAAGAGCTTAGAGAAAGTGGAGGAGCAGTGGGGAGGTTTCCTGTTTAAAAAAGGAAAATGGAAAAGTTAAAATGGCTACTTATGGAAATGTAGAATAAACCTTCCACAGCTAATGTAAAAGGAAGAATTTGGATCTGCTCAGAGGTCCACAAGGTATTTTAACAGACAGTGGCAAAAAGGATAATCTTTCTTCTACTGGAAAAATGACTTTTGTAGTACTTAAAGACACAGGATTTTCATACTCATGAAGTAGAGTGTAAGCACTTGACAGCACAGTGGAGACATGGAGGTGTGTGCAGATTCCACCACTCCTGACAGTGCTGGAGTGCGGCAGGAAGATCAGCACATTTCTTTTAGTCCCTGTTGTTACTGCTGGAAAGGAACTTCTCAGACACGGGCATGAAGGGTATCAATGACAGAATTCCAGCCATGGATCCTCCCTTCTTTCTCCCTGAGATCTTTGGATCATAGAATCATTGAATGGTTTGGGTTGGAAGGGACCTTAAAGATCAGCCAGTTCCAAACCCTTTCCACGGGCAAGGGCACCTCTCACTTGACCAGTTTTCCCTATCCAACCTGGCCTTGAATACTTCTAGGGAAGTGGCATCCAAGATTTGATAATATCCTCCCAAGACCTAAGCCTTTCATCTCTGCAGGCCTGTGATACCCTTGTTTTGGTGGATGGAATGTGTTTAGGAGCTTCATAGTCACACTGATACTGCTGTGTTGACTGTTTCTAATGTGCTGAAGGAAAGAACATTTCCTAGGATTATTTTTTTTCTAAAGTGCATGTGTTTCATTTGTTATTTCAGATTTATTGGTGTTTACTTTTTGCTGAATAATGAGCCTGAGGGTAATGGAAATCTTAATAGGTTAAAAAATTGCAGCCAATGTCATCAAAAGCTTCCTGTTCTCCACTGGTGTAGTGTTGCCACTTTATTTGCTTATTCTGCAGGACAAACGTGTTTGTTGCAACATTTTGGCTAGAATCCTGATCACACTTTTAACAGGGCTGGGATTTCATCCTGTGAGCTCTGTCTGTGGGAAAATGTGAGGGAGGAGGCTGTCCCTCCGCATTGCAGCTGGCATGGCAGCCCAGTGCATACATGTTACCACAAAGCTCCAAGGGCTGGTGTCACACAGCAGGGCTGAGCCCACGTTATCCTGACCAAATCTGGACACTTCAGTGGTGCCAGGCAGGCCCAGGAGAACCTGGTGTGAGTTGTGGGGAACCCCTGTGATGCAGTGAGGGCACGCAGAGGGTCAGCTCATGGCTCACACGCTCTCCTGGTTGATGCTGCCCCAGCCAAAATGTCACATGTAGCCTACAGATGCTCATGTGGTCAAGTCAAGGGGAAACACAAAATTTTGGAGAGCTGCACTGTAATTTTACCACCTGCTACAGGCAGCCGATCAATATTTCTAAGAATCATGGGATACTTCAGTTTCAGTGCTGCCACTGGTGTCTGACAGTGCTTGGTTATTGTGGGGATACAGATTGTGGGGAGACAAATACCGATAGTACTAAGGGCAATCTTACCCTTGGTATATTACAGCTGTGATATATCAAGGATAGGATGCTTTTAGTACCATCTCTACTTATCTCCCCACAATCTGTCTCCCCACAGGTTGTTTTACCTGTGGGTGTTTTGTGGAGATCGCCAGCTGCCCGTGACACGACAATGACTTCTTGCAGCCAGCTGTAGCACAGAGGGGACGTGGCCTGCACATTGTTTTGTGTTTCTCCAGGCTGGATGACATCCTGGAATGTGGGTCTCTCTCAGGGGGTTTCACTGCAAACCTGCACTGTGGGTGCCCACTGGGGTGCCAGAACCAAGCAGTGCTCCCACCTGGCCCCGTGCACAGGAGCAGTTTGGTCTCCCAGGGAGAACAACACAAACCCTTCTGCCCGTTCCTCTGACTGATCCAGTCATTTCCATTTGGTGCAAAAGACAGGGAAGAAGAAGCGTGTACTTACAGCCCTAAGATGAAAATTACTTTAGCCTAAAATTTTTCAACACATCACCCAAACTGTATTTTCCAGCCCCTGTATTTTCAAGTCTCTGCTAGCAAGAAGATCTTGTGATGAGCAGCAGGAGTGCTTGTAAAGGAATTTGCAGGCCAGAGGTGCTCACCATAAATTTCCTTCTGTCTACGATTACTATCATTGCATTTTTGAGGCACTTTTAAAATAAACTATGCAATGATGTAATGCACACAAAAGAGCTGGGGTGGGAGTGCAGAGAAAGGAAAAGAAGCAGCATCTGGATTTTGCCTGGTATCTTCCATAGAGCATCTTGATGTCTGTAATTAGTGTCATGTTATGAGAGCTTAAAAAAATAAAGGCGCCAGAGCTCCAAATAAAACATAAAATGGCTTTGATAGAATAAATGTTACTATCATTGTTTAAAAATGTTGTGACCTGTCTGCTATAGTTTCTGAGAAAGATATTTTCCAGTGCTGCTGCTCTTGCTCTGACTCTTTTTAAAATTCTATTATTACAGATAAGGACAGAGGAAAATCCTCAAGACAGACTTGTTTTAAATCTCTGTAACACAATGCCAGCATTGTCTCTCCTCAAGCTGAACTTCAAAATTAAAATAGGCATGATCTTTAACAGAGCTCTGAAACACTCTGTTCTACAGACACTTTATCCCCTTTATTAGAGAACATTAATAATTCAAATGTTATGGCTTAGGTTAGGCATACCCATTTGTCTGGTGTTGGAATAATTTAGCTGCACTCCACTCTTGAGAGCTGTTTTGATAGCCAGTGGGCCAAATTCTGCAGCCTCTTTCAAAGTCATGGGAATTTTACCTGCATCTTGGCTATGTATTGAGGAGGGAGACACAACTAAGAAGCCTCGGCAACCTTTTCCTTGACTTTTAGCATGCTCAGAGAACTTACAAACATGCTCTCCTAGCCCAATTTTGCAGACTGCATAAGGCAACATTTTCAGCTCAGCCAGTTGGATTTTTGCCTAAGCAAGACCTCTAGTTTTGGGATCTAAAAACTGTACAACAATACACTTGCAAAAGCACATCTGTGGCCCACCTTAGCAATATGACTTCCTCCCAGCTTTAATTTTACCATGTGTGAAGCAGGATTTCTGCAGTGTGCAAGTATGGGTCTGAATGTATCACATTTTCAAATCACAGGGATTTACTGTGACTTTTTTCTGGACTTTAGGAGCTGAGCCACTTTCTACCTACAGGTTAAATGTAGAACTCATTAGCAACAGTGATTTCCATAGCTGCACAGCTACGAAGTCTTGGGATTAGCTCAAATCTGCATGTAGTGGCAAAGAGATTAGTATATAAGCATAGCTTTTCAAGGTGGTATATTTTTTTACGTGAGACCAGCTCTACTTCCAAATGCTCCTGTACTTGAAATACTTGGGGTATGGAGCTGACTTTAACACTAATTAAACTGAAGCAATACCCTGAAGAGGTTTTGTTTTATCTCTTTCGGAAGAAGCCACAAGGATGGTGAGCCAGGAAGAAATGGATTCTGCTCCTATTCTACAATTTATCTGGGGTGAAAGGGCCATTAAAGCTCTACTAATCCTTGTTGGTCACTATATGGGGTGGTGCAAACGCCTTCCATGTAATGTTGAACCCTATTTTCTGTTGAGACATTGACCTTACTTGCTTCATGTTGCCATCCCAAAAGAAGTGAAATCATTATAAATAAGTGATATTAGCCATTAGTTATCTCGGGGTAGAACAATCAGAAACATATTATATATTACATTACATTATCTTATAATTTTGTGTTACCTATTACATGGATTTGTTAAAAAAAAAAAAGAAAAGAAAGAATGTTTAACTTCACCAGTGTTCCACCAGAGCAGACAATTTATCTATTAAGTGCAAGAAAAACAATCAGACAGACTTTCTCTTATCTGTTGGGCTTCTACATTACAAAACACTATAAACAACATACAATTACATTTGAAAATGAGCAGGAGAGCAAAAGTAGCCACATGTTTATTACTACACTCACTGAAGCCGGTCTGCCAAGTGCAACTTGCAGAGAAATTTTCTCTGTAATTGTATGGTAGAAAACCCATTTGGTTTTTGGTACCTTCCATTGGATATGAGAAAACAGTGTTCAGCTGCTTTCTCATCCACATGTTTAAGCAGCAAAGAGGATGCTCAAGCGTAGTTTAAGCCAGACTTTAAAAGAGATTTGGGAACTTCAAGTTACAGTTGATTTGTAATAGCCCAGTTTGACACCTACTAATGTTCTTGAAAATTCCTCTTGATACCTTTAAAAGGTAGTCAAACACACTCATAATTTGACCCTGCATTTCCCTGACCTTCAAAACTGAAGATATGGTTCTTACCAATTTTAAAAATATTTTGCCAAAGAAAATATGTCAAAACTGACTAATGGTTTCAACCATGGTAATGGGAGACTTAGACCGAGAAAATATCCTTAAAACCCTCACATGCAGTACACCAGCCCAAACAGAAACCTCACAGTTACGAAAATTATCCCAAGTTAGCCTCTTTCTGCATGGTTTAGCCAGAGCTAGGGGCTGAACACATAATTAAAAGTTTAAATAGTTGTCCCTGGCAGACCTGGCATAGGAGGGAAAGCTTCATGTGGAATTAGTGAAGTGGGGCCAGGTCCAAGCATGCTCACCTGCCTTTTGGGGAGAATGTGTTTGGCTGGCTGAGGTTGTCCATGGCAGGGCAGTAGATCAGACAGACAGAGCCTGACAGTTGCGTTTGAATAGACTCATTGATTCTTTTGTGACTTTTAAAGATCATGTTTCCACCTGTCTCTCTGAAGAGCATCAGCTCTTCTCAGTGTGTTAACCCTCATTTCTGTGCCAGGAGTTCAGCTGGGTTCTTTGTCTAAGTCACAGTGGAAGCAGTAACATCAAATCACTCCTGGTGTCCGGGGCTGCCAACCCTGGAGCTGACTGCTGAGCTCGCCACCAGCCCAGGGAAGCCCCAGCCTGCTCCTCACCGTCTTGTGGTGCATCTGAGGCACTCCTGGAGATGACCTGACACTTGTAGCAATAACACAGAAAGGTGTGATGAGGCTTTGGTCAAAGAAAAGCAGCCACTGCAGAAGTGGAATGAGGAGGAAAGGGAGCAACTGAGACACTGAAATTGAGACATGGTAACCCTGAGGCCTGATCTCATCCTGCCCGGTCCCAAGCTTTCCTGGGCCTGCTTAACATGTTCACTGAATTTCGCCATCCCTCAGTTCTCAAGGGTTTTTTAACAAAATCCTCCACTAGTGTATGTGAAGTGCTGAAAATGCATGGTTATCACACGTAAGCCTAAACACAGGGACAGTATGGAAAGGAGCCTGACACTTACATATGCAGCGTCTCACAAATGAGTAGGCATATGCAGTTCTACTAAATCATTGTGGCCTTCAAATCTGTTTTAATGAAACCTCACATAGTCTGTTCAGCTGTTCGTCATAAATCATAATTTTATAAAATATATAATTTAATAAAAAATTAACTTCATATTTCTTCTGTGACTTTGCTGTTCCATAGCCATATTCCTGGAACAGTTGCAGCTTAAGGGAGTCTTCCCTGAGTAAAAAAATCCCATCCTTGGGTCTGGAGACTGGAGTCAAACTCTGGAAAGCACTCAGAACTGGGGATGAAAACTCTGGAAGAGGGAGAGAAAGGGGAAGGATACCATGTTAAAACTCTTATATAGAGAGACCCACGTAATCTGCAGTGCTGTCTTGAAAAATGCCTGTAGGTATTTGGTAAATGGGATGATCTGACGGGAAGAAAAACAATAAAAAAGTTAGAATCAAACCTTTCTCCTGTTTGGAAGAACTAGGTACATTTGCCCATTTCCCCCCAAACCCAATTTAATGTTTGTTTTTCTTGAAATGCTGTGGTTGTTTTGTGACAGCTGTGTTTGCACTTGTCTTTCTCTGGCAGTACTTTACCCTGAAATGATCCCCTGGCCTGGTAGAGGCACTCAAAGCCCTGACTATCTTCCATCTTTCTGCTCAGAGACCTACTAAACTGCCTGAACAGCCTCTGGAAGACTCATTCCCCGGCCAAGGAGAACTACTTCATTTCCAGGGTCTTCAGATTCATTTGTGCACTCTTACAAGGTTGTCAACACCGCAGTGTTGCCCCTTCTTGTGACCTTTTGAAGGATGAGACCACACATCACTTTCTCTTTGGTCAACCTGAGGCCTTCAGTTTTTGTTCCTTAATTCAGGCTGGATGTAAAGAGATGAATTGGTCATTGTCCCTAAGGGAGTCAATGCATTATGCTGTGTCAGGTTACAGGACTTCAAACAAAACATTTCCAAAAAAATAACAATGGCTATGAAACAGCACCACTAACTGAGAAGTCTTGACATCTCTCAAGACTGCGTAAAAATCCTGATGTGCAAAACTGTTTTTTTGTATGAAACCCAGTCCTAGTTTCACAACCATGGTGTCACTTTCCCCACTGGATTTATAAGTTCCAAAAGTCACACTAAATGTGTTGCAGGAGCTGAGTTTCTGGCCTCGTTTGAGAGACGATGGAGCTGGCATGACAGGAGTTTCAAGGAACCCTAGAGTGTCTCATGCCTTCAGGTGCTCTATCCATGGCCTTGAGCAATCACTGGTCTGAAGAATTTACAAGCATGATGCTACAGCTGTTCCTGTCCTTTATGTTCACATTGGTAATTTCAAATGATGCTCTGTTTATTGTCAGCCTAAATCTCCTTCACACTTGCCAGTGCTTTCCATTGATTGCAAAATTGCAGAACCTCAACTCCTTGAAAAGTGGGTCCAGGTGTGAATGCAGCAAAGGAAGGAGAGCTTGTCAGATGGCCTATCTGGGGAGAGAGATGGACCAACTCCTTGGAGCAGGTGAAGAAAATCTGGTTACTAAGTTCTTTGGGAATTTTACAATATTACCCTTTATGAAGACACGGCGCTCTGAGGAGATAAAAGAGAAGTAGCATTAATCAGCCATACAGATAGTTGAAAATGAACCAGCTCCAGTACAGGCAGAGGTATTACAAACATGGCAAATACTGTGTTCTACTGCAATTTCCATAGCTCATAATCTGCTCTCACGGACAGCCTCTTTAGCTGCTCTCTTGTCCTTCCCTGCAGGAATGTCTCAGCTGCAATGTCTCAGAGTTACTTTTCTCCAGACATACCATGAGATTTCTTTTTTGCTCTGTTTCTGTTGTTCCCCAAGTCCTTTGGCCTTCAAGCTGGACTCCAGAACATGAAGGACTCAGTCCACAAGCCCTCCACTCTTTGTGGCTCTCAGTGAGAGACATCAGGTGGTAACTCTAGTGGTCTCCCAATTCTCAGCTCTCTGCAGCTCTTTCTATAGACCTCCCACTAAGCAAGTTTCCTCTTTCTCTACTTATTCACCCCCAAATGCTTCCACATATTCTTAATTAGGTCCATCTGGGAAGCATATGTTCAGTTGCACTGACTTTGGACCCACATTAAAGGGCCAAGTTCTTCATGACAGAAAGAGTTAGAGACAAGGTCCTTAATGGTCACAGGAAGCCATGGTGGAAAGAAAAGTTGTCCTTTTTGCTGACAGCCAGGCATTTTCTGGATGAATATATCCCACTGCTATCAAATAGGGTGGATATAGATGAGTGAGAAGAATTGGTAGCCCTGTTTCTCTGGTGTGCACAGTACTTTCAGGACCCCTTGCTCAATACAATTCTCCTGTCTGGTGGGCAAACAGTGGCAAAGCAAGATCGAGTCTCACAGAGGTGTTCACCAACCTTGAAGGTTTTCTGTAAAAGCCCACCAGACTCTTCCAGTCTGGCTCAATTAATAGCTATGACTAAGGAGAATTCTACCTACAACTCCAAGGATGACAGGCTCTTCATACATGCCACATTGCTGGAACTTCCTGTGTATCAGTTTCTGCCCATTTCCTCTTGTCCTATTGCTTGGCACTGCCAACAAGGGCCTGGATCCATTCTTGACATCACCCATTTGGATACTTACAGACATTGATGAGGTCCCCTCTCAATCATCTCTTCTTGAGGGTGAACAGGCCCTGCTCCCCAGCCTTTCCTCATAAGAGAGATGCTCCAGTCCCTTATTCATCTCTGTCACCCTACACTGGACCTGCTTCAGGAGCTCCATGTCTCTTGTACAGAACTTTTGCAATACAATTGCTTTAAAGCAGAGGGCTTGGTTATCTTTAGGAACATCTCTTCTGGTAAAATTCGCTTGCCTTAACATCTCCAGTGCAGGTGCCTACAGAGTAATTTCCTATACCTTTCTAATCTCTTTGTGGAGTGATACAGGCTCTATGAAGACTTGATTCATTTGGCCAACTTCATAATCTGTCTTGGAAATATTTAAGTCATATTCTGGAAGAGCCTTTTCCTCCTTAGGTTGATTTTATGGAGTCAAGAAGATTAGTTCAGGGCAGAAGTACCCTATCTTAGTGACTGTAAACCAGCATTCAAGCCCAGCAGGGGTACATGGATTTTCTACACATCTTCTCAGGTAAAGCATTACCAGGAAGGAGTGTCTGGCTTTTCTGACCTCCAACACATTATAAAGCCTCTCTCTTTGTCTTGGCTTCACTTAAAAATAAGGTGGCGTGAGGAAGGTGTGAGTTTTTGTGGGACAGAGGGAATTCCTTTCTTCATAGTCATCATTGAATCCGTGTAGGTGTTTTCACTAAAAAGTGTGTTTTTAAAGGTCTACAGGTCTCACTTGAAGAGCTTAGTGGGTGATGTATACATTACTGCTATAAAATGTGTATCTTGCTTTTGCAGCCCTTGGCGACAGGGGTTGCCCTACACAGTGTGAAGGGACAAACCTCTGGGACTCAAATCTTTTTTATCAGCTGAAGGACTAGCCCTATGTATGTTTAAGTGCCAGTCAGTGTGAGTTAGGTCTGCGAAATCACCTCCCAGAGAATTTTGGGAGAAGCCTCTTTCCAGTCTATAGAACTTTCCTTAGACCAGGTAGGAAAGCAGAGAGGGTAGAAAGTCCTGAGCCCACCCGCAATCACATTTCCTTGTCCAAGAACATCAGATTTTTGGGATATAGGCTGAAAAATAAAAACATCCTATAAGGAGACTGTTTAATAAGTTGAGGCAGCCAAGTATGTGAAAACTCCTGTGATCTTCTCAATCCTTGTTGGGATTGGCAGAGAGGTTTCCGAAGCACATGGAGGTGGTCAGACACTTGAAAAGGACTAAGGCACCAAGGGCCAGGTGGAAAAAAAAAATCTGTTCAATGTTATCACAGTATCTCTTCTTAGTGAGGTAAATTTCCAGACATTTGTGACTTACTGTATGGTAACTTCATGTGCTGATTCTAACCATAAATGACCTGTCTTTATTCAGTATACGTCTGCTTCAGGATTTTATGCAATTCCATGTGAAGTCATACCACCCACCACACTCCATCAATGTACGTGCTCTGCATCATTTAAACCAGTGCTTTGTGGCATCTTATTCCTAAAAATAATTGTGTAGCAGATAACATCTTTCCTGTCCCTGCACTGCCATGATTTCTCTACCTGTCTAGAGGCTTGCAGAAACAAATGAGTAGAAGGAAGCCTCTTTACAGCTTTTGTGGCTTTTCAAAAACAACCACAGGCTACCTGAAACTGATGCTGCTTTAGATGAGCTGAGCTAAGCAGTGCAGAGTTGAGTACAGATGTGGTCATATAGTAATAACCTCATCAATAAGGTAACAGTTCTCTCTTCACCTAAAAGTTTCCATGCCCTGCACATCAAAATCCCCTTTGAGCGCTTCCAGGTAGTTGATTCCTAAATCCTAGTACAGGTATTACAGAAAAACCTTTCTGACTGGAACTTACAGTGCTTTTCTTTATGAATCATCTGCCTAGATCTGCAAGGTTTAATTCAGGGATGACCTGTGGTAAGCATAGACAAGAAAATAGTCTCTAATAACTGTAGTTTGTAGTTAATGGATCTATGAAAGTTTGTGAGGTTTTAACAAGTTGGTCTAATAAGTTGGAATGGTTTTGGTATAAGTGTTGGTGTAGACACACAAGCTGTTCTGTCACTTTACTATAGTCTGTATAAGTGTGTATGTCTACTGGCAAGAACACTGCCCAGAATGCAAATTTTAATTTATAATTTAAGTGCTGAAAATCAGTGTTGGTATTTATGAAGGTAGAATGAATCACAGAATTTAAGAAGCTGTGAAAGTTACTGGCCTTAAGGAATTGGTTAATTCTCTAGTTTCATAATCTTGATTTAGCACTAACATATCTTATGCCTTTCTTTTTGCAAAGATGAGGCCATCTTACTGAAAAGAACTGTGAGCAATACAGTTAATCAGGTTTTGAACATATACAGAAATTGTACAAATTCAACTGTAGATTAACAGCATTTAAGTTATTTCACATCACAGTGTGTTTTAAGGTCTGGTTTCCCTGGTTCAGGGATGAGTTTAAGATCACAACATACCACTCTTGAGATACTTGCACTGTCAGGATGATGCATAAACTGATCCTTCTCATAAAAGATAAAACTGGCTCTGTGGATCACAGTGAAATTCACAGGCTCAAATGCCATTCTGGTATTCAGAGGCACCGCTGCTGGAGCTCCGACCTTACCGTGGAAGCTGGTGTTTGCTATTTTCAAAGGGGAAAGCCCGTGCCATCGAAGACATCTGGCTTGTTGTTGTAAACCTTAAAATTCCAGAGAGTAAAAGCCATTTTCAGGTACTCAATCACAAATCAGATTTGGGGTTATCAGTGTGTACATGTAAGGTTTAGGATACCTTTTAATCTATGTAAACAGTGTGCTCGAGAGCTGCATGTATTTATGTAGAGATCAAAGAGGTGGCAATGTCTATGGAGAATAAGCAGCAAGAAAAATCATAGAAATGGTAAATGATCAGTTGTGAGAAGGAAAACTTGAAAAACTTGATTCTAGACATAGCAAATAGGTTGCACTAAGATGTGGCTCTGACATGTGCACACGGGGGTGGCATATCACCCACTGCTTGCAGCCTCTCTTTACTGAGGCTCGCTGCACTAGGTCCTGGGAATGCAAGCAGCTCAGCCTCCAGCTTGTCCCCACCAGCAGCTTCCTGCCTTTTCACCAGCTGCTGCCTGCAGCTGGAATTGCACCATGCAGAGACATGACGCACTCTCCCATGCCAGGGCTGGGCTTCTTTTCACCACCAGCTTCAGCCTTCTGTCCTGGAAGCATGACCAGCTGCACGGCCTCTTTGCAGAGCTCCTATTTTTCCTGCTGTCCTGTGTTCCTCACTCACACTTTGAACATCACCAAGGGCATGCTGAAGTCAGTGAGGACTTTCCTCTGGCCCTCAATTCCTTTCTCTGATGGCTTTGGGCTGTTTCTGCTGTGGCCTGAGAATGTCCAGCATCCAGCAACCTCCACATCCATGGAGTTCTGCATTCTGTCCAGCTGCCTGACTGCTGGAACCATACTGGGAATCAGGCAGCAGTAGCTGGCTGAGCCCTGGATGATGTATGGGGCAAGGACCAGACCCAGGGAGAACCAACCCTGCTCGCCTCCACTCAGGCTGTCCAATTTTTGGCTACATGAGGATTGTCAAGGCAAGGGAATAAACAACCTGCCTGAGGAAAAAGAAGCCTTGGTTAATGACTACGGCACCCCCTAAGCTGAGCCTCCTCTAGCACCCATGAGATTCTCTGCAGAAAGGCTACACAGGCTTTTCCATGACCATTTGTGTCCCTTCTCCATGCTGCTCTAGCTGCTAGAAGATTGTCTCCTTCATGGCAATTCCTTTCACAGGAAGATGAGGGTGGCAGGGCCAGTGTGATGAAAACCTGCTGAGATGTACTTTTTAATGAGAAAATGAAGTGTTCTCCATTGCGGTATGATTACTCTTTTTTTTTTTTTTCTCAAATTCAGCAAAAAAAGAGGAAACAAAAAGAGGAACATGTGTTCATTTGTTGTAACTGGAGTTTGTGAAATGAGGTCTTCTTGAGAAAGCTACTAAACATTCATTTCAAAGAATCTGGATGTTTTGGCACCCAAATATTGTAGCGTGTCCAGAATATAATTAGCTCCTGAAGTGGTTTGAACTTGTAAATATGTCTTTAGATCATAAACTGGTCCAGTACCTATGCGAGCTTTAAAGCTGACTCTTGGAAAAACAAGACTTGGAAGGAGAGCTCAAGCCACAATAGACATACACTGGGACCTGAGAGAAGTTTCTTCATGCATATGGTTCATCTATTTACATATTTTACTGTAACCTTTTCAAAACCCTTGTGCCTCGGGCAGTGGATGAGATTACTACTAGAACAATATAGGTAACTGTGGATGGTTTGAACTGTTTAGCTGCCAGTACATATTTCATTCACAATTTAGGCTTTAATTTTCACTAGGCAAGTGAGGAGGAATGAGAAACATCTGCATCTGTGTAGTAACTGTCAGAGGACCTTAGATGCAACGCTGAAATTAAATCTCACCTCTCGAAATGAGGCTGGGAAACACGCTGTCTGTTGGGTAAAGTGAGGTAAAAAGAAGTGGAATGATTTCCTACAAATAGGTTCAGTGGCAAAAATTGAAAGAAGAACCCAAGAGACAAAGGATATTCCTCCTTCTTTTTTCTGACTTCTCAAATATACTTTCCAGGCATGAGAGAACCAATTTAGATCAAACAAGCCAGTCCAGACCATTGCCCAAAACCTAAATAGTTAAAGTCTGCATAGTGCTTTCAAGCTATAAAGTACACTGTAAGTGCTAAGTATTATTACTACTTTGAATCAAACAAAACCCAAACCTGTTTGAGAGGTTCAAAAATATTTGCTTAACTTTTATGTATTTATTTTACATTCTGGCTTGACTCTGCACTTCCTGTTGTCTCCTGGGACTGAAAGTGCAGATACTCCAATGCCACAAGGTGGCTGTGCTAGCAGTATTTCTGAATTGGCTGGAGATGAGGCGCTCTGGAAATCTCACAGAAGAGCTTTCCGTGAGACTCTCTGCACACAGTTTAATCCACCTGGAAAGTGGCAGGTGAGGCGTTGACTGCAGGAAAAGCCCCTGCTGAAGAGGGGCAGCCAGGATGGTATTGTACTTTCCCAGCAGGAACTGAAATTTTGAAGGTAGATCTTTCCAGACTGGAGAGCTGATGCAAGGGCTTTCAACAGAGCCTAGGTGACTTCGGGACGTAGTTACCTTTGATTGCTTCCCTGCACTAAGACTCTCACACAAGCTGTGATCAGTGACTCCCAGCCAGGCAGCAGAGGAGATGTCTTGGAGAAAGGGTGGGAAGAGCACCATCTGCACGAGACAGCCTCTCCTGTAATTAGTCAAATCATCACAAACTCTATCTGTTTTCCTCATTTGACAGCCGTCTGTTGGGCTCACCTCTGAGGTTCGTATGTTGTTTGAAGTTGGAGCGAGTCTATTAACCTCTTAACTGCTTCTGGCCCTACCTGGCAGAGCTGCATGCTGCACTGACTCCCGCGGAATGCCAGTAAAATGTTGGCAAGGGAACAGATGCTGTTGGGACCCAGCAGAGAAGTGGTTAGCCACATGGATGTTGTTCAGTGCAACAGCCTGAAAGCTCATATTGTGAGAAGCACTTTTCACCATGTGTAAAGTCTGACACATATTTCAAAGGAAAGCTTTTAATTACAGTTGGCAGGTCTGCCCCCACGCTGAAAAGTGACTTAATTTTTGACCCCAGCAACAGAAGAGTCTGTAAATCAGGCTGCCATTCTAACTCAAATAAAGATCTGCAGCTTTGTGGTCTGCAGAGGACTCTTATGTGGGCTGAATGTGACCTACTGAAATGACTGTTGAGCTACGGACTGTAAGTGGCTTGAAATAAGTCATCTTATTCCTCAGTTTCCTCATTTGCAGAACAGGAGGAACAGGAGTGTCTTGTCTTATAAAATGCTATAGGACCTAGTGGGGAGCCCTCCATCCCAGCTATCATTAATTACAGTGTATTCAGATGATGGAGGCCACAGACATGCCCTAAACCTAGATCCAGATTTGCACTGAGTTCAGAAGTGTTTCAGCTCCAGGTTTTAGTTCAGCCCAGTAATGTCACAGCCAGGATTAAAACTGGGTCTGGGTTACTCAAAAGGGGGGAAGTTCGGAGAAGAAGAACTTGGTTCAGGATTTCATTGCTGTGGGACAAAGGACAACCCCTTTGCAACACAGCAACCTTGCATCTGAAGTTGGCACTGTAGCACACCTAGTCCTAATTGCTGTGTTGCTCAGAACAGCGTGTACTCCATCCTTAGGCTCCAGCAAACTCAGTAAAAAACAGAGACTTCATGGATAGCACCATGCCAATGAGAACTCAGGCCCTTTTTTTTCAGACATAAAGGGAAACCCAACTTCTGGCTTATTTCAGTAAAATAATCTGAAATTGACTTATTCTTTTTTTTGTGGTTTTGTTTTGTATCTCTGCCTTGTGCAGAGCACCAACTTCTTCCCTGATAAAACACCAACTTCTGCTCTGATAACATTAGAAGAAAGAATGCTAAAGAACTGAAGTGATGAAGGAAGAAAACATTCAGTTAGGGGGAAAAGCCATGAAGAAGTAACCTGTGAGAACACTTCAGGTGCCAGCAAGCACTTTTTTAAGGTTTCCACCTCAGCAAGACAGAAATTTTGGAGATTTTAGACAAGCCAATCCACAGACTGACAGCTTGATGCTGTGCAAGGGGTCTAGAAGCCCAGCCTATCGTGGAGCTTGCACCTTGTCCAAACCCAAGGAGATTTATACCTTGAGTGACTGTGCTTGGTGTTTTGTGGAAAAACAGAGGTGAGGGCCAACACTCTCTGCCTGCTGTCACAGCTGTGGTACTTTAAGCAGCCCAGCTAGACCCGTGCTTCCCTGAGCTGCAGCCTGGTGTAGGGAAGCCTCCTGGAAGTGTGGGTGCTCCTGGCCAGGGAATGGATTAGATTTGGAGTCCTCAGAGGCTGCTGCCTGCAGAGTTGTGACTGGTACTGCATGGCCATGAGTGCTGATTTCCAAGGGCAGAGTACTAGAATACTGGGTAACGTAGGGCTTAGTTTCTCCAGCCTCTTTTTCTTCTCATTTCCAAGCCTGTCTGCCAGTCTCTTTTCAGAAGTGAAGACACCAAGCAGTGCTGTTCATCTGTCCTCTGCATTGAATTGTAATTCTCACGCAATGAGAATTTTTCTCACACTCTCCCACATTTGTTTTGCACCAGGGGAGGGATGTAGCAGGGTAAATACACAGAGACAGACAAGGCAAAAAATAATAACTGAGTGACAAGAGGAGAACTAAAATTCCTCCTAGAGGTCATCACAGAAAGCTGATGTGATTTCGTTATTATCTCAGGAAGGATGTAGCAATGCACAGAGCAAGACAAACGGTCCAGCTGGAACACCTGGACACCACAGTCACTTCCACCAGTGGTCAGATGGCAAAGGGAGCTTTCAAGCTACTGCCAAGTATCTTCCAAGCTGTTGTTCTTCCAAGGCAAAAACCTGGCTTTGCAAGAAGCCTGTTGGGTGATTTTGCACTCTGACTGTGTGGTAGGTGTCCTTCAGTGTGCTGCACAGTATGCTCATATTCCTCAGGCACAACTTCCCATAAATAACTCCCTGTCAGCATCCCACTTCAAATGATGAGTTTGCACCAGAGGCACCTTAGCTCTCCACTGTGCAGAGCAGGATGGGTAGCTGCACACGCCTGCAGCAGCACTCAGAGCAGGATGGACTACAGCAGGTATTCACTTTAAGGCTGGTGTGTTTCTTCTCTTTGGCTTTTCCCAGAGCAGCCATGCCAGGAGACATCCTCTGGTCCTGATGGATTTTCAAAGGTGCCAGGAAGGACCTAGGTAGATAGTGTGAGATAGTGTGATTTGGCTATTATAGGTAAAGAAATGCCTAAACATAGTTTTAAAATTTGAAGCCTGCACAGAATTTTGGGTATATAACATTAATTTGTTTTTCATGCATATGCAAAAAAAAAAAAATTATTTCATGGCTGAGGTGCCAGAAGAGAATGCTGAAGGTGGTGTAGCATCATGGTCTCTGTAGGAATGGTAGGTCTGTGTGTCAGAGGTGCATCCCAGTTTCCTTGCTCAGGGCAGCAGGGCTCTGGGCTGCCAACAGGCATCACTGGGAGTGCTCTAGAGCTGAAACTTTGCTTTTTGTCTTTTGTGTGGAGTCCTTCTCAAAGACTAGGTGCAGTTAATGGTCTCTCAGGAGAAACCAGAGATCATTCCTACCAATTGCTTGTGTGAATACCATATGCAAGAGCTGGAGGACACCATCATACATACTTGTGATAAATGCTATACAGTGACAGTACAATGAGAAGAACGTGAACTTAATTTTCTTAATAAAGATCTGCAAGAGAAAGAAAAAAATCTTTTCAGTTAGGAAAGTCCAACTCTGCATGGTGCAGTTTTATTACCACAATCACCCTTCCATCGAGTTAATGCCATTTACAAATGTGCTAAAACCCAAATAAATCATCTAAACCATATCGAACCACTTATAATTTGCTGAAGCTTTTGCGAAAAAGCTGACAACCAAAAAAAAAAGCTGTTGAAGGGTTCCAATAAAAAATTCCACTAAAATAAGGAATTAAGGTCAGTGTGCATGGACAGCAGCCCATTCAATCCCTGCAGCAAGCATTGCTGTTGTGATGAACACCCTAGATAAGGTGTGGGTACTAAGAATAAGTCAGAGTTCCTCGAATAGCTGTACAGCATATAAATGATTTAGGAGAGAGGCTACATTTATTAACTTGCTTATTATAACAAATCTGGTATGACTTCATGTTAAAATGTTGGCGGGGTGTAATTCTTCTCTAGCTGGATATACTGAAGTTTATATGAGAGGCTGAGCTTTTTGGGTTTGAGCTTTCATTATCCTGCAAGCAATTGTAGCTATGCACTGACACCACTAGGACGATAGCAATGATTTAACACGACAGTAATAGCAATACAGTCAAAGCTCCATCAGAATTTCCATTTTAAACTGTTTGTTTAGAAATAATATTTCAACCAGTTAAAACAGCCTCAAGAACAAACTTGGCATTTGCAGTCGGCCTGGATGCAATTACTTTCTTCTATTAAAAAAAAAAAATCTTGATTTTTTTTTTATTATTTTGAAAATAATTTTTTCTGTCGTTGTTCTTGCTGCCATTGTCCAGATGAAAGAAATTTAATCTTAAAAAACATGGCTTTGCAACTACACTGTCCGTAAAGAAAACAAATTGCTTTTGGCATTAAAAACAGATGAGCAATTTAGGCCTGGATGAAGCTGATCCTGGGGCCCAGGGATCAATGGAAGCTTTGTTATCCATGCCACGAGATGCGAGAGCAGCCCTGTGCCCGGTGCTGTGGGAGATGGGAGATCTGAGCTCCTGGTATGCACCCCAGTTTTACCCCATCCATATGTCATTCCCAGGGAAGGAAAGGAGCAGGAACTGCCCATGCTGGGAAAAGATTTTGTCTGCATATCAGTGCTATACCTCTAAGCTCAACAAGCAGCAGATTCGGGTACGGAAAGCATTCCTGTTGCTCTTCCTGGACCTACTGACAAAAAGATAATTCCAAATGCAGGTACAAGCTTGGAGATGGCCTAACTGTGGGGTCCAAACCACAGCATTATTCATAATGGGATAAATTCAAATTCTGATGTGGAATTTACTGAATTTTCTTTGAAACTTCAGACTTAGCCCAACCTTTCAAGGGTATAGCTATGGTACATTCCCAGACAGGAAAAAGAACAAAACCTTACATCAAAATGAAGCCAAGATTGAGAACATGAATCCTTGTTCAAAGGATAAAAAGCCCAATGTGGTCATACCTTAACTCAAGCATTGTAAACCCCAGTCAAGACTACACTCACAGTAAATCCAAATTCATGAAGGAAAAAAAGCAGGGCAAAACCACCCAGGCAATGTTAATCCTCTCTGAAATCAAGTCAGAGTGCCATTTCAGAGTTTCTGACCTTAAATGAGAATGAATTGATTTCAAAAGCCTCATTTCTTTTTAGAATGTCTGCTCCCTTTTCCCTTTCCATATGCCTGGAGTTCAGGGAAGAATTAAGGCTCTTCAGGTGCCTTGAAAGTATTTACTACCTCTGATGCATAACTTGAATTTTGATTTACCAGAGTTTAAAAAGTCAATGCAGAGCTGATTGCAAGAATTTTGTAAGGAAACGTGCAAACTTTGAGCTCAGATGACTCATTTTTATGCTTGATTTGTGATTTAGCAGCAGCATACTAAAGTGGTGATACTTCTAAATGCAACTGGAATACTTTCTTTTCATAAGGCTGTTTAATATATAACAAAACACCGCAGAAACAAGTGGGAAGCTTGTCTCATTGATTTTAATGGGAATTAGTTTCCCATGAAGAATTTGCTGGTTCGGTATTTTCCTAGTTGTGCAAAAACAATTTGCATGGAAAATAGATTTGACTTACTTGGGCTTTTGATGCTGCAGAAAGAGGGAAAAACATATTTGGGGATCCTTGTGGGGCTTCAAAGAGCCAGCAGTCCTTTGCTGTGATGTCTGCAGCATTTGCAGAGTTGACAGCATCTGCAAAAGCAGGCAAGAGCCTCGGTTCCCATGGTGGGACAAACAGCAGGAGTCACGTTTTCAGGAGGAACTAACCCTGGCCCTTTCTTGCACAGCTGGTCAGCCCAGGGCGGCAGGCACGTGTCTGGAAGGAGTATGGGCATGGGTAGGGAGAGAACAAATGTGTTTCCATCCACCTCCGGCCCTGCTTGATTGTACACATTGAACATGCAGCCAGAAGAGTCCTGAGGAAATCAGAGGGACCATTCCCCTCTCTCATTTCAGACCACCCTGACCAACACCTACTCCAACAGTGCTCTAAGACTTGAGATTTGGGTAGAAATATTGACACAAACCACTGAAAAATTTCAGGACTTCCAGGTCAAATTTTCATGGGAAGAGAAAGAAGTTGTGCATCATAATGACACTGCAGAGTATTGTGTAACACTCCTTGGAATGAAACCTCCTCTTGGGCCTGAATTATGTGGCTCCTGATGTGTTTGGTGAGAGTCACATCTTTCTGTGGACAGCTCTGGCAACAGCCACACTGCTGCCTCTTCTGACCAGCATGTCAGGCCCCATCCTGCTGATATCTGTGGAATTATGGCTTCCGTCATCTCTCTTTCCCTTCCTGTCTCCCCAGACAGAGACACGACCTTGACTGTGTCCCACACCTACAGCACATCCACGGCTTTTCTGGTGCCAGCTGGCAGCAGCTTCCGCCTCAGTGTGCATTCACTCATCCTTCAGCCGAGTAAAGACCTCAGGCAAATATCAGAGCCTGGTGGAAGCAGCCTTCCCTGGACACCAGGGCGTTTGGTCTCCTCAAGAACGTGCTGGCATCATCCCTCACCCTTGCTGGAGCTGAGCAGAAGCCCTGGGATCATTCTTGCCCATTGCAGCCCCAACTGTGCCTGTGTGCACCCAGGACATCCATGCAGTCCCCTCCTTCTATTTTGAGGACAAATCCACCAAGTAGAGCCATACTTCTGCCTGTGGAGCTCCACTTCCCATCCACTGGCATGGCTGACAGCACTGTTCCCAGTTTCCACAGGGCTGTAGTTTTAAAAAACTCTTCATTGTAACGTCTTTTATTTCATTTAAGACATAGCAAACGACACTGATGTGGGCAGGAGCAGAAGAGGTGGGTAGAACTTCATAACCTTTGGACTTCTTTCAGATTTGCAAGTTGATGAAAATCCTGGAGGAGCTTTTCCAATATTGTTTTCATACTCTGTATAACTGGAAAAGTGAAATTCTTCTGAATGAGCAGGATGAGGAAAATACTTCGCTCTGACGATGCTGGGAAAATTCTGGGGTTATTTTTATCCACACATATAATTTCTGGTTGGAAAAAAAAAATTGCCTAAAGTGTTCAGAATATGTGAATTTCTTATCTTCTGTTAGAAAACACAAGCACTGGCAGGAGAAAGCAGACTTTCTTCATTAGTGCCAGAATATTTAACATAGGTTCCTCAAGATGGAAAAAAGTAGTCAGAAGAAAAACAAGGAAAGTCATTATCTGTTTTTTTCCCCTTTTAATAACCTTTTCAGTAGCACAATGCATTCAAAGCTAGGCACATTCCCCTCAGTGCAATATGGTCTCAAGACATGATTTAGATGGAAAATTTAAGTAAGATTAATGCAATTTATTATCCGCCAGGATATCCCTACAAACCACACTGCTTGGCTGAATTTTTGATTCTCAATCTAATATTTCAGATGAGATTTCCAGATGGGTGTCTTATTCCTCTATTAGTTTAGTGAGGGTGATATAGAGTTTGTAAAACAGGAGAGGTTAAGCTAGTTTTAACACTTGATTAATCATTTAAATTACTTTGTTACTGTTTGAATCCATTGACTTTTGTTTACCAAGCAACTCCCTGAAACCCAAAGCCAACAAAAACGGCAGGCAGCTTTCCAAGTTGTTAATTTATTCAATGAGTTCTTCAAAGGAGTTCTAAAAGGGGAAAAAAGGAGCAAATTTATAGTTGCATTGAAAGTGTAGAGCAATTCTTGTTCATTGCTTGCTAAAAATGTCTAGGTTTTTATGACTCAGAAAAAAAAGCCAATATTAAAATATGCTGGCCAGCTCCTAGAGACATATATTTTTTTAAGCAAATCAAACAAATGCTTAATAGAGCCTGACTGCATGTTCATGCAAATGCTGATTGAAATAAGATCAACTCCTGTGACAAGCCACACATTTCTCTGCTTTTTATGTGTAAATGTGACTTCATCTGAAGTAAGTTTCTGTTCCCCCGCAGGAAAATTCAGTGGAGCAGGATCAGGCCCATAGGAAGTCAAGAGCACAGGGACAAAGCTTTTTCAAAAGCAAGTATGAATGGGTGATTAGAAAGCCCCCTTCAGTTACACAATATACATGTGTACAGTTTGCAATTGTTCTCTAGGGAAAGGGGAAAAAAATCCCAAGCCCTAAATCATGAAAAAAAGTCCGGCTTTCGATTCTGCATATTACAAAGTCCGAGTTTGGTAAATTGATTACAATTTCTTTACAGAGACCTATCAGGAATAAACCACTAAGTCTTAGACATAAATCTGAATTCCAGAGTCTCCAGCTAACCCAGCTCATAAATGAATTCCTAAATGCTGACTGTGCCAGAAGACCCAGTGCTGCAAAACCACTTGGCAGAAGCCATTAGTTTCAATGAGATGAACTGCTCTATTTAGCTCTCATTCAAAACTTTACAGAAATGCCAGATTTCCATAAACACAGGTTTCCTTGAATTTCCAGGGCTTTGATTAACTGGTAGATGAGGGTGTCTTACAAATATAGATTTGTATGCAGAGTTCAACTCAGAAAGCAACAGAGACTGGAAACAGACTATAGGCTTTTCTTTCTTTCTGACTTGTTCTCTTCCTGAACTAACAGAAAGCAGGAAAACTCCTTTAGAATATTTTGGAACTAAGGCTTTAATAATTAATAATTACTCTGTGGTTTAACAATGATGTAGATCATTTTCCTGCCATTTATATCATTGTGTGTTAAGCTTTTTATGACAGATTAATATCCTTCAGCTTTAACAGTATGGTTTTAAAGTACTGAAGCAATGAAAGATGAAAAAAAAATCAATCCTTATTTTTATTTCTTAAAAGAAATCAGTTTGTGAAATCTATTAAAGGCAAAGGCTACCTCTTTTTCAAGGGACAACATTTTGATATTGCTTTTTTTTCTTCTTCCCTGTACCTTTGTGACCCACCCATCAGTCAGTTGTGTTGAGACCAGTAATGATTTTTGATAGATGTAAATTTATGTTTATGCAGGTTCAATAAGGAGCAGATTTCGTGGTTGGTTTTGTTATTTTTTTTGTTGCATTCTGGGTTTGAGGCCAAGTTATGGACCAATGACTTTTATAGCCTGGATGTAGGAGCACTAAAGATTAGAAAATCAAGTCCCTCTTTCTCCCCCAGCTAATTTTTTTCCCTCCACCAGCAAATGTTCCTAAAAAACACATAATCTCTATAGCACTACAGTAATCATCATAAATCTATGAATAAATGGCATTACTAGCAAGAGTGCAAGAGCAGCACAGATAATAATATGCAACTACGGTTTATTAAACTTAAAGCCTCTTAAATCAGTCATAGAACCATAGCAGCCAAGAAAACTATTGTGGTCAAACGCCATGAGGTCCAGCTTGCTTTTAACACTAGGAATATTTCCCCTCTTCTCCAGTTTTTCTACAGCATCTCTGCTCCCTACCAGAGTTTCTGTAATAAAAATTGTAGTTTATGTGCCTGTTTTTGGGTTAGGCTCTGGGAGTCTGATTCAGCGTTTTTAATTTTTTTTCCCTTTTTTTAGGAGAGTGCTGGCCGCGTGGGTGCTGAGCCATGGAGGCTGTGTGTGGCCCCGCGGCTTGGCACCCACACAGCCCAGTCCTGCTACAGCTGGCAGAAACTGCTGGGATTTCAGAGCTGCAAAGCACTACGTTGGGCCTTTGGCATTACCCCACCCTTCCTGAGCACTGCCTTTGAATAAGCCCGTATCCTTTGGCCATCCAGGGATAACAGGCTTTCCAGGGCATTCTGCTCGGCCGACGAATGAAAAAGGTTGCTGAAGCCTGTACGTGCAGAAATAAATGTGGTCTGGCTTTTCTTTGAGAATTCCCCTCGTTTGCCATTGGCTTTTCCTACGGGACTTGCTACCAAGAAGCCGAGTTTGGGTGTAGGTGATTGACAGGGATTGTTGTGTTGACAGAAGTGGATTCAGCCCACGAGGAGAATGCTGCCACCGGAGCAACCAAAGCAAGCACAGCAAAATCAGCGGAAAACCGAAGGCAAAACTAAAGACCATTAAATTAACTAAACTATGCAAAAGATGCAAAGAAGACCTGAAAAGAGCTGGGAAAACAATGAATGATCCTGCTGAAAAATGAGAGCTGCAATGTGAGGATTTCAAGAGCTCCAAAAATGAGCTGAGAAGCTTGATCTCAAACGGAATGGAAAAGTAATGTTTATAGAGCACTTAGAGTCATGACATGTATTGGGATACAAAATCCATGCCTCAAATATTCAGACTTCAGGTTGGGATAAACATAATATTGAGTATAAGCTTCAATTTGACTATTGAAACGACATGATCCTTTTTACCAAGAAATGACTGGTGAAAAAAAAAAAAAAAAAAACCCTAAACCCCAAACCCCAGAGATAATTTACTACTGTTGTATTATTTCTCCTTACAGAAAAATCTAACAGGAAGAAACCACTGAAACATAGTTTAGGTCTGAAGAACCATGTTTCTTGAGTATCTGTAAATCTACGAACATCCGGCTGCTTTGACTGGTTTCTGTGAGCCCTAAAGCCCCAGCTTTGATGAAAGGCCACACACAGATCACAGACCCTGCAGGAGAAACTTTGCCTTGGCATGGCACAGAGGCTGTCTGTCCATCTGAGACTCGGTGTCTGAGAACCAGCCACAAACCTTGTCTTTCCTAAGAGAAATGGACCAATTTTTTCTTCTTTTAAAATAGCCAAAGCAAGTCCTGCTCCTGTAGCCAATGGTCTGGTGTGGCTGGCGGATCTCTAACAGTGCCTTCCTCATCTGGGTAAAACACAAACCTGCGCCTTCTATAAACCCTGGGAGCAACTTCAAGAGAGATGCTGAGGTTTGTTGCAGGAGTGAGAGTGGGGGAGTTCAAGAGTTAGGCTGATTAAGGGCCAAAGAGCAAAGGCACATAAGGGAAAAATCTAATCCCTGTTTTGAGGGCTGGCTGCAGGTTTTCCAGTGCAAGCTGCCCTCATACTGCAGTGCTACAAGCAAGATTTTGAGCATCATCCATCTATTATTAGTAGCCAAATCACTCTCTGCATTTTGAAAGAAATGAATATTGAGGGGCTCTTTGGAGGAGGTTTGAGAAAAAGTGTAAATTGTGCTCTCCACTGAGCAGAAACATGTGGGATCCCACTATCACAGTATTTAGTACATCATTTATACCATCCACAGGTGGCATAGACACCACAGAATTTCCTTGACAAAGATTTTGTGTCTCCTCAGGATTAGGAGGCTTGTGCAGAACAGAGGGAGTGGAGAATAAGAGAAAGGCAGAATTTGACATGTATAACACCAGATGAGCCATTCATTCACGTTGTGTGTTAAATCTTGTGCTCTGCCAGCTGCCATCTCGCCCAAAATTAGGGGCACCTGACATCTTACTCTTCTCATGTTTGCAGAGAGGTGCTGGTGACAACACATAATTTTTATTGTGCAAGTGCACCAAACCTGGTGGAGCCCCACAGATTATGGGCAGGTATGCAAGCACGTGCACATATGCACAGAGATGCAAATCCATCAGGGATTTGTTTGAGAGGGGGATCCAGCTCCCTCTTTTAGGAGAGGCATGGGGATGTCTTCACTCTAAGTAAAAATGCTTCAGTAAAATTCACACAAAAATAAAAATTTATGCACTGGTTCCTAATTAAAAAAATAAGAAAAAGAAAAGAAAGAAAACCATAATTTTCAGTTTTTCTTGCACATTTGAGTACATGAGGAATTCTGCCAAGAATTTTTATTTCAGATAACGGATTCCAAGACCCCATTATCAGTGTGGAGGAATTAATACCCTCTGTTCGTGTTTTTGCCAAAACCAAATGTGGAAAATGCTCAAACCACACCTGTTTCAGTTCTACAGCACATACACTTCTGCTTGCCAGCTCCCTAGCTGTTAAAATTAGTTAGGGGATTTCTGATACTTTTTTTTATCCTTTTCTATTTTGTTTTATTTTTCAAGGCAGTTACAGGACAACAGTAGCAAGGGCATGTGGTTAGCTCATAGGGATGTGAGAGGGAAAGCAGAAACACTTTAGAGCTCCAGCAGCAGTTGCAGAGAGGAAGATTTGGCTCTCATATTGAATGCTAACTCGTGTGAGGGTGTTACGTCTGTGCCGTGGGCGTCAGCAGGGGAATGTGAAGTTACTCTGCTGATCCAACTGGGTTTGCTCAATTCTCTTTTGAGGTATGGCTCGATGGGGTGGGGCTCAGCACAGCACCTGAGGACGTCCATGTTGAAAAGACAGAGAAGGAGAGGGTTTTTGAAAGAAATGCTCAGTGTAAGGGACAGCAAGGTTGATGACAATTGATGACAAATGGTGGTGTCATGCAGATGCTTTAGGGAAATGGACGCTTTTGGAAATGCAACAGTAATGTTCATCAGTACAACAGTACTATAAAGGCAAGGAAGACATATTTTTGCAGAACCATCTTTGAATTTGAATTTGACATTTGAATTCCAGAAATTCAGATCTAAAGAATGGCTCTAGGAACCAAACACAAACCAATTTGCAGTCTTCAATAGTTATTCCTCAAACTAGCAGGTCTTATCCTTATTTTTTTATTTGAGAAACTGAATCTCTTCAGCATCTCCCCAAAATGATTAATTTAGAAATATCCAAGGGATAGTTTAATTGCCATTGTAGGCTAATGAATTTGGGGCAGGGTGGGTGATATTTTCTGCAGATATTTAATAGGCTGCATAAACACCGGGCTAGATTTTTCTTCCTGAAACACAAAGATTTCAGCAGGCAGCCACTTCTGACTAATGAAAAGACGGGTTTAGAGCACCCCACCTCCCTGCCCATGCCCTTGATGCTGACTGGTTTTAGGACCCTGATGTTTATTTGGCTCCTTGCACCATTCAGTACATCACGGGCTCTATTATATTGTGTAATTTTTGAAAGCCTAAATGTCATGCAGTAGTAGTCAAAAGCCTTAAAATGTCTCTTATATTTATGCAGTCATTTTTATCAAGCGAGTTATAATCTCACCAGAGGATGTAATCAGATCTGTCCAAGGAGACTGATGTTCATAAAACAATGTTGGCTAACATTATTTCTTTTCCAGGCTTTTACTTCTTCTTTGATTATATCTTGTGTCAGTTTTATTCCTGGTTCTGCAATTGGAAACCCACAATAACAGTGCTATAATGTCTCACAAATCTGCTCATGGTCAGCTCTCCTGTTGATTCAAACTGTGAGCATTTAGCTTTTTTATATTATTTTTTTTCCAAGAATCCAGAAATTATTTAAGTAATTTAGGAATCCGTTCAAAAACTGCATGTAGAACCAAAGCAGGACACTATGTCCTGGCATAAAGAGAGGAGTTATGGCAACAAAACAACTTACCACCCACCCCTTGATGAGCTGCCTGTACACTGTGACTGTGATGGGGCTGTCCTGTGGTTAGAGTTACACTACACGAGTAGGATGAATTCTCAGCTCAAGCATTCCAAGGTGGTTATAGTGCTTTGGCTGAGGAATGGCAACTTCTTTAAGCTATTGCCATGGCATAGTGTTGAATCCTCAACCAGTCACTTATAGAAATGGAGCACAGGCTCCTGAGTCCTTTAGGTTCATTGGAATTGCATCCACCACCTCACTCCGTGNACACACACACACACGTGCAAATACTCTTTTTTCCATTGACAGTACATCAGGCTGTGTAGCAGAAAGCTCTGGTAGCTCTGGTACTGAGCAGGTATGTCCACGAGCCAGCAGAGCACACCCTACAGTGGCTGTACAAGCAGATGGCTCCCAGAGCTCTTCTGCATGTGTACCAAGTTTATCAGAACTGTGAACATCACAGTGGTACCTTTTTTAATCCTGTTTCCCTTCTTTCCTGGCTATTTATGCAAACAGCATTTTGAAAAACACACAGACACTATTCTTTCCTGGCAAAAGTGTTGGAGTTTTTCATGGTTTTTATATTCTATTGGTTCAGGAATGCTTTTGCACTTAACACCTCCGCAAAGTTTTTTGTGACACAGTATCTCATCTGGTAGGTCCATTCTGAGATGGCTGGCTGGCGTGCCAAATACAAGCTCCAAACCCTATCTTCCCCAGGTGCTAAATTACCTTTCCTGATAGTCTGAGCAAAATCTGGGGAGGTATTTGGTTTAGGCTTGAACGGTACACTCAGATCCCAGCCATTCCCTCTTCCGGACACCCAATAGCCCTGAGAATATTCCAAACTGATAATGTCAGTCTTGAGCGAGAGGTGGTCTGAGAAAGCACTTTTCCCTGCATTGTTATTGAGCAGAGATCAAATGTGGACATTGTGGGGAAAAAATAAAGAGCAGAGGTGGAAAATCAGGATTGTGGATGTGCTCAGGCCACAGCTGCCCGCAGCATGTCGCCTGCTAGAATGGGATAACACATCTTTGAGCACTCACCTGAGCCCAGTCTGTGCTCCGGCACTTCATACACAACTTGTTATGACTTCCAAAGGGCACCTCACTGCCTGAATTTCAGCCCAGAGGCCAGGCAGGAATGCCACCAGCAGAGCATGAATGTAACCAGGACAGTTTTAGCTGGCAGCCTCCCGGTGAGGGGGCCCAGCTTTCTGCCCTTGTACCATCCCTGCTCTCTGCCTCAGTCCAAGCAACCAGCAGTGCTGTCCTCCTCGCAGGCACAAGAATCTCAGGCCAAATCTTGCTCCAGGTGCCCTGGGCAGCGAATCATGCAGACATTACCAGAACCCAGCTCTGTGGGCCCATTCCCATCATCTTGGTGGGAAGAGATGAGATCGTCTCTCCTCGAACAATGGCTTATCACCAGCTACCTGGGCATCTGCCCTGATTCTCCTTGCAAAAAGAGGAGACTGCTTGGCTTTTACTCGTGGTGTTTGGTGCTCTGTTTTTCTTTCACTAGTGTTTCATGCTCTGATACAGACGTATTTCTCCGGAAAAGCTCCTGTGCATCAGGATTTCTGTTTTCATTTATGACCTTAAGGGAAAACATCTGTTGCTGTTGCTGTCTTGCCATTTGTCTTCAGCTTTCCTTGTAACTGTTGTTTTACTTGTGGTATCATTATTCTTTCTGTATCCCCACTATCTTACTGCACTACATCTCCCTGTCTCTGTGATAGGTCACATACTGGTGTCTGTGTTTTCCGGGACAAAGTCAAATTCTTTATTTTTAGGAGGTGTTTAAGTTAATCTCTTGTCTGTTACTGCTCTTTGGGGTTTTAATGTTCTATTATCTTGTTCCAGACTCAAATTTTCTCATCTGAAATAGTCCCAGAGAGATAATGTGCCTCAAAAATTTGAATTTTCTTGTTTTTCTCTACAATGGAGAATTGCTGAACTTTCTCTGGCTTGTTTTTTAGCTTTTTTAGCTGTATTATTGGTGCCTTGGTGATGTTTGTTAACAGCTGTTGTAGGAAAATATTGTAAGCAAAACAGAGGCCCAGATTTATCTGATTTATTCTCTCTCTCTAAGTGCCTTGTCATTGTTTTATAAAGCCAGTGGGGAGAAAAAGAGGACAACTGAGATATTAAGTGAGTGAATTTGCCCTCACTTCTCTTTTGAATAAACCACTACCAAATTACAGAGTGAGACTGTAGTGCAACCATGCTCCTCACTAAAGCAGTTCAGGAAAGGGTTAGAGTTAGATGAGCGTCAGTCAAACCACAGAGGGAAGAGATAACCCCCACCAAGGATGCCACTGAGGGGCTCATCAGCGCAAGACCCCCGTAGAATCTCTCCTCTATGTTTTATTCCAGTAAAGGATGAGCAGGGAAACACAAAGGCAGGAAGCCTAAGCAGCGTCACCAGATTTAGTCAGTTCTGTTTTATCTTTAGGTGACTTTACTTGAAGTCAAATGGTGAATTCAATGCAATTCCCTGATATCTTAGGTGCTACCACTGAGATGTGCACAGACCATGCACGCTGAGATATCGTCTGGGCTTTCAGTGAGTGAGACAGACACTGATTTCTTTCCAAGCATGTTTTGAATGGCTTAATATAATTAAGCTACAATTGACAGAGCATGAAAAAATCAGATTCTCTTGAAAGAATATAGTTATATTCTCTGAAGAATAATGTGGGCAAGCATAGTGCTTCTCTATCCTAGATAGTAAAACATAGAAATTTGGTTTCAGGAAGTTCAGTGCAAACTTTTTAGATGCACAAGCCTTAGCTAAGTATAAACAAAAAGACATATTGCTTGGGATAGCAATATTTATGTCACAGATCTTTGAGACATCAAGAGTAATGACAACAAGACCTTCCAAGACAGCTCACCTGCAGGTCTCTGCACATCTCACATTCCCTTCAGCTGTCTACCATTCTCTCAAACTAAAAAGGACACTTGTCCTTTTCTGATTATAACATCCTTATAAAAGGCAAAATTTACAAACCATGCTGTGCCTGTTCTACAAGGGGAATTGTCAAACATCACCCTGCCGTGGCCTTTCACCTCTGGATGAGCCGTAGGCTAAGATTTGGATTTTGTCTTTGAAAATGAGCAGAGGCTTTACATGGGGTTTGAACTCCTCCATGCTCCAGTCTCAGGGGCTCTTTTCCTGTGAAATCAAATGCTTTGCCAGGCTGGTCTTCATGTTTTTTCCATCACTAGATGCTGATTGTGCTCTGCAGGCTCCCAGTAGTTTTTAATTCCAGCCAGGATTCAGAAAAAACGGATTAGATTCTAGTGGAAATCTAGAAATGCTCATGTCAATCCCTTTCTTCCTAGAGTTATGAGAAGAAAATGACAGATGCTATTGCTGAGACACAAGCCAGTCTCTCATCTTAGTACACAAAGTGTTTTCCTAGGGATCTCCCACAGTCTTTATACAAAGGGTTTTCAAATTTCAAGCCTAAGTTGTGAATAAAAATACTTTCCTAGATTTCCTAAATGGAAAAAAACCCTTACTGTAAATCTCTGATGGCCAATCCTTTTCTCTCTCATAGTTCAGCAAAATTCCACCTGAGCAGTGCACCAGAAAAAAAAAAAAATCCCAATTTTATCAAAACAAGCCTATGAAACTCTTTTAAAGGTTTTGAAAATCTTTAAAAGGCAGAGACACCTGCATCCACTCAAAGAGCCCCAGCTTGAGTTAAAGACACAGACTGTGTGTTGTGGAAGCTGAAGCCAAGCAGTGAATGACGAAAAAAACCTCATTTAATTTCTTGGCTTCTGCAGTCTTATCAGAGTGTTCTGCCCAGAAGAAATGAGCCCTGTGAAAAATGTATATCCCCAAGTTCAAATGTGCAGTGTAAAACAATATCTAAAAGAAGTTAATTCCATCGCTTGTTCCTTAAATAGTTTTCAGTGCGAGAGATGGTTTTATAATCATGTGTCTATGATCAGAGACTTTTGGAAAGACACCAAATCAAAACATCAGCAAAGAGAATGGGGTGATGTGGAAAACTGATTTATTCATTCAGAGTCAATAAAGTAAGCATGCAGTAGCTGGATTGTAAATAGCCCTGTGGAGAAGATTTATAAGTCTTAACATGGGGAGACAGGTTTATCCCAGTTAAAAGCACATTTTGACTGGAGGAACCCGTCACCATGTTTATAAAATGGGGCCTTGCATACAAGATGTAACCTTAGGCCTGTGTGAATTTGAAATGGGCAAACAATGTCATCTGCAACTGTGTTTTTCAGCTCTAAAGTGGAAAGCTAAAACTGACCTGAAAATATAAAGAAAGAAGATAAAAATTCTAAGTAAAATAATTCTAGGCCTCAGCAGGAATATGTACAGTGATTAAAACTTCCCTTTGCTCCAGATTGCTGTGTTTATAAATCAAAATTATATGTCCAGTGGGGAAAAGGGAAGTAAAACTGTTTCCAAATGAAAAAAGGACAAGTGATTCATTTCTGTTAAAATCATAATTGAAAATACAGAATGTAGAAATGCTCTTGGTTTACTCTTGTTTTTATTTGTAACATTTGCTTTGTTGCAGTTAATATGATCAAGAGACTGAAAAAGAAACCATTTAAAGAAACCATTTACCACTATAAATCTTTCAACTATGTGAAAAATAATACACATTGCAGGCTTTCTGCACCCTATAAAATAGAGCTTCATCTTTACCAGGGATAAATGCACTTCCTTCGATTTCCTGATAGAACAGGCCTTTCCAGTATTTCATTTATTAAACAAAAAATATCTTTATTGACTGTAGTGTATAAACAACTCTGAAGAAACCCTAGTGAAATCTAATGAGGTATTTCCCTTTGCAGCATGACAAGGTTCAAATATGTGCATATGTGCAGTAAGGAAAATAAAATTGACTCTGACAATCAGATACCCCAGCGAGCTTCTATCTTTGCAACAAATGTGCTCTAAATTCCAATGTGCTTTGACAATCACCATTTATTTCAATGCAACCTCCCCAGACGCTCATTCTTGAGAGCCAAATTCCCATCTCGTGGAAGTCAGAGGGAGGCTTGCCATGGGTATCAGTGTTGGAAAGATTTGATCCTCACTATGTTTAAAAGCAATCAGATGGATGCAAAATGAAAGGAAATGAACCCGTTTACCCCTTGAAGTTCCGAGGACATTGAAAAAGCATATGTCTGGTATTTTTATTTTGCAGCTCTCACATGCTGACAGAATAACAACTGCCCTTCCCGAGTTAGCAAGATGCCTCTCCGAGGCCTTCACAGGCCATTTAGGGGTGCAGACCATTATCTTCCAGTGCAACAACTCAGATTGGTCTCTCTAGGTAGGACATGTCCTTCTGATAGTAAAATATTGCTCCCAGGAGTTCATCTGTGCTAGAAACTCTCCTAGGGTTTTGGCTAGAATGGAGGTTCTTGGATTTAAAGATGTGCTGCAAACATAGCCCATTGCACCAAAAGGTGGATAAGGCTCCCTTATGGATAGGGAAAACTTAAAAGCAAAAGCAAAAGCAGAACTGTTGTGGGTATTTCTGGACAAAAGGGGGACAATACTAACAGAGGGGTCGCATGTGAAATGAGTCCTTTTGAAATTCAGTCACTCATATGATTCTCATTATCAATAATGAGAAGTTATTAATGATGGTAACAAGGAGATAAGGCAACAAAAAGAAAGATAGGGACAATTATATTATCGTAAGTTATTTTTTAAAAAAACATTTTAACATATGTTGAAAATAAATATAGGTTCGGATGTTAAATTCATTTAAACATTTAAGCAGATATCACTGGTCTTCTGAGACGGCTGTGTACATCAGCAGGCTTAGGTCATGGGGTGAAGATAAAGACTAAGCAACCAGATTAATGCCACAGAGCCAGTCATCCTACAACACTGGGAGGTCATATCAGTGAAGGAAAAAAATCTCCAACATACCCTCAAGTCCCAGTGACTTTGCCTTGCAGGATCAGCTCTTCACTTCTTGCATGTGACACCCATGACTGGTCACAGCTCAGCACAGCAGGAAAAATTGTGGACATTTCCAGTCAATTCAGAGAACAAACAAAACACAAAAGAACTGTGATGAAATTGGGAACACCCTTCAGGCAATCCCACAAATTAGAAAAAAAATTAAAGAAAAAATGCTCACAGTACATGGATCACATAATCCTGGAGAAAAGCCAGTTTCCAGCAAGAGAACTTGGGTATCTGTGAAGAGGTGAAAATAGAGAAAAATCAGTTCTTGCCTTTTAATACAGAAAAAGGTTTGAGCATCCCTTGAAATGCAGTGGTGCGCTGTTGATTCTTATTTCATGGTTTTCATGAAGGGACGGCCCATGTGTCTACTTGTTGCTCTACTATTGCTGAGGTGTTGAGACAACACATAAAAGGAAAACTGTGACAACAAAGGAGAGTCTCCCTTTCTCAGATGTCATGTTAGTACCTGCAAGCAGCCTCTTCAGTTGAGGCCTCTTGTATTTTTATTTCTATCCCAGCTGTTCCTCAGAATGATAGGTGGAAAGGTGTGACTCCAAGGAAGGCTCAAATTGCTCCTCCAGCTGTTGGGTTTATTACCTACATTTTAATAAGGGCAAAGAGAAGACCTTTTGAAAGGGAAGACATTTGTGGCACAGCTCCAATATGTTGGTTCCACCCAGTAGAGTGCTGTGCACTGCACTGCTGGTCCCCTGCACTTATCTCTGACAATCTGTGTAATTACTACACGACTGACTACACTTCCCATTTCCTAGAACTGCTCCAGTTTAGAGTAATTTTTTTTTCACAAAACTAGGAATACACTTGGTAACACTTTCATCAAGTTACCACCCACCAGGGGGGACATGAGCTCATGGTGTGGTAGCTCAGAACCAAACCTTGTTCTTTGTTGTACTTCCAAGTTGCCAAAAAACTTTGGGTGGGCGAGTTCTGGTTACTCAAACTGACTTGTGCTGTGCAACTCACAGAGGAACATTTGTAAGTGTGCTGTGGATCGGGATGCACTTGGCAGGTGTGGCAGTAGAAATGCTTTTCCAGAGAGATAAACAGAAGTTTTTCACATAGTCAAAGCACAGATGAGGAACTGGGTGACAGAGAGATTGTGTGACTTACCCAGGGTCATACAGGAAGATTGTGTCAGTGCTGGAAACTGAATGTGAAATTTCCAGCTCGCAGCTAGCTCATTAATTATTTTATCATCTTCTGCCACAATAGGAAGATTACTGAGAGTGCAGTCATTCCTCACATAACTGCTGGGAATGTTGAATGTTTCCAAATGCACATAAATATGTAGGGAAAGAGAGTAGATTTGAAAAAAGACGTGATAAACATTGCACCCTAATCTGTATTTCCTCATCTGTGTGTTCAAGTGGCCTAGTTATAATGGTACTAACACTACGTATCAGAACCCATGGGTAGGAATCCAAAAAATCTGGAACACTGCCTTCAATATGTTCATATTGTCCTCTGTAGGTGGTAATTTCTGCCCTCATAAAATTGTGGCGTGTTTTTTTATTTATGTGTAGCAACACACCCTCCCCCTAATTTCTCATCTTCTACTAAACAAATCATTCAAAAAAGTGAGAGCTTGTGGCACTCACCAGCTTTGAAGGTGAAGCAGTTAATGCAGACTCCTACCTTAGCCAGCCTTCACATTGTTACTTCACATTTATTCTTGACGTTGCCACCTGTATATTTGCTTTGCTTTAATATCGTTGCCTACGCTTTTTAAGGTGAATCCATCCCAAATGTACTTGGTGGGGCTGTGCTTAACATGTGCTAGTGGATCTTCAACAGATTTGAAGTAGATTTGAGGTGTCATAAAAGCAGAAAGGAAGAGCAGATTATCTAGTCTGACCTGACTTTCTGTGCCGCCCGTACTATAGAATTTCACTTACCAGTTCCATGACACCAGAAGTTCTTAACTAAATCTTTGGGATTTCTGGTAAACCAAACAAAGCCCCACAGAGGGAGCCTTCTAGTCAACTCTCCTACCCAGCCATGTTGTCTCTTGCTTTACCTTTTATAATTGTCTTTGCAGTGAAACAGTAATAAACAATGCACAAAGACAGAAGAATATCAGCTGGAAAAGGGTCACTAGTACTTGGACTGTGATATATGATACTCCCGAAAAAAAGTCAAAGCAATTTGGGAAAAAAATGGTATGATGAATTACAGGAAATAGTAAATTACAGAAAAGTGTATTCTCTGCTACTTTTTCATAAATCCCTTGAAACTATTGTCAGGAGATGATGATTAGAAATTTCAGCAACACAGTGGTAGAAGCAGCCTGACTCAGAGACTGTATTTTTGGTTTTATCTGCAAAATTTCCATTGTTGAATGTGTGAAAAGCACAAGAAAGTGTGTATATGTGAATTAATCCAAGCTAATAACAAATAATTTAAACACTGTAATTTATCTTCGGATAAATTATTTGTAACTTCTAAGCCAGATGCATGGAGCTGCGCTCATATAGAGACCAAATGTGCCCTCCTATTTTCGTTATAAACCACCATTAAAGGCAGCTGAATAAAATTGTGTAAATAATTTACACCCTTATCATTTCCCTTCAATCTGCCAATGTTTCCTTAAGCACAGTTTTGTAATAGAAGCACCCTTAGCTCCTTGGCCATCTCAGTATAGCTACCAACCAAGACTTCTGCAGGGCTGTCAATCCAGTCTCTCACTATTTATTATGCTTTTATTTATTGTTGTGCTCTTTTGTAGATAGATTTACAGTTCAGTATTTATTCACACAATCTCCCATGCAGCAATGAACTCTAGTAGATAGTCCTTAACATGCATTTCTGCTGCGGTTTGAAGTTTAAGTCTGCAGTGCTTTATCTATTTACAGGGCATGGATCTCCTATCAGAGAGGTGCCTTCTGCATGAGAGTAGATTCCTCATTTTCCCTCTGTTTATTTTTGCCCATCAGGATCTTATACACTGCTCCATAAAATGGACAGAAAGACACCTATTAATTAACTGCATTTTCTGTCATGCTCCAGGAAAACAAGGAAGGCATATTGATTTTTCAACTTGCTGTTAAGACATGTTTTGAAATTCTGTGGTTTTGGCTGACACTGTAGCTTTGGCAGGGGCTTCAACCTGCAAAATTAAAACCTAAAATGTGCCACTTCCCCAACCCACTGCTGTCCATTGCTCATACCAGGAGTGCTGTGGATCTCTGACACAGCAGCCATCAGCCACCCCAGGCAGATTTTCAGCTGCTGTCGTGGCTTCCCCGAACCCAGCCCGCTGCATGTCTGTCTCACTGCCTCCAACACCACTTACATGGCATTCCAGACCATGGCAGCAAGTGTGTGGACTGTCACAGACAAAAAATAATTTTAACACATCTCCTTTTGTAAGGGAAGAGATCTCCGGTCTTTCTCATGTCAAAATTCCAACTAGCTCCTAGTTTCTCCTGAAACATTTCCCTTCACTGACTCTGGGATTACATGACTGAGCACATGACAATGTCCACAATAGCATTTCCAAATCTAAGTGCCAGTGCTGGGATCCTGGGAAAGGTTGATGGGAACTATCCCCTTAACTTCCCCCCTCCAGTGACACATGACCACATAATTTGCATTCCTACAGCAATCTCACCTCAATTCCACGTGTGTCAGTTGTAGGCAACAAAACCTCAAATCCAGCACCTCACTCAAGCTTATGCTTTATTTATAATTATATGAAAGTTCTGATTGCAGTCCCTGCCACAGCCCGAGAGTCTCATATCACCTGGCATTTTAACTGTGCTCATGAGTTGGGTCCTAATTTCAAAGCCAAACAACCAAAGAAATTAAAAGTATGATTTTCACAAATGCTTCATCTGGTTTCCTTTAAAAATGAGGCTGCTTGCAATGCGTGTCTAATAAGGATTATGGTGGGTTGCTGTGGGCACCAAAATTTGGAGATAAATGACATGGATAAGGAGAAGTGCTTTTTACACGAACTGTTAAATAAAACTCTTGAGTTTCAATAAATAAACACAGCTATTTAGGAAGTGGTGACAATGTGCAATCTGCAAAAATGGGAAGCCTCGGAGGTGCTGTGGTAATAATGCAGTTACTTGAAGCACATTGAAGATACAAATACCTCTGTGGTTTTTTATTTGCTTCCACTCTTTGAGTCATTCTGAGAAACTTCACAAAGCTGTGCACATTCCAGTTATGGCCAAAGCATGATGCACTCGTCACTGTGTACAAAAGGCTTTACTCCAGAAGGCTACAGTGTGGGCTGAGAAGAAGTCTTTTCCAGGCACTGGAAAATGCAGATTTGAAGCACAATGTAATGGAGAACTTTGTTTCATGTGTATAAAAAAAGAAGAAAGGCAAACATTCTTGTCACAAAGAGACAATTAAAAAAATAGGGAAGTGGCTACTCTCAAGGCTGAAGCATTTCTGTCATAACATGTGCTGCTGAAGTCACCAAAATGTGGTGGTGGTGGTGATGGTGTGGCTTTATCCTAGCTGGGAAGAGACTGAGAGTAGTATTTTAAGTATTTATTACAAAATCATAAGCACAGCCAAATCCCTCAGGGGATCAGGGAAATTAGTTAATGAAACAACAGTTCAAAATAATTTTGCATCCCTCAATTTTGAAAATCAAGGAATGGATCCAATTAAATTAATTTCCAGAAGTCCTCAAGAACTAGGTGGAATTAGAAAGGAGTTGATTCTGCCCTCAAAGATTCAAAGACAGGAGAAAAGCAGATCCAAATATCTTCAAACAAAGCAAACCACCAAAGCAATAAACATGGTTTAGTTTACACTGCTTAAATAAAGACTTTTTTTTTTTTCCCCCTCTGGATGAACTGTGAACCAGCTGTCTAGTTAGTGGTCAGGATTGTTAGATTATAGATCCAGATCTGCACAAAATCAGCTGCCAAACACTTCTTAATGCCTCAGTTTACTCAGGGTCACCAAAAAACCCCCAACCTCCCCATAAATGTATCCAAGAACCATGCACAAAATAATCAACACAAGCAGAGTTGCTCATGATCGTTACTGAAAGACAACATTTTTGTTATGATTCACTGAGGTCCACAGGACCCTTCAAGTCTAGTCAGAGTTTGCATTAGAGGTCTGACCATGCCTGCTTGTGCTCCTGTCAATTATTCTGGCTTTTTCTAGCTTTCCCAAGAGAAGCCTCTAAACACTTCCAACAAAGCCTGACTCTCCCCTCACTTTTCTCTGAGCCATCCATCTTCCAGCAAGCTCCTGCTGAGAGATGCCTGAGGTAGTCCGTATGCCCAGAGGGAGCTCAAGGCTGCCCTGCAGATACAGGGATCTGCCTGGGGAAGGTAGGGTGCTGTTACCACAGCATGAGGGTCTCACAGGTCACTTAAAAGACCAACTTGGGGCTCTGCCTTTGAGTCCAAAAAGAAATACGCTCTTGTGTAGGCAGGTTAATATCCAAATTTGCAGAGGAGTTCAGCTCCCCAAACCTTATTGGTAGCAGTGCTGAGTACCACATGTACTTCAGTGGAAACCCATGGAATCCCTTCAGATAACAAAGCCCAAGCCCCATTCTCAGTGCTTGCTGGAGCAGGCCCAAAAGCTGAAATGGAGACCTGACCCCTGTGACACACACATGTGACCCATTCCTCTGACAGCTTGTGGAGGAAAAGGCTGGAGGTGGTACTGAGCACGTCAACACTTACCTAGGTTTGGAGGGCAGGGTGCTTTCCCATAATCAGAGGGAAGTGTTGGAATGTGTTGTTGCTATGTTTTTTAAGTCCTTTTGAAACTGTGGCCCTAAGGAAATGAGGAAATACAAAGGATGAGGTTACATTGTTATTATTATTTCACATTTTTTGAACACAGGATTATATGGCTGGATTCATATTATATTAGCTTTGTAAATCTCTAAAAACACAGGGCCTACAGTGCACACTCAATGCTTTATTCATTAAATGAATGTATTTCTATTTTTAAAATTTCTGCCTATCTAGCAAGCATTCCTTTTTTGCTCTCTCTTTCTCTCTCATACTCCTTGGAATATTCTTGTCTGAAAACACACATGTGTAAACTTTTATAAATAAAAAATTTAATTTTTGAGTAATAAATCAGTTTTCTGTGCTTTCCTTAATTTTCAACTTGATGTTGACAGCCACTCCCTGACCAGGTTTCCCAACACTCTCACACAGTGAGCAGCCAATGCCTTAAAAACAAGTGGGATCAGTCCCTTCAGACATCCAAGTGGCTATCCAGTTTTCCAGAGATGTATTTTCCACATAGGAATGTGTTTCCAGGCGCTTCAAGTAAAAGAGGCAAGAAAGGCAATCTCCATGCTTCCCCTGAGACCGGGAGCCTGATCCTACATCCACATACATCAACTTACATGATTATCAGGTTTGTCGAATACAGTGGAATTGTTCCTGAGTTATGCCACTCTCAGGAAGATCAGAGAAAGGCTCATTAGGCTTGCTGTTCCCTAAATCCCAGCACAAGAAAGGTTATGATATTGCAACCACAAGAAACAATCTGTTTGCCACAATGACACTGCACTGTCTCTCTCCTTCTTGTATTTTGGGTTTTTTTTTTATGCAGCCTTAAATCCTTCTTTACTGATTTCTAAAACAATATCTTCATATATGTACTTATTTTTAAAAAAAGTCTTGTGTGTGTTTTCTAGTGTATAGTACATAGCAGAAAAGAGTTGAAGAATCATGTCACTAATGTTAATTAGCCAATCTGGCATTACTGCTCTTCAATGGAAGACCAGAGTTGGTTGACTGACTTAAAACATTCCAATGCTGTTTCTGTGTCATCAGGTAGCTGCAGGGATAAACGGAAATGACAAAATGCATCAAGCCTTTATTCTGACAGCTGGCCTAGGAGTTGTTAGAGATCATCACATGTCTGCCCTCTGATGTACAGGCTTACATGGCAAGAAGCCTTGCCCCAGTGGATATCCTTTTTTCTCCCTTTCTGTCTATTGTCTTATCCTCCCGACAGCTGTATTTGTCCTGATTTTACTCCTTTTCTCCCCTTCTTCAGTTGCCAGGATTCTCTTTGCAACAGTAGCAAATTTAAATTTTCTGACAGCTCACCATCCATCCCAGCAGAAACACTTTTTTCAAAAATCACCTTTTTCTTCACCAGTTTTCAGAGATGAGTGAGAGAGTGCAAACTAGTTGACTTCTAACTGCCATCACAGTATTTCTTCAACAATCCTTAGGCAGCCACTTTTTTTAAAACACTGTAAATAAAAAAGAAATTGTCAGGAATATTTTCAGATTTCAAATAACTTCCCAGTACTGCACATCATGTCCAAAACACCACAGTAAGATACACTCTATGTTGCTGGAACATGAACTACATGCACAAGTCTATGCTCCTGTCCAGCAGAATTTCCTCCATAATACATAGGAAACATCCCAACATCCAGAGGAATCATTTCTCCCCCTCTGCTGTTCCTTGAATGGCCACTAAATAAACTCCTCGACTCGCCACTGTGAGCTGAGCAAAGAGGGCAGCCCGAGCAGCAGTGGAGTGCAATGCTCAGCCAAGCACCCTTTACTCTGTGTCACAATGGCCTCTAGTGGATTAGCAGCAAGTGACAGACAGCTGTATGATCCACCCCCACCTAAATTTCCTTTATGGTTTCCCTCGGGGTAAAGGGAGGAGACCGTGCTGACATGTGCACCTGTTGTACTTAAAGTCAGAGCTGCAGCAGGGTAGCAACAGAAAGAAAACTACTGTCTTCTCCCAGATACTTTATCAATAGCTCCTCTTGCTTTATCAACAGAGGATAACTGGCTCCTCAGCGAAAAAGAAAAAAAAAAAGAACAAGTTCATTTCTAACAGGCTTATTTGGCTTTGACCTCCCACTGTTTTTAATGTCATCTGATGCAACTTCATTGGTGTTGCTTCTTTGGGTTTCTTATAAACAGGGAGTAGAAATTGAAGAGATGAGGAAAAATTCAAAGGAGAATGTGTTTTGAAGTCAGCAAATGTCTGTCACAATACTGGCTTTTAAAGGTCCACTGTTATGTTTGTGTAATTTATGCTTCCTGCTTCATAGAACACACTGCCTTATCACTGAAGATTTGGTGCTGCTAGTTGGTAATGGCAGGGCAGGGAAAGCATTGCCAGACACAGTCATCTTGAACTTCTACCTGTTAATCCTCCTTTCAGGAGTCAGCACAGACTTGTTCTTTAATAGTGGTCCATCCCTCAGAGGCACATTTGGGCTAAAGTGCAAGGACCAGTAGTTCACCCTGGGTACAATCAGCACATCCCCACCTCCAGAAAGCTGTCACAAGAGTAGCTGAGTTTGGGCATAAACAATCTTGAGTAACTTTCTAATATGGGTTAGGGAAAATAATGGCAACTTTTCAGAAAGAAAAGTCAAATGGGCAAGCTCCTCTTCGTCAGGGTCCAACCTGACCAGCTACTGCAGTGAGGAAGGTTTTCTTCCCCTCAGAATGCAGTCTGACATTCCAATGTACCTTGTACACTTAGATAGAAACAGAGAAGAGAAACCCCGGTTTAGTTTAAGAAAAAAGAATGCTCTATCATTAGCTTCACTGAGGTCTTTAAAGGCATTAATCAGTCTTCTTGCAAGATAACAGTGTGACTGAAAGGAAGGAGAACTAAGCTGCTGCTTTTGCAGCAGCGTCTCCTTTCTTTGCAGCATCTTTCAGCTTGTTCTTAAAGGTTTGAGGTAGAAGCCAAGGCGAAGTATTGTCCTCTAAAGAACTGTGTACAGTCCCTCCTACAGCACATCCCACAAAGGTCAACACCAGGGATTTCTTATGGGCAAATCGATCACAAAACTGGAAGAGGCAGTAGCAGCCCTCTTTAGGAACTCGTGGAGCTTGGTGTAGTCTGTACCTTGCAGGCACACTCAGGTACAGCTCAGTCCCACGCAAAGCCGTGTGCATTGTTCAGATTCAGGGAATCACCTACAGAAAAAGGCAAGCCCTTAAGGAAAAATGGCTTTTATCTTGGCTTCAGGAGCATGGAAGGGCTAACAGTTCACCAGCAACTGCTCCTGTTCCACAATGGTGGGGATGGACACAGGGAAGGCAAGATGATTCCACTGCCTCTTTTCCTTGGTAGTTTCTCCGGCTTATAAAAGGTGACTTTAATTTCTGTGCAACATGCTCAGATGTAGGAACCAGTATAAAAACTTGTAGGTTAAGCATCTGATGTAAGAAAACCCTTACAACAGGTATATTGTCAGGAAGCATTTTCACAGACTAGGTCCTGGGGGAACTTGATCCAGCACAGTTGTTCTCCAGTTCCAGACATCTTGGGAATCCCTAGGAACACATGAGGGCCCTGGTGTGAGTCAGTGCATGGACCAGCATTTGGACTCGGCAAAGAAGGCTGCCATGCAACACAACTCCTTTAGACACCTCAGATTGATTGCAAATGAGAGAGGTTTTACTACTTTGAGCGGTTATGCTCCCACGTTTGGCTGTTTTGCTACTGAGACAAGTTCTGTGCTCTGCTCGACCAAGGAAATAAAATACTAAAACCTTAATTTTCTATCAGAGGGCCTCCATAGCAAAAAGATAGAAGAGGAGAAACAGAAAACACAAAATACAAAGGCAGGCTTGTGTCTTTGCTGAATATTTTCATTGTTTTCCCTGCGGGGCCAGTAGGTTTTTACACACAGCACTAGCACATTTCATTTTGACAACGAGTCAGACTTTCCAAGTCACTACACCTTTCACAACATACTGCAAACTGTCAGTGTGGTAACTTCCTTAAGTTTAATGAAGTTACCTTATGAAATCTCTTGACAGAGCTTGCCAAAACCAAAAACAACCAAAAACAACAACAACCAAAAGAAAAAAAAAAAAAGAAAAAAAGCTACCCCAAAACTGAGAGGAGTCTCTAATGAAATGTGATACATGCAACCTGGAAAACTTCTGAGAGGAGAAGGAAGAGTTGTGTGTTAACAAATGGTGCAAACTTTTGGCTAACATCAGATTTCTGCAGGCTGGATTTAGATAACTGGCTCAATTTTCCAGTGGACTGAATGCCTGCAGGCTCCCAGTACTGGCCCTGCAAGCCACAGGTAGATCACTATAATAGATTTTCACTATCTTGTGAAATCCAGGCACAAAATTTGAGCCTAAATACAGTTCCAGGACTGATGTATTCTAGAAGATACAAAGAATTGTTATTTGAAACCTAAATCTCTGGGAGGTCTTTTTGCGCAGCCCCAAGACTGTTTCTAAGCACCCATTTTAAAAACATCAAAGTCAGTCTACTTTTTTGTAGGGTAGCCACATGATGAGCATAGAGGGGTATCTTACCATTCACTGTACAGCTAAAGAAATTCCAGGATAACAGTGACCAAAATGAAAGCATGTGTGTCAGTGACTAAAAGCAGAGACACCCACTTAGACCAGATTAAAAAAAACATATATAATTTAAGGATTAGCAGGCTAGCAGAGTTGGAAGGATTTCAAGCTCTTTACTGGGCTCAGGAGGAAATCTCTTTTAATATTCTATGTCATTCAGAAGTAGTCAAGGATTAGTGGTTTCAGAGGAACAGGTTAATACTGGTGCATGAAAATGCTGAGGAAGGTCAGCTCTGTTTGTCCTGGGTGCTGTGGAAAGAAACAGGTCTTGCATCTTTATCAGTACTGTTTGAGGCAAAAAAGAGTATGCAACAGGAGAGACTCCTTCTGACAAGCTTTGTTTAAACTGGAACTCTGTTGATTTACAGATGTCTATGCTGAGAAAATCTGCTGTCTGCTATTCAATGCCTTTTTTATGTTCTCTCCTTTTTTTTTCTTTTTTTTCTGTAACTTTGTGTAGATATTCCTACACAAGAGATAGTCTGGGGAAATCCACATTTTGGTCACTTAAGGACTAATCCTGTGTGAGATCTCTTATTGCCTTCAACAACAGCAGGTTCGGGGCCCTGTTCATTAGACAGGGCTAATTAGCCATTAAAAGCTGGATGAAAATTTTTAACAATGAGGAAATTTAAAACAAACAAACTCAGTCTTAGGAACAGTACTTGAGGTTGCTAGCGAATTAAATATGGTTTTGGTTTTTTGGAGGTTTTTGTTTTGTTTTCAGTAATGGAAACAGCAGGGCTTGGTAGGCTGCTTTTTCTGGTCTTTGACTGGGGCTGATTTTGCTGAAATAAAAAAAGTGTGCATTTTTTTCAGAGAAAAAGAAATTTAATTTCCTGAGCAGTTCTATAAATTATTGCAGATCCTGATCTGGACTAGAGAAAAGCCCTAGTCATGCACAAGCAGAGAACTGAGCCATCTTCCTGATAAAGTCCACTCAGACCTTGGCAGGTGGTTTGCATACCTGGAAAGCAGTCCCACACTCTCAAGTTTTTGTGTACCAGCAAGTGAAACCAAGAATACCACGGTTCTTTTCGAGGTCTTGTCCTTGCAGTTAATCTCTGTTGCAGTAATAGCCACTAGCAGGAGGAAGAAGAGGCTGACAAATGAGCACATATCAAAAATGGCTTTTAAGAAGGCATCGCCAAAGGCCTGATTCTGTGCTGCTGAAGTCAGCAGGAATCTAACTGAGGGGGTTGAAGATGGAGGCATTAAAATCATAATCAGCAAAGTCAAATTTCACTGTGCTCAGGAGACAGAGACTTTATTAAATCTGGGGGAAAGGTAAGGGGAAGGACACAGAAGAAATTATATGAGTTTCTGAGTAAGGTACAGCCCTCACTTTGCTTGAATCTATGCATTTATTTCATGTAAGAGAAAAGCTGTGAGTGAAAACTAGGGTGAGACAGCTTTCATATCTGCAACCATCTGATGTCAGGTTTGGTCTTCAGCAGCTGATTTTTGAGGAGTTTTAAGCCCATTCTCAATTTCTAGTCACACATCTTCCTTTTGATTCTTTTCTACAGCTTGCTGGCAACGACAGCACAGGCACTGAAAACTCCTGGGGGCTGGGATGAGTTCCCTTGGCAAGCAGTGAGTAAGATGGCTTTTGTGACCACAGCCATTTCTGTGAGCAACTCTGACTTTCTGTGAGTAAAAAGAGTCACAATTTTGCTGTTGAAGCAGCAATGAAAAGGCTGCCTGTGTACCAGCTGGTTGATATTTGAACAATTAGACTCTGTATTTATCTCCTTTACTGAACTCGATCATACTGAATATGATGATAAATAAACCCTGATGAAATATTGCCTCATTTGCTAAAAGCTTGTTTTAAGCATAGAAACACTTTTGTCAAGTGCTCTTTAGCCACAGGGCTGAACTCCCAAGCTAGCAATATTTAAGGAACTTTACCTTCTCTTGTTATTTTTTAATTAATATCCTCTATTTATCATACTTATTCCCATGGGAGTGACCTAGTTTTATAACTTCAATTTAGGATAGAAGATCACTGCTTTTGAAGCGAATGTCAAGGCATGACAGAAATGTGACATGATCAAGCTGTTATTCCATATGACACATAATCCTAACTGCTGCTGTGGCCATAGTACTGAAAACAGGCAAAGAAGACAGAAGGTATCTGCCTGGGGACCATTTGTTATTGTGTGCAAGCTTCCCCATCACACAGTACAGAGCCCACAGACACTGCTCTGATGGAACTCTGTCAGGAGTTCTGCTAGGTGGATACTGGGACAAAATCTGACACTTTAAAATATATTTTCTATTGACCAGATCCAAACACCTTCAACTTCCCCATGCTAACTTGTACTTTCCATTTTGCTTTACTAATCCTTCTATTTTCCTCTTTCATTTTCTGAATGAATCCAGTCCATGACACTGAGATCTGGCCAGATGGATTAATTCAGGAGGACATGAAACTATGTATGGTTGTGTTTGTTTGTGTGCAAAAGTCTCTGTCCATAAATTAAAACCCTCTAAAAGAGTCATGTGCAGACACACATGCTCTCGCACACACTTAGGATTTTTCACACCCTCTATAAGAGAATCTCAAGCACTTTACAAATCTTTAAGAGTGCATTGCACTCCCTTAAAATGAGGAATGACTGAGAACACATCTGTAGGACCTCAGTTTGGCCTGCATCACACATCACATTTCCATGTCTGGTCTAGGAATTACCCAGAAGGATTCAAGAAGTTCATTTAGTCTGGTAGTCAATCTAGCCAATTGCTAGAAGATGATCAATTGGCCCTTTTGAAGTATAAAGAAATGCAAACCAATAATCTTTATTCCTTCTATTAGTTTTTAAAATTATTATTTCTTCTTTGGCTTTCTTGTATTAGCCTTTCTCCTCTAAACTGAACAGCTCCAACATTTTCAGCCCTTCCTATTTGGAAGTCTTCCAGTAATCACTGTCCTTCTTTGAATAATGTATGCATGTTCCACATCAAGTTTAAAATTATTATGATGTGAAGAAAAGACTACATTCATTTTAAAAAATACTAAAAATATATTAATTTTGGTATAGAAAGTCAGTATTTATTGGGCATGCTGCAGAATCCCATAGGAGCCATGAACTGAGGGAGTGCAACATTAGCAGTTGGATGTTGTACAAACCATCACTCTTTCAGAATCAATTTGTTAAATACCTAATAGATGACTTTTAAAAACCTGGACCTAAATGTTTGCCTATGGAGCAACAGAGGAAATCTGCAATAGAGTCTGAAATAGATTCCCAGTCTTTTCATTCCACAGCTTGCTGTTTCTCCAAGGCATTTGCAGCTCTGAAAGCCCAGAGATAAACTCCAATATAACTCTCACATGGCAGCATTTGAACACAGAACCAGTCTCTTCAGGACAAAACGAAGATGGGACATGATGGTCCAATATATCTGAGCCTAAAACAGCACCTGATTCTTTTTATTAATATTTTTTTTATCTCAAACAAAAGAACAAATGGAATACTAGCTCAGTCTTTATTTACTTCCAGGATAGTTCCATCTCATCAGAGTTGGTGGAAAAATTCTTAAAAATAAGTATGGAGTTAAAGTGACATATTTATGAGGTGAAAAAAATCAGTGGAGAAACTGTCACAGGGATCTCTGTTTATTAGGTAAGTATTCTCACGCTCTCATGGCACCTCAGATTCAGGGCTCACTCTGGGGAAACCCCGTTTTGGAATCATGATGCACTCCTGCCTATTGCTAGAAATCAGTTTACCAAATCTTACATTCAAGATAAGCCTTTTTTATTGTTCTTCTTGGACTCAAGATGCCCAAGGGACTTCAGCAGATGTTTGGTCCATAAATGTGAGGAACTCCTTTATATTAAATTTGGAGGGAAAGATCACAATAGAGTCAAAATCAAGACAAAGTCAGGACAAATAAAGCCACGGTTGATTTACCGGGGAAATGTACTAAGAAGGATTTAAGTGGTGTAACCCTACATACTAATAACTACACATAAACCAAAATAGAGTAGATTTAAGAATCTACTTAAGAAGTACTTAAGAAGTTGGGCAGCATGAGGCCTTTGACTGGCACAGATGGCCTTGCATGTCAGGTTTTGATCCACTAGACCAAATGACATTTGTTATTGAAAGTAGTTTTAGGGAGCAGCTTTGTAGCAGAGTAAAATTCAGATCTGGTTTCTACATGCAGCTTCTACAGCAGTGTCTTCTCATTCCTGCCTATGTGGGACCATTACTGACCTTCAGTGCAAGAACCATCTGTGTTTTTGTGAGACATCACTTTGGTTATGCACATCATGTTGCCATGGTTTAGGGCAGTGTGGTGCAAGGTTTTAGGCACCAGGAGAATTGAGGCCATTCAGCATTTTGTAAGAGAGAGTGCTAAAAGTGGAAAGTAAGGTTTTTGCCAAATGGCAGATAGTAAATCTATGTCAGAGAAGAAGCCCTGCTCTCTTTGTATTCAGAAAACTCTGAAATCAGACTTAAGTTATGCTGCATGCAATATGCACTCATGTTTGGATACTTAACACTTGAATGCAAAGCAAGATGAAGTAAATATTCATATCCACTGCAGCGCAGAAGTGTGAGTAAATTCCTACTCCAAAATCTGCCTTAATGACTCTTCTCGTGTCACTTGCCATTTCTTGCCCTATTTCTTCATCCTAAAGCACTGCAGATATTCCTTTTTATATCACTTGCATTGGTGTAAATTTGTCATTTACCACAAAGGTCTGCCACAGTGAGAGAAGTATCAGTTTCCTCATGCTTTTGTAAACCCACTCTCTGGATCGCCTCTGCTTGCAAATTTAAAAGAGGAAAACAACCCTTTATTTTTACTCCCAAGAAGCCTGACAAGTCACTGATGAAGGGTAAAGTCAAGGAGCCAAATGAAGGTCTTATTAGGAAAGACCTCTGGGGCAAAAGTAATTTTTTTTCCTATGGAAAAATACATCCCTGGGAAATAAGGATTTCAGAGGAGTTTTGTCACTCATAAAGAAAGCGCTCCTTTCTGATGAAAGGTGATCTTTCCAGCAGATGTGCTACAAGGACTGGTGAAAAGACTTCATATCTCTCTTACTTAACAGCATTTTAATGTACATGAATAGGTAAAAATACATTTCAGATTATGATGACTACATATTTTTGGATAAAACAGATGGATAAATCTCTTGAGTGTGAGCCTGATCTTCCATCAGATTCACACTGATATCAGCATTGCTACTTCTGTTTTTTGCCAGAAACACAGTCGCATAGCTGTAGTCAGAGGTCTGGAAAAAAACCGCAAAAAACCCTGAAAATTTTCAGACAGAAGCTAAATTCATTCTCTGGCCCATATTTCAGTTATCTTAGCTTTCACAGTTGTATTTGGATTCTTTTTGTTTTCCATTACTTTTAATGCCCTACAGTTTAGTAGGAAGAGAAACCCTCTGTGGTCCCCCGGCCTGATGGCAGATCTGCCTTGGCAGTGCTCGCTCCCTTGTGAAGCACATGAGCTGAAAGTGTGTTGTGGAGATGACAGGAGCAGATTCAGCCTTGAGGTCAAGGCCATAAAACAAGGGAAAGGCACATGATTGTGGTCAATTTATAAACAGAGCAGAAGCAAGGCTGGGCAAAGGGAACACTGACTGAGGCCGAGCTGAAGGAGCTGCAGCACCTGCTCACTGCATTGCTGCCTTGCATGAGTGTAGGGCACTCACGGGGATCTCCTGGAGGCACAGCACCCTGTAGGACTATCTACCCTACCTCTTTGGGCATTCCCAAGCCCAGCTGCCAGCCTTGGACTTCAAGTGATTCTTCAACACTGGACTGGCATCGTCCAAACTGCACAGGAGGAGAGTGTCACAGCACAGCCGCTCTGTAGCTGGACAAGATAAATCTGGCCATAACATAAACCCAACAGAACAAGTCCCTGGGTGAGCAATGACAGGACAGTTCTGAACTCAAACAGGGACCTCAGCCAATCGTTCAATCTGGAATGCAGACATATCAATGGCTAAAGAGCTGGGTGGTGCCAAGGCCCGGCCAATCAGCAGTCCCAGCCTGGAAATATTAAACCCGCTATATAAGAAGATTCTGAACAATAAATCACACTGTCTGTTGGTGAATCCTGTCATTTCTGCCTCCAACCAACGACCTCATGTATTAGGAGAGCACCTACGTGGTGGGTTCTTTATTCTTACATCACTTGCCTCTTGGCCTGGCATATCCATGTGAGACAGTGCCATAAACTTTTGTTCATAATTTTAGAAGTGGCAAATCTCTGGTAGCTCTACCTGCATACATACACATATCATTTGAAATGAACTCACATTTTCCTATAACTTCACCATAAACTTAGGTTCATTTCTATCAGGAGCTGAAATTTGCATATTGCCGTCTATTTTAGTCTTCTTTTTCTCTATTAACTGTTCCCCTGTATCTAATTTCTGGTGGAACAAGTTCCACAGCATATAGGAACTATTTTTTCATATGAGTGCAAATTCTTACATAATGGTGCAACTCATTAAGAAGAAAAGATTCTTTAAGAAGAACATAAAAGCTACTGCATAAAAGATTAATTTACACAAATGTTTATCATCTGGAATATCATCTGCCTTTCCCTTTATTTTTAATACTTTCAGTGCAAACAGATGTCTAAGGAATCCCCTTTTTTATATTTTTCAGCAACATGTTATAGATATTCTATGTGCAGTGAATGGAAGTAAAGCAAAACTGACTTTTGGCAGCTACAGTCTATCAAGTTCATAAACTTTACTGTGTCTGTCTTGTCCAAGATTAGAGACAACCTGCTCCAAGTCAGTTTCCCATTTGCACTTAATTAGGGAGTTCATTTCAGAGGTCAATGAAAAATAGCAGAGTACGTTTTCATAGTAACTCTCCACACAATAAAATTATTTCTCAGGCAATTTTCCAATTTTCTCTGTAACAAGGGCAAAAAAAGTGGGGACAAAAAATACAGTTATTGGATACCTTATCTGGAACTACCCAACATGTTGTCCATTATCCAAGGAACACATAGTACATTCTGGATCTGAGGAAAGAAGCCAAACATTGCATCTTTGCAGACAATTTTCCTATCCACACAGATTCATTTTCTTTAACAACTGGGATAGATATTTTGAAAATGTTCTGAAAGGTAGGAGACAGTCTGCACAAGGAGTTCCTCAGTATCAGCCATACTTACATATATTCAAATTGCTGTGGTTAACAAGGTGTCCTTGTGAGAAATGCTGGAAGGGAAGTTGGATTCATGAGGAAGCAGCAGTGAAGAGAGAGTTGAACAACACAGGGCTGTTTCACGCTGCATCAGGATGCTGGCATTGTTGGCAGGAGGAGGAACAGCTGAAATGATGCCCATTAGCCACTTCATAAAGTTCCTCAGAGGCACTTTCAGCATGAATTTACTGTTATCAAGCAGATTAGAGAGTGGCCAAATTTCGAAGACATGCCTGGACATCTACAAGAGTCCACAAAGGGTGCATTGATCTTGGATTTTGAGCTGATGTCCGTTCTATTTTACAAGTTTTCCTGAAGGAAAACTATTTTGTAGAGTATGAAATGTCTCCTTAGATGACATTCCCAGGAGCTCTTGGAAAGACAGATTCTACTCACACACCATCAGCAGAGGAAACAACAGAGTGCAGAGACTTGACATGGAGTAGCTTGAATTTGATCTGGGCGTGGGGAAAGGAATAAGATAATTTGTTCTTTGTCATAACCAATGACCAAGTGGTTACAGATTCACATATATGGAAGTATGATTTCTTGGACCAAAATCTGGCCAAGTAGGTACAGTCTTCATTTCTCTACTGTGATTCTTGCAACCATGCAGAAAGAAGGAACAAACTGAGAAAAGCCTATAGTCTGTTGGTTAATGAAAAACTTGAGCAATATTGGGTTATCATTTTCATACGTGCCATGCTCTGACATATGAATTATGGGGTTTTTTGGCATTACAGGAGATATATTTAACCTGTGCAGAACATGAAACTGCATAATCAGAGTTTGTCAGGTTGGAAGGGACCACAGTTAGTCGTCTGATACAATCTGCCTGCTCAAGCGGGGTCATCCCAGAACACAGGATTGTGTCCAGATGGCTTGTGAATATCCCCAGTGAGGGAGACTCCACAACCTCTCCGGACAACCTGTTCCAGGGCTCAGTCATCTGCACAGTAAAGTCAATTTATAAATGCTCAGATAACCTGCACAATATCCACATAACTGACTTTTGCTACACTGAACATGTTACAAACATATTTACTCACCACTTTAGATGACATTCTTTGCTTAAAAGCTATTTTTTTTTGTCATAGAAAGCATGAATCTTAATTCACTTTGGGCCTCATTTTTTGTCTCTTTGCAAAGACTTTAGCTAAAATTTCCAGTTACCTGAAAGGATATGAAATGCAGAAACAAGTATAACTTGTACCACTGTCTCAGGGTCCTGCCTGACAATGGTTTGCTCCAAAATGGAAACAATATCATATATACAGAAATTCAGCAGCAAAGGCCTCAAAGGTAAATCATTTGGGGACAAAGGCAGCCTAATAAGCTGTGGCCAGAGGAACTTGCTTGGTTGTTCCTGCATTTTCATTTTTTTTGGATTTTTTTTGTTATTAAACAGAACACAACATGGTAGTTTTATTTAGGACACTGAATCAAGGCAAGCCGTAAGAGTTGTAGGTGCTTCCCTAAATCATGTTTGATTTTCTTTTTTGGGTCAACATAATTCTTTCTGAAGAGAGGAAAAAAGATGTAAAGAGTGGTTCAAATCATCTTGCAACGCTGTATCACATTTCAGATAATTTATGCTCTCAGTCATGTCAAGCAAACAGACATTTCAGATTGATCAATGCAGTAATTGAAACAGCAAAAAAGAACTGGAGGCTATTTTGTCAGCAATAGCGTTCTTTATGAGACTGAACAGTGATGCCTTAAAATGGGATGTATCCAGGGAAAGCAAACTTCCTGAAAATGTTGTAGCCATTACTTTAAAATAATATTATTTAGCCTTCATGCTCTATCCCTTGTGGGTTTTCAATTCCCTAGAAAACCTTCTTTCCAACACATCTTTGATCCTGGTCTCAAAACCCTGACATTTTCATTTTGCAAAGACTGGATATACAATGGACTAGTCAAGAATAGAGCCAGGTGATTCAAATTGGTGCAAATCGGTACTGCTCCATTGCCCTCCACGCTGATGTAGACAAGACAGGGGTCTGGCTGAAAGCCTTTCAAAGCCTGGCTGCTCTGCTTTGCTGTTTCGTGTAAACACTTATTTCAGTTTTAGTCTTACTTCCTAAGGAAATGGATTGTATGCGATTGTGTTCTCTGCGTGTGTTTGTGGGTGTCAGTGCACGAGTGATTATTTGCTTGTCCTTCCCATCAATTACTTCTGAATCTGGCAGTTCAATTCAATAGAAACTGAAGAGGACAGAAGGTCTAAAGGGACAAAATTCCATGCTAATATTCCTATTGAGGAAAAGCTAATGAGCTGAGTCATAGCATTGAAAAAATTTGCACTGGCAAGGACTCCTTCGACTTGACTCCATCAGCTCTGGACCTCTTGGAACCACTTTCTCATCTGAGTGGATTTGCCACATCAAAACTTGAGCATTCAAATCTCAGATCAACCCTGTTTAACTGGGCCAGTGTTTCTGAGGATCTTGGTAAGCCTGGTTTTCTCTATTTCCATCATGGCATATGTACACTAATTATCTCATCTGGCTGAATTACTTAATCCTCACCTGGCATTCACAAGCTTAGCACCACCATTGAAGTTGCACCCTTTTCTTCCAGCTCTTGAGCAAAACAAAATCAGGCACAGTATTTCCCAAAGTTTTATATATTCAGTTACACTCATTTGCTTCTGTTCTTGCCAAGGGTCTCAGACAGAGTGAGCAGATGACAAAAGGGAAAATTATAGATGGTCATTCACAAACAACCTCATAAAACTGTCCTTATTATTCCTGTAAAAAAGTAACAGTATAAAATGCTAACTACACTGTTGAATCTTTGTGACAGATGAAGTGATCCTTGTGGGAGAGGCTTTGGAGACGTAACAGGCTCATTGCTTAAAGGACTGATGCATTTAGCAAGAGTGGAAGAGAACTGGAAAGGAGAACAATAAAAATTATGTGAGAAAAAAAATCTTACCATTTGCCAAATAAACAAATAATCCTTGTGGTTGTAAAAAAAAAAAAGCAACATGCCAAACCAAACAAACAAAACCCAAGTTTTTGGTTAAGCTTTGTTTGATGAATGTTGAATGGGGAAGTTATGACAAAATACAAAAGTGGAAATGTAAGATATACTTGAACAAATTATGATCTGGAACTGAACAGTAATCTGGTATGCAAATTATGTATTTATGAGATTCAAAAAGCTCTGGGGAGGAAAGCAATTTTTTCTTCCCCATTGAAAAGAGAAGAACAGGTGGAGTTCTTCAGCAATCCTTTTTATTTACTTCATGAGATAGCTTATGTGAAGAAAAGAAAACACTGAGGGCACCCTGACCCACAGTAGTACAAAAGGCTCTTTCCTTGCATGCAAGGCAGGTCCTTTCTGTATGGAGCAGCAGGTAATGACAAACTAAACCCATGCAACTTTCACATCCTGAAGTGTTTTGCTGAACTGGGAATCAGCATCCTATGGAAACAACCTTTAGATCACGTGCATTTTCTTAACCTGTGGTGACCATTAAGTTAAGACCGAAGCACAAATTAATCCACTTGTGATGACTGCCTGATCAGGAAATAGGCGTGCAGGGGCCAGACTGTGATCCCCACTATTGAACTTACCCCTCTACTGATTCAGGGAAAATTTGAGCAGACCTTTTTCTTGCGTAGCAAGACTTGCTGACTGTTCATGGTGACCTCATCCATTCGGCAGACAGTTAAAACTTGTTAAAGGGCCTACAAGAACAGTTTTATGAGGTTGTTTGTGAATTAGTATCATTCCTTTTCCCTTTGCCCTCTGGTGTCCTATTTAGCTTGGGTCTCCTGTTAAGTATCGGACAAAAGAAGCTCAAGTCAGCAGGAAACTCTGGGAAGTGCTGTGGATGCTTTTCCTGGTTTCTACAGTCATAGGTCTCCTGGCTGTTTTGTGGATGGAGCTGTGCCTGTTAATACCAGATAAAGATGTAGTCCCTTAAATCTTGATGTGAAGTTTGTGAATGGAAATTTTCCTGTACTTCTTGATGCAAACATATATGCAGAGAAAAAAACATGTGATCTATACTGGGATGTGTCAGGTAAAATTTGACTGAACCACTCTCTTTGTACCCATAGGTAATCAGCACTTTTAGAGAAGATTAATTGTTCTCACTGTCCAGAAATAGAAATTGAGACAGAGGAAGCTGAAATTACTTGTTCAGCTTGGTCTGTATGCAAGCAGTTCCTATTTCAGAAAGAACAAAAAAGTTTTAAAATAAAACTGAATGCAGACAAACTGCAGAACAAGTATTCTGTATCTTTTTAAAAAATAAAGAAATGCAGGGTGGAAGTGTAGTCCTTTAGCTTCAGACCTTACTGGACAGCAGAAGGTACTGATGATGCAGGTGTTTACCTCACCTGAGCTGAGTGCTGAGAAACCTCAGGTCACTTCTTTATTTTGCTTCTGATTTTCTGGATAATTTTCAAGACCTGTATTTGTTCAGCTCTGCAAACAGGGTTTAAAATTAAAGGCACTAAAATACTCAAGGATGTGAGTTTTCAGTTCCCTGAACCTCAGCTCTGCTCCGGTGTAGTGGACATAGTTACACTCCTGTACCTCACTGTCATATCAAGTTCAGATATGTTAAAATATATATTTTTACCTTAGATTTCAAACCTGCAAGGAATTTCACATTGGTAAGAAATTTGCAGGAGTGAAGGCACAATTTTCCACAGTTAGCCAACCATGGTTGGCTATCTAAGCATCTTTCTTCAGCAAATATTTAAATGCACATTAAAAATGCAGGGGTGCTTTGATGTGACTGAGCACCCAAGAAAAAATAAGAATATTTGTCCAAATAATCCAAATTACTTGGAGCAGCAAAACTGAACTATAAACTGTCAAGTTTAGTGAAAGCAAACTTTCTTGAAGGATGTCTAATGCTCCCAGGAAGAGGAATAAAACAGACTGTTTCCTGTTGTGGTTGTCCTTGCAAAGCAATGCTCTAACAAAGTGGTAGCTTGCATAGTAAAATACATTGCACAGCAAAAGAGACTCAGTTCTGGAGGAAATCTCTGAGATTCTCTGAAAGTTCTTTTTAGATGAGAAAAGATAGGGGTTGAGTGAGTTAAAAATATATTGTGGAATGCAATCAGTGCAAGTTATTCATTTTGATATTAAACAAGATTTATTTGACAGTAACACCATATGCTCAGTGGTGCTGTCCACAAGATGACAATTCCATTTTGTAACAACTGTTGAAGTTCAAAAATTGTTTTCATTCGGCTTTGGAATAAAAACAAAAAAGCCTTCAGATCTATATGGAATGGAGTTGCACTGAAATGGTTGATTTCAGATAAAAAACCCAGCCTTTTCTTTTGTAAGGACTTTTTGCTTCTAATGGGTTCCTTGCTCACCCAAAGGAGGACAGGAGGAAATGGACTCAAATTACAGTAAGGGAAGTTTAATTGGATATTAGCAAAAATTCTTCACCGAAAGGGTTGCAAAGCACTGGGACAGGCTGCGCAGGGAAGTGATGGGCTCACCATCCCTGGAGGTATTTAAAGGACATGTAGATGTGGTGCTTACAGACATGGTTAGTGGTGGTTGCCTTGGCTGTGCTGGGTTTATGGTTGGACCCAATGATCCTAAAGGTATTTTCCAATCTAAACAATTCCATGATTTTAAGGGACAGGACCTTGGAAGAAAGCTGGAAGAGGTGGGGAATGGATTCTCTATAACTTTTTAGAGGCCCTCATACTATTCAGGAGCATTACTTCACTATTGCTTAGTGAAGTATCAGCCTGCTGAGAACATTTCCATCAGCACTAATATTCAGTTCTTGATATTAATCATATTTTTTGTTTTGATTAGGCATGACTGTAGTATGCAAGCTTTGTAGAGGATGAGACAGGAACCCTTTTCTGATGGGAAGAAGAGAAACTGAGGGTTTTGGCAACAGGAGAGCTCTGAAAGCAGCTGAAGTGAACATGGCAAAAGTTGGGTGCCATTGCTAAAATGTCCAGCACTGAATGTCCCACAGTGTCAGTGCTCAAAAACATCAGGGCAGTTTTAGAATTCAGTGGATTAGAGGGATGCAGTCTTTTACTCATTCCACCTGAGGTTTTCTTTTACATCAATTGTAGACTGAGAAATGTAGGCACAAAAATATACAAATACCATTTGTCCATTAAAAAAAATGGGGCAAAATATTTTTTTCTCAGAGACAGTTGAAAGCCTGGGGTTTTATCCAAAATATTGGAAAATATGGGGTATTGGAAAGAAGAAATTTTCAATTAGGAAGTGCTGCTGTAACATTTTGTGGGGATTAGTTGCCTGAGGTAATGATTCATGTGAATAGATGAGCACATTCCCAACTGACTGACATTGTGCATTCCTCCTAACCTGCAAGCACCCCCTGTGCTGAGGGAAGGATGTCATAGTGGATTGTAGCAGCCCTCCCTGAAGATGATATTGGAAGAAGTGTTTAGCTGGGACCTCTAAATCCTTGAGAAGACTGAGGCAGACAAATTCCTGTTCTTGTGAGCTGACAGTAACATTTCTTAGGAAAAGTTAAAACATTTAGCAGAAAGTGTGCATTGTGACCAAAAAAAAAAAAAAGTTTAATATGAAATCAGCTACTGAAAAAAAAAAAGTTTGACAGGAATTATCTTTTTTAACCAGAACTGCAAATAATTGGAAGGCCCTTTGCCTGCAGGATTGTGCCCTTCCCCACCACTCTGTTGCACTGGTGCTGCTCACAGTCAGACACAGGGCGCCCTGTTTCCCAGAGCACACACAGGCACATGTGCTGCCAAGTTTTTAGCCAGACCAGTTTGACACTCTTGGCTCAGGCTGTCTCAAAATTGGGCACATATGGTTAATAGGCAGCAGCACCAGTGGAAGAGTGGAACTTGCTTTGAACTGGCAGGTGACAGGAGCAGAAGTATTTGGCAAGAAAGGCCCCTTGTGGTGGTCTTGTGTGCCTCTGTGTGTGTTTTAGTACTGTGTTCAGTTTCTCAGCAAAGCACGCAGACAAAGGAAGATGCCTGCACAGCCACCACATGGCAGAGATAATGCCTGGCCCAAGAGCATCAGACAAAGGACACTGTCACCAGTACCCAAGGAAGTTCAGCCCTTGAAGGTGCAGAGAAGGTGTGAAAACACAGCTTGGCTGTTGGAGAATGGGTGTGTGTGTCCCTTCAAACTGCCTAATAAATACATTCTTCCAATTTAGAGGAACAATTATTCATTAACAAATCAGGTACTAAAAAATTACTCATTTAAGACAATGACTGCTACTTCCTCAGCTTTTCACTTCATTGCTGCTTATGCAAGTAAAAACAACAAACTAAATGGAGACCTTATGGGCACGAGGGACCAATTAATGCCACGTGACTTCCTCCCAGGCTTCCATGAAAATAACTGTATTATAATGGTCTGTGATATTAATATCGGCTTTGGGAAAGTTAGGCAGCAGCTCCATAGGGAAGGATGTAGCATGAGCAAGCCCTCTGGAATGTGCAGTATTTGACAGAAGAGAAGTGGCATCTTTTTATAAGTTGCATCTCTTCTTCCTATTGAAACAGGAAAGTCAGCTAGAAAAATACAATTGCCTGAGGGAATCTGAGCAATTTTTGGGAGGATACATTTCCAGTATCCATTGGAATAAATTTCAGGGCCTACCTGCTTTTAATACATTTATCAATCTACAGATTAAGTTTACAATCTACAGATTAAGTCTAAGGATTAAATTTTGAGCTGAATTTGGGATCCTAAATTTATACAGCTTTGGACTTCACTTTTCAGGTTTTGCTCTCTCAGAGCTTAAATAATTTTGGGGATTTGCTTTTGCTTTGTGGAAGCCCACGAGATTTTTGCAGCAGGGTATGTGGCTCATGGCTCAGAAGAAGCAGCACCTCTGCAGATATAACTGTTAAGCTGTGTGAGGACTGCTTCACAAGAAGAACTTTGCTTTTTAGGCTGGCCTAGCTGGTTTGAAACACAGTTCTGCTATTTCAAACTGCAGCTTGCACTGAGACATGGAAGAGATGGAATTTACTGCTCTTCTTACATTGGTGATGTACAGGTGTTGCAGAGGAGCCCTGGGCAGAACCTATGGATGCCAGTGGAGGCACTCTGGGGTAAAAGCAGCAATCTCCCCATCTCAGTCTGCTCCTTGGACCCTACACTTGCTCCTCTGGTCACCAGGCACTTGTGCCTGTGTGCTTTTCCTGCCATGGCTTTCTCATGCTGGGCTTTCCTCGAAGTGGAGAGACACACAGAGACCACCCTGCCCCTGTCCCCGAGGCTGGGCAGTAAAAAGGGAAAGGCACTGGGTAAGGCCCAGCAGCAAAGCAAGAAAGCACCACATAGCACCGAGATCAAAGGTCTGGCAGGGAAAGGAGCAGCCACAGCAGCCTGGGTGAGCGCAGCTGTCCAGCCCACCTCCACCCTGCTGAACCACGTACCTGACTGCAAAGGACAGACAAAATAGTCTCATGTGCATGTCAAAGCACTGGGTGGAAAGAGTACAAGGAAAGCAAGTGGGAGGAGAGTGTGTTTTAATGCCTTTCACAATGACTTTGGCCTCAGTTTCTGCACCCCCACAGCAGGAATGTTAACTCCAAAGATGCACGTTAGTAAGCAAGCAAGAGCAGACAGGGTGAAGGCAGTCTAATATCTGAGCATGAAGTGGGTTAACTGAAAAAGTGGGTCTAAATAGCATCACATTTGGAGGAGTGATTTGGGTTAGAGGTTCACTTCAGCTCAGCTCTTGAAAGTTCAGATACTGGTTAAACTTTGGATAAACTTTTGACCCCTTTTTCTTTTAGAAATCAGACTGGAATCACACAAACACAGACTCTCTCGTGAGCTTTCCAATACTTCTTGTTTTTGACGGAGCCAGTCATAGAAGAACAGATTTCTTCACGATACTCCTGTACTTCTACTTCCAAACTCACCCACTTCAAAACTCACCCAGTTTCTTTTTCTTTTTGAAACCTGAGACATTTTTCATTCCATTCCATATAAGGTTTGGATGCTAGCAGAGGGCAAGTCCAGCTCTATCCTGACTGATTTGCTCATCTCTGGGAATAACTGTCATCTTTGCTGGCTTTTTTCCCATCCAGTATTAAATATTTTCATTAATAACTGGAGAATTAGTCCAAAGACAGAGATTTTGTTTCCCAAAAATCAACTCTTGCTCTCCTCCCTACCAGAAATGCATGGGTCTGGTGGCCCTCACCCTGGGCAGTTCTGCATCCCCTGATGCTCTATAATTTTTCATTCCTTCTCTCCTAGTCTTCCTCATTTGGAGACTGCCAGGCAGCTTTTCTTGCTCTTTGTATCTTTTGCTCCTTTTTCTGTGCCCCTGAGTCCTTTCTCCTCATGACTCATGAGCAGAAGCTCCTACCAGCTACATGTGTTTTCCCCCACCATTGCTAAAAGGGGAAGAGGGAAATATCTTCTGAAAATATCAGCACTTTCTTCAAACCCACTCATGTCATCTGTTTGCTGATTCCTATCCTGTAGCTTGTGACCTCAGCAGTGCAGGGGTTTTAGTTCTGTTTTCTTCATCAGACTGATTACATTGTCAGCACTTAAAATAAACAGGAATTAATAACAGTAAAATTAATCAACACTTGGGAGGGTAACCACCCTCAGAATTGATGGAATCAGCTGGTAGGTGATAATTAGAACCAGCCAGAAGCTTTTTCTCAAAACTTACATGTAAACTTCCTCCGTGTCAGAAACCACACATTAAAATACTCTCCCACAGCAAGCAACTTTCCTTGTTCTTTTTTATATCCTCACAGCGTGGAAGGTCCTGTATAGACCACAAAAACAAAGTAAGAGTATCCAAACCTCACCAAATATCGCTTTCACATATTTCTGGCTCATCCAGACCTAGAAAACCCCAGAAACACAACTAAGCCTGAACTTTGGAAAGTCTGAAAACTGTTTTTCAAGCCCAAGAGAGGAAGAAGGAAACATATCTGAGCTCTTGTATTCTCCTTCCAAATGGATGTTTCTGTGGTTTCTCTGCCAGGGAGTGCTGCAGTGACTGGGACTGGATGCTGACATCAGTATCCCTCGTGCTGCTCTCTCCACCTGGGTGGGGAATTCAGAGTCAGTGCTCTCAGCTGGGGGGATCCAAGCCCAGCACTGTGCTGCACACCCACCCCTGCAGCCAGAGGCCACGTTCATCTGTGTTGGAGATATTATTAAAGTTATTTAATGATTTCCATCGCATGCAAGCTGCTTTTGCCTTCAGAGTAACCCAAGTTGCTCAACTGCATAAAGGACCCAGATTTAACTAAAGGAGTTCCCTCTATGGAGGTCGCAGTAAAGACTAGAAATGTTGTGCTTCTGGGTCATTTTACTTCCCTTCTTCTTCCTCTCTATAGTTTAGGAGTGGTAAGGCTTTCTGGTGCTGTTGGTTGAAGTGAGGAGTGTGTTCAAATCCTACAGGCAGAAGCAAGATGCAAGCACCCCAGCTCAGGAAACAAGTGTAGCAACTTCCCAGTTGTGCAGGGAACATCTTCAGAATGACTTGGTGTTATGGCTTTGATGATTTCTTCAGACACTGTAAGTAGACTGACAAACTGACTTCCAAGTGAAAGGTCATTGAAAAGAATTGTGGATAAAAGCATCTGGATTTACAATTGAAAAGCTACAGAAGTTCAGTTTACAACTCTACTGGGTTCTGTGCGTAGGAGTTTCTATCATATAATTTGGCAGCTTCTTCTGCCTCCTGATTGGGGTTGTAGAAAATAAAAATTCTTTGTGGTTTCTTTCTCTTTTTTTTTTTCCTCTTTTTAAACACAGTGGAGAGTTGTGGTGTTTTGGCAAGTCTGATACAAAGAAATATTGTACTGGCGTTGTCTCATATTGTAGGTGACCTCAGGCCTGAACTATACAAGGGAAAAAAATAGGTCTCTGTTGAATAGAGCACACATGTGCTTGAATCAGATTATAGAGGGAGTGTGAAAAGCAGAGCACACACACGATACATTTATTACTGATGTTGTGGGCTTAAATGTAATGCCCTGTTCTCATCCTGGGATGCAAATTAGGAGTAGCTATGTGGTGTTAAAGCCTGCTCTGCTCTGGTGTATGAGGTTTCTCCTGATACTCCTCTCCCTAAGCTCACAGCTATAATAAAAGGGTGTTTTCAAGACAATTAAGTGGCTGAAATTGCTTAATCTGTTCAAACACTCACAACACATGACCCCAGTGGGTGGTTGCCTTTCAAGAGTGTTTGTGACAAGAAGTTTATGGACAACTTTTTTTTCTTAACTTCTCTCTCTTTCAGGAATCAGGATGGGAACTTAAATCCTGGAAATCCTTACCAATAAAAGCAAACACTGCATGCAGAAAGGCTCCCTGGCACTCCCTCCTCCCTTCCCCTTCTTTGTGGGACATAAAACTAAACTAAACAGAGATTTGTGCCTATCAATATTGACTTGACTGATTTCCCTTTTCCTGACTTCTCTAATCCTGTGGTAGATTTTCTGTGACATTTGCTTCCGGTAGCAGATTCATATGAATGTTCTCTCTAGAAACAGAACATTTCCAAATGTCTATTAAAAAGCAAAACAATGTGGTCAAAGAAAATAATGGGGAATGTTTTTCTGCACAGTTTAATTTCAGCAGCTTCCGCTATTTTCCTCCTGCTTGAAAAAGTAGTTTTTCTCCACTATGTGAGGTCTTCCCTGCATAAGAAAACTTACTCAATAGAGCTATTAAGCAAAATAGTGCACCAAGGCTCCTTGCACCATCCTCTTTGCGGGAATTACTCACCCAATATGCCCCGAAGTCCAGACTGCAGTCTTTAGCAGAAGCCTGATGACCTAGGTTAGGACCTAGGGTGGAGCTGAGACAACTGCACTCATTTCCTTCTCTCCATCAAAAGATTGCTTTGTCCTCAAGGAATAAGACAGGGAGCTGCCCTGATTTTGCTTCCAGATGCTTCTTTTGGTCCTTATGTGACAGGAACTAGGCCTTGGAGCAGAACTCCTGCTGTTGGATTAGACCTGTCCCGGTCACATTAGAAATCTCAAGCTGTGGCCAAAGTAGAGAACTGGATCTTCTAAGTGCCTCCACTGATGGCAGAGGAATTTTAGCCAAGGTGTTCTACAACCACTTGAGCTAGAGCAAGAGGAGTCTGCCTGCTTCCTCTCCCTTGTTCTCTCTCCTTTTCATGCATCCACATTACACAATATGTCCCACATCTGCACTGCACCCAGGCTAGGTGAGAGGGAAGAACTGATGACAAATTTTGAAATGTCAGCAAAGAACTAAGCACAAATATTTTCTTCATTTTTGGGGGTTTCAGTGTTTTTTTAAGTAGTACATCCCTATTTTGTTAATGAATAGCATAATTATGGCCAGAACTAGAACAGCTCAAGCCCTCTTGTGCAGGTCCTACACTGATGCAGCCCTCAGAGAGAACTGGGTGGTCACTGAGGGACCATGTTGCAAAATTCTTCTCTCTTCCAAATTGTTGTACACAAACTAAGCCCTTTTTTCTAGGGAAGCTAACAACTAAATATTCCCTTTCTGCTCGGCACCAGCCTTGCTGGGAAAAGCTGCTATCAGTCACAGGGCACATAAGCCCTCCTGCAATCCTTTCCAATCACATAAAAATATGTCTACTGTCAGGAGCAAACGATAGCCAGCACTAAGAGCTGGAGTTGATTCCTCTAGGCATGAAGTTGCAAAGGTCTCAGCTACTCCACAGAGAGATGGGAGCACTAGGGTCATGCGCTGGTCTGCGAGGCTGACACAGGACAGCTGACTATAGATGCTGCTGTTTTTTCTCCATGCCACTGCTCTGCAGATTAAAGCTTAAATCTTTGTTGTTATACAGTGATATACTGAAAAGGCCATGCTTTCATTGAGGACCCCAAATATAAATAAAAATTGCAATGGTTTAATCAAAAGAGTCCTGTGGGACCAAAATGCCCCTTGAGATGAAAACGCCCCTTGGTAGTTTGCAACAGGCTTTGGTTGCTGTGGGACCTGTGCAGGACAGGAATATATGTTAGCACAGGGTTTCAGGGCTTGTCTCCTCTCCTAGCTTCTCTCTCTTTCCTGTTCTAGTCCCATCTTAAAAGTGAAGAGTCCTGGGAAACACATCCCACTTGCAGGATGAGGGCCACTGAATGATCTGGGAAAGCAGAAGAAATTTGATTGTTCAACTGACTTGCAAACTTAACACTTTTTCCACACACAATTAGAGTATTGCTGAAGTGAACACTCACTGAGATTTCTATTTTTGTTTGGTTTTCCCCCTCCCCCTTTTACTAGTTTTCCTTCAACTCTGTTTTCCAGTGTCACTAAGTTATTATTATCCAGATACAAATCTCACAGTTTCAGTGAAGGAGAACGTGTATTAAAATACCAGATCTACCAGAAAACATCTGCAACTTGCAAGTCTATTGTACTACTATTATATGAGCAAGCCATTGTAAATTCTTTTAAGTCTGTAACTTATTTCACGTTAACACACTGTGTGTTTTACAGCACCATTTCAAAGTTTATGGCCTTTTTTCTTTAGCCGCTTGTTCCAATTGCATCTTATATTTCATCAGATATGGTAAAGAAACCATGAGAATAAATTGATGCTCCATATGAACCCCCCTATAAATGGATCTTGCCAAATTGCTGTAAAATGGTTTTCCTTTTGAGCCCTCCAGGATTGTTAGTAGGTTTCTGAGGCTAAATTCTACAGGGAAACGTTATGAGCATTTAAGGCCTCCAAACTTTATGCTTCAGTACAAAAGGCCTAAGGGCGAGGATTTAAAATGGATGAAGTGGAGAAATTTGCACTTCCTTAAGAAAACACAGAGCATTTCCTTCCGCGTGTCAGAAACGAAACCAGAAAATACAAAGTAATTTGTCAGGAAATTTTCCTTCCATAATTCCCTCTTCAGCCCTTCCTCTCCCACCCTTCCCTGCTCCCACTGCAGCCCTGCAGCCTCATTTTCTCCTCCTCGCTGTCAGCTTTGTGCCTGCGGGTCCCAGCTCCAGGCGCGGTGATGGACGGTGCTGGGCTCCTCACCTCGTACAGCTTTGCTGTAATGTCTCCTCATGTTCACAGCTTGCTCCTGCCACCCTCTTCCCTGTTCACCTCCCCACGCAGGCTCAGGCCTGCAGACAATCCTTCAGGAGATAAGTACCCTTCAGGGACACCCACTCAGCCGCAAACGACGCGGCCTCATTTGGCTCTAATTGGACGCTGGTGTAAAAAGAAAAAAACACTTGTCATATTTATGAGTTACTGTGAGTTAATAATACACTGGGATCCATTAGTTAAAGCACATTTGCTCCAAACATGTGGCTTCAGCTTTTTGTTTTTCATTCAAGCAACATTTTTTCAGATGAAACGCAGTTGCCATTTTTCTCCCAGGCACTCAGTGAGCCTCAGGGAGTTACAGCATCAATTATTTTTCTCCCCATATGTGGAACAAAATAAAGAAAAAAACCTGAGTGTCCTAGCCAGAGAAGTTGGAATTATTATCCAAAATAATAATAAAAGAGTATCAAAACACCCAGAAATCAAAAGCTGCAGCCAGCTGAATAAATGTAGTCAAAATGGAAAACATAAAGTCTGCAGAAGATTCTTCTGCAAATAAAATGGGCTCTGCTCTCTCTGTATTTTTAGCAATGTCCTGTCCTGTCTGAGCCAATTCTTTTACTCCCAAAGTCTGTTTACATGAGTGACTTTTCTTTGACTGTTTTTCAAATGATAAATTCATTAGTGCCTTGCAGGTGGATTTGCCTGAATTTTAAAACTTCAGAAAGGACTAAAATGACAAGTTAAAATAGAACACAAACTTGTTTTCATACTCTTGCTTCGGAAATGGTGCTGCGTTTATGTGTAATAAAAATCAAGATGTTCATCTTTCTTCCTCTCTCCCTCTGCAATATTTTTTGAGTGCTGAAGATGTCAAGAGCAGAATTTACCCTTCCCTTGATGCCATCTTTTTTTTCCCCTCCTGTTTCACCACAGCTGCATGGACTGCAGCCAACTCAAACTGTACCTTCGCACTTCACTGCTTAGGACTCTGCTGCACTCTCTTCAGCTTGACAAGAGTTTTTAATGCAGATAACTGAGCAGACAGACTAAAACTTCAGACTGATTGCTGCACACCCCAGGATGCCCACACCTCACAGCCTTACCCTTACAGAGGCTGATTTCTCTCACACCAGGAAGAGGCAACAGAGCAAACTCTATGAAGCTCTGCTTGCTCTCAGTACCTGTGGATTAATTTGGAAGCTCCACCTGCTTTTTGGTTCACAATGTATTTTGCCCACCATACCTAGGAAACATTTATGGAACGTCTTACATATTGCTGCTGCTTTATTAGTAATAAATTTTCCTTTCATTTATAAGCTCGAATTAAGCAAACAACTCCTCCACTGCTGACTCAGCCTCCAAAGCTGCACTTTATATATGTCAAACAACATACATAAATTTATAAGGTGAACAATGGTTGTATTTAAGTACTGATTTAGTAATCATGAACTACGCTGGCAGTATCCTTTAGAAACTAAATCCATAAATTTTATTAGTATTAAATGTTTCTAATGGGAGTTGACAAATACTTGAACTGCGTTGCTTTTTCTCCGCACTTGGCAAAAGGAAAGGGACAAAAATTCTTATTACACAATGAGAAATGCATTAATACTAAAACCCATTCATCTCAATTTTCTACAAATATAATTTAAGACCTTTTACAACCATTGGTGAAATTACAATGTGCTGTGGGGAAGTTGCAAAAATTTTATGAGAGTAATAAAATTGTCATTGTAATACCATTATAGGGTGCAGGGACAATATAGATATTTGGGTTACCTATTGTCCTTATGCCAGGCTGAAAAAGCTACATGGAGGAGTTATAGCATGTAATGGAGACAACTGCTGATACAAACCAGAGAAAGGAAATCCAGGTCCATTTTAGGTGGCCTAAGACAAATCCTCATTAGAAACACAGACTCAGAATATCCTTCCCACTTGTGTCAACAACAATGAAATTTAAACGGTAGGACTGTTTTACATTTCTGTCAATGGTAGCACAGAGACCAATTAATTAAGCAGAGATTATGTGCAAATAAAACAGTGTTGCATCCAAACCCTGATGTTTTTAACTTCTGTGCCATACTTTCTAGGGTTTTCACTCAAGCCTGACTGAAGGTAATCATGGTGGTCCCCCTCGCTCATAGCGAAAAAAACTTCTCAGGTAGCTCATGGCAAAACCATGAAATCTTACCTGGAATTAAAATGGTGTTAACTTTCTAGAAGTGGAAATTCCTTTCTCTGAAGAATAATGTTGCTGGGCTCTATCCAGGGCAAGAGTATTGCTTTCTCCCTGCCTGTCCAAAGGACAAACAAAAGGAAAAAAGAGAAAGAAAACAAGAGAGGCAATCGCAGCCTTGTATGTTAGCAACATTTCACTGGCTGCGTTTAGGAGAGTAATAAAAGAACTGAAAGGGTTCAAGCATCTGCCCTTGGCTGAGGGACTTGTAATTATACGCTACAGACTCCACTCCCTTGGAACAACTGTCTTTGATTCCTATCTCTTCTTTTATTACAGCTGAAATACAAAACTCCTGATGAAACCATTACATTTCCATGCGAAATTCACAACTATAAGGGGAAACCTGTGCAAACTTGCCAGACTTTTGAAGGGTGGGGGGGGGCAGAAACATATGGGCAAAGGTTGTAAAGTTCCTTTCCAAGTTTCAAAGGTCCAACCACTTGGGGCAGCCTGTTCTGGAGTTAGAGATTTATTCTCTTCATTTTAGTAAACATTTTGGAATGGGAGCAAGGAAGTTAATTTTATTTCCTGTTTATTAAGAGTTACCATACTGTGAACTCCTGAAGTTCAGCTGATCACTCTCCTGAAAGTTACTGGCTGTTTAATCCTCACCAGGATAATGAGAACCATGGCAAAATCACCCAGGAGACATTTTCAAACACTCAGAGTCAAGGAGATCTACTATGCTTTTAATATCCCTTAAGATTTTTGTCCTAACTTTAGACAAAATTCCTCCCACAGGTGAGAAAGACTCATAAGCTGTGTAAGGACCCTTAAAGCGACAACTGGAGCTGGCTCTCTTTGCCCAAGTCTTCCCCAGACGAGATTGGCAGGGAAAGAAGAAATTTTGAAATCCCCAGAAGATATTTTGAAATCCCCTGGGTGGATAGCAAGCGTGACTTCTGCAAAGAGAGTTCTAGTCAGTGCCATTTTGGGCCTTCCTGGAGGGAGCACCCTGAGGATTTCCTTTAGTGGTTTCTAAAAATGCCAGCTAAGGTAGTGCTGCTGCCTCTCCTGTGTCCCACAGGGAGGTGGCAGTGCCAGGATCAGTCCTCACCAGGAAAAGCTGCCTCTTCGCTGGCCACAGACAAAGCATCTAACAGAGCCCCCTCTGCCCATAACCACACATTTGATATTTTACTGAAAGCAAATTCAGAGCACACCTTTCCGTGCTCAGGCAGCCTAAGCCTGCCCCTCATCCAGGGAAGTTGCTCAGCAGCCCGAGCTCCCGTCATGCTTATTCCCTTGTTTCACATGTTGCCAAGAGGCAAGAAGGTGTTTCCCTACACTGCAACCTTTTATTTTCTGTTCTTTTTAGTCTGGCTAATATGTCTTTTTGGTAACCACAGTATAATAAATTTCATAGAGCATGACCAGCATACTTAGTTCATATTATTCATTTGCAGTCATTTATTTTTTCCAGCTCCTCTTCCACTCCGGGTCCCCTCTCCCCAGCGCTCACTCTGTGGAATGATAATAATACGCAGAGAGTGCCGGCTGGCTGAGAAGGATTTAAAAACAGCAAGTAAGAGTATCTTTCTGTGCTCACACCTGTTTTAAGATTTGTTATCCTTAAAAAGAAAAGCTGTAGGGATTCACTCTCTTTCTTCCTTGTAGACCCCAGTGGAATATACCATTAAACCACAGGGAGGAGAGAAAGCCTTCAGTGCACTTAAATATACTTATGTCAAATCCATCTCATTCTTCCTGCCTTCTTTCCTCAATCTAGCCACCGTTCCCAAGGGCTGGAGAACATTACAACCTATTCACTTTATATGAATGGGCACAGACAGACTTTTTCACCATTTCGATATGTCTACATTTGCAGGCATATCCTGTAGGCCAACTGAAACAGCCTTAATTTCAATTTACTGTCTCCCCGAGGAACATGCCATTCTCCTGAAAGTGGAAAAAAACCTTCAACGGCCATTCCCTTCCCCCCTTCCCTGCACCTCAAGTCAAGATCTGAATTGGAGGGAAATTTTCTTCCAAGATTAATGGACTGCCATTCTGATGCTTATAACAGGGCACATGATCTTTATTAAACAAGTAACGAACAACTTTCACCAAAATACTCTATTTGGAAGGTGCTCAGTGTTACTGGACACGACTCATCTAAATCTTTTTCCAAGTCCCTGTAGATTGGTGTTATATTAGGAAAAAGAAAACATTCCTCAGTGGTCATTTAACTCTGCCTTGTTTTTCAGCAGTGCTATCAGTAATGACAAAAACAACACTAATAAAAAAGTAGCCAAGGTCTTGACTTGCTGACTTCAGATGCAGGCTAGGATCAGCTCCCACCTTCCCAAGACAAGTGCTAGAGGTTAGCTATTGTTGCAACAAACCAGAAACAAAACAGATAACAAATAAATATTCAGTGGACAGCAGGAGTATGAAAAATAACCAGTACAGTCTGCCAGACCTTGTTGGTCACAGCTTTGATTTAGAGTAAAATAACATGTATAGCAAAATAACAAAATAATAGATTTAGGAGAGGAAAAAGAGTTTCTTTGCAGAAGCACTGATGCCTTACTGACATTCAGGCTCTGCTGGTACCTCGTATTACAGGATTTCACTAGGGCTTTGGCAGTTGTCTGGAAAAACTGCCAACATAGAAGCCAATGTGTAGTATTGCTGGGGTGCACGGCTCAGCAACTTTGTAATTAATCATTTATCATCTATCAGTCACGGCACAAACCTAGTCCTATCTCCCAGTGCTGTAAATACCATGATATTCCAGCAGGCTCCTTAGGAAAGTAGCAGACACTGGAGCATGTGGCCAAACAGTGATTCATGTTGTTACACTGAAGTTGTTCTAGCCTTGCTGATGTATTGCTGAATACTTAATGGTTTCTGTGCAGTCTCTTTAGGGAGGATGATAGTTCAGAGATTGATGGGCCTGGTCCAAGTTGTCCGAGAGGTCTGATGCTGTAAATTTGTTCACAGAAGTGCTGCATTTAAGGCAGCTCTTTCTGGTGTGCTTGCAGTTGAGGTGTCTGGTTAAGAGCAGGCATAGGTGGGCATGAAGGGGAGGATCTTCTGGTCAAAGGGAAGCCAGGAGCATAAGGAGCTGTCATCTCAGCCTCCCACAGAGGGGCAAATTACAATGACATTACCCACCTCCATTTTGAAAGTTGAAGCTGTTCCTTTTCCTGTTGTAGGCAAGCATTTTATTTATTTTAGCTACATTGCAATTAAAAATAGCAGCAAACCAAGAAGTGGTTAGAGTGAAGGCACAGAAAAATTGGCCTCAGTGGAGAAATGAGTTTTGCTTCCCACAGTTACAAGCAGCCTCTGCTTAGCAAATTGGATGTCTTTTCAGATTACAAATGACTCCAGAAAAAACAAAGTCCCAACTGCAACATGAAGGCCAGAGTTAAGTCTGCTGTATGCGACCATAACTAAGGAAGGAAGACAGCAGTCTCAGATAGCATTTTCTTCCCTGAAAATGCCCATCTTTTGATCTGCTTTTTGAATTTTCCCATTATCATTTAATGGGAATGGTAGATCTTTCCAGGGAGTATCCAGAGAAATTCTAACATGCAGTCAGATTCAGGATATGGCACAAGGCCATCTCTTAACCAAATTAATAAATACTTTAGAGCAAGCCATGAAAAGTCTTTGGAGCCATTATTCTGAAAGTTTGTTCTGGTCATTGCTTCTGTGTTAGCATTACTCCATAGTTCCATTACAATCACAGATGCTTGCATAAAAGAAACATTATGCTGAGACTAATGCTTTTCATACTTAAGAAATCTTTTTCTTATTAATAGCAAGCAATGAGGAGAGTATCCCTCTCCCATTTTGTTCTGAATGTATATAATGGGCTTTTTAAAGACCTACAGAGTTAAAGAAGGGCTAAAGCCTGACCTACAATCTGTCAAACAACTTTCAATGCTGCATTTGCTCCATTTGGGTTTGCTGTGGGCTGGAGGCATCAGAGGCTGCACCTGAGAACTGCACAAAGAATGCTGTTTGATCTCACAGCTACTTTTAGTGACCTGGGTGGGAACTGCCCTTTGCAGCTCCACTGCCAGCGGAGCAAGGCGGTGTCAAGCTCCTGCAGCAATTTGTACTGTACATGTGACTTTACGGCTGAGTGTAAAACATTTGCTATTATTAATCAACCCGGGTGTTATGCTAATTGCCTTGATTCTTAGCTAAGGGGTGACTGTTTTTCAAACACCCAGGACAAAACCTGTTAAACCTCAATTAGGATGCAGCCAAGGAAAGTGCAGATGAGTCTGGAGTAATTACCAGACAGTGGCTGACAGGCAAGTTCCTGTTTCAGCCAGAACAGGTGATTTTGAAACCTGACCTCCAGCAGCTGCTGGCTGGGCAGCACATTTGCTCCTCAGGGGCTGCCCAGGATGGCCTTTGCTCTGTTAACAGCTCTCTGCTGCACATCAACAACTTAGCACCGAGTGGGCGAGTGGAACTCTCGGCTTTCAGACCCAGAGGGTGGCGAATGGCAGGACCCAACCACAGAGACATCACTGCAGGGAAATGGGGACCAGGGCTGCCATGGGGCAACCTCTGTGCTGCTGACCCACAGCCCTCCTCCAAACAAGTCTGCAGGATAAGAAAGAGTGATATGGAATTGGGCAACCTATCCATCCTTGTATTCATAAGTGGAATGCCTACCTTGTCCCAAGGGATCATCCTTGTCTACCTGTTGCGAGGATCTGGCATTCCTGTGCAACACAGTCTGCATGTTGAGGGAAGGGAAGATGGGATTGTGGCCTTCTGAGATGGGCTTTCTCTTTAATTAGAAATTAATTTTGTCCCCTCTATGATCTCCTGCTTCATGACAGCATGTGAAGATATACAAAATGGGGGGCTTGTAGGGAGAGGCTACATGAGTCTTGAAGAAAACATGTATACCTTGAAAAAACAGGCAACCTCTCCTGTGTGTTAAATCACAGGCACTGACATGGACGACTGGGGATAATGTGCACTCTAACACCTGAGCTTTCACATGAGCTTGGATGGTTTTTTTCCACATTATCCCCATTTCACATTCAGAAAAATGAAGCTTGGGGTAAGGGATGAACTTGCTGAAGTTCACCTGGCAAAGCACAGGGTATAGAATACATTTTGTGTACTGCCTGGTCTCTACAGCCAAGGCAAACATATTCATGTACATTTAAAGAGAAAGGATCCTGTGAGCAGAGCTGGAGCTACAGACTTTTCTTAAACACACACTCAAAGAAGAAATCATTTTCGGAGAGGAAACTATGCACCTGGAAAGCCTACTGAGTTTTAATGGATATTAATGTCTTGCAAAAACAAAACAAAGCCTGGAACTTAATAATTTGCCTAAAAAATAAAGAACATTTTGTTTTTAGTGTTAAACAAGAATTAAATTATCCAGCACATGTTTGCTACTCCTCAGCTGAAGTGCTTTGAATCTGATGCACAGACAATAAATTACAGAAGGCAGCATGGTGCAGTGGATGGAGGAATTGAGGGGACAGGGGTAAAGGTGAGCATGCAAAGTGTTCTGTACCACAACATCACCGGCACTGGCTCCCGAATGTAAACTGAGAGACCCAGGTACCAGAAAGCAGATGGAAAAAACGGGAATGCAGTCCCATCTGCGGATACTGTTTCTTTTCATGGTTCTCACCGCCTGACCTCTTTTTCCCATCAGTTCCTCAGTGAGGAGATCAAGGTGAATTACTCTGGATGGGTGAGTCTCGACAGAGCAAACACAGCTGCTGGCAGGGAGCTGCTTGGAGAAACAACATGGAGAAAGCAGGAGGTGAAGGCTTTTATAAGCCAGCCCTACTAGCAGCACTTCTCCTTTTCACTCTCCAAGGCTTAGTTCCTGTCCCACTGCAGTCAATGATAATTTCCCTCTTGACTTCAGTAGGAGGATTGGGCTTCTGGAGGGCAATGGCTCCTGACCCGGTTTCTCCCCCTGTTATGTTAGGCACTAAGCCTGAACAGCTTCTCTTCCGCAGTCTTAAGTGTAACTGACTTGTATTCCCTTCAGAACAATCTCCCCAGCCATGATTTGTCTTCCCCATCAGTGGGTTCAAACAAAGAATACGCTTGCACTGTGCTGTGGCATTGCCAAGGTGAAAGGGATCTGCTCTGCCCCAAGAGCAGGTTTGGGGCAGAGCCTCAGACTCAGTCTGTGGTGGAGGTGGAAAGAATTCCTGTGCCTTTAATGAGAACACGGGTGCACTTCTATACATGTAACCAGCCAGAGTGCACTTCAGCTTTGTTCAAGTCTCCCAGCCCAAACTGCTGTTTGTCCCAGCAGTTGAGTTATACACATATTTTGCTGTGCACATAATGCGTAGCTTGGCCAGCAAAAGATGGGAAGGGTAAATGACGGTATGTTTACCTTAGTTCATGGGGATGTCTTAGTGGTTTAACCTTCAAATGTGGTGTGCCTAACTTTTCTCTAACCACAGGTCCAAGTTCCAGCTGGGCTGACTCAGCCTTTATCTTCCCCAAGATAAATTCAGCCCCATCCACTTCACAGTGGGTGGGTGTTTCAGATGAAGCTTTAAAAATGAGAGTTTTGTCTGGTCTGGATGGACCCTAATGATCCCTTAACACTTTTCATGAGAAAAACATTGGTTGTGGGCCAGAATTCCCATTCTTTGCTGCAGCAGCATAGTGGGAGAATGAAGAGACGACTCCATGAAGCTTGGAGTGCAAAGACACTGACATGGTGGTGAAGCAAGCACGGTGAAACTCCAAGCTGAGATTACTGAACCCCATGGGCACGCTTGGTATGCCCTAAAAGAGCTGGGATTTGAGGTCTCTAGCTGGCTAGAAGGTCTTGTACAGCCCACTGAAGTAGAATTAGGTTGCAAGTGCTTTTCCCTCCCTAGCAGATTTAATCCTACTGTGGAATAGGAAGCAAAAGCATTCAAATAGCTGCATGAGAAGCAGAAGATGAGGTATGGCAGGTCAGTTATAGGGCACTTGCACAGGGATGTAAAAGGCTGATTTGTCAGAGCACCCTCTGAGTATTTGGGAAGTATAAGGATATTCGTTGCTCTGTGAATGGCTCCAGATAAAAATTCCATCATATTCCTAAGAAGCCTTTCCAATGACACACGTCTGCCAAGATCAGTGTATTCCTGCAAAACCATTCTTTGAAAATTCACCATTTAAAAAAAAAAGGCAAACAAAAAAAAATCCCAACTAGCCATACTTTTCTGACATTATCACAGAAATACTGTAATTAGACAGCATTGTGTTCCTTCTATCAGCTAGAAAGGGAACAGTCCTTATGCATATGTGACACGCTCAGGGGAGTGGGTTAAACAAAATAAAATAATTCTGCACAATTTTGCCAGAGCCCAAATGATTATTTCAATCAGTCAAAAAGAAAACAAGTTTTCAATTGCATTTCCCCTCAGTTCATCCTTCAAGGCTTAAATGCCTCTGTCCTTCCAGGGCTAGAGGCATCATAATAGCACAGGAGACGATAATGGCTTTGTGTTTCTGTCCAAAGCGGAAGGAATGGAAAGACCATGAAAGATGACCAGTCTGCCTGAGATCTCTATCCATTTTGCAGGCACAGGTGGTTTGATTTAACATCTGAAACGCTGGACCCTGAAGCAGACCAAAGGCAACTTCCAACCCCTAGAGAGGAGCCTGTAATTAGTACAAAGAATAGGGAGTGCTGGCAGGTCATACAGAGCTGCATTTCCAGAAGGCGGCATTCGTTAGTGTAGTCAGCACACTTTTGATAAAGCAAGCACATCTCAAGCATTTAAGCTTAAATAAACACACTGATTAATGTCCTGGAGGTGGAACATAACTTTCCACTGAACTGAATCTCTGAAAGTGATTCCATTCTATTCTATTCTAGCAGGCAGATCTGTGCAAAACATTGTAAAATAAGATACCCTGAAAATGTTGAAGATGGTTTGGAAGGACTGCAATAAAAGCTTAAAATTAATAGTGTGGTCCAATCAATGTCAGAGAATTTTCTCCTTGGCCTCTTCACTATGTGGCCAATTATGTGTATGACTCAAACAAGGCTTCTTTCAGCTCTCCTGGTATGGTGAGGGGATTGTAGAGTATTACTGAAATGTGAAATGTCTTGAGAGTGAGCACCAAAGTGCTACAGAAGCGCTAAGTGGTATTATCAGCTGTGAATAGATATGCTTATTATCAGCAGACACTCTTCAACAGTCCAGCTCTACTGTGCATCTGCAGCCAGCAGTGATCTCATTTCATACAGCAGCAGCCAAAGAAATAGGTTGGGTTCCTTAATATTAAAATGCATTAGGGGTTAGTAAGCAACGGCCTAATATTTTTCTTTAATTTGGAAGGGACATGGCTCAGTACATGGCTGAGTAAATTTACAAACACGCAGCATTACTGGATTCTGTTGGCCAAGTCTATTTTATATGCTAAAGAGCTTAGTAATATAAATATTTTAATTTAGAAAATGCTCCTTCAGATAAAAGGGGAGAATTAAATCAGTAAACTTTTTCATGCTCCAGGGCCCAACTGAGCCATTCATGTGCTCACCTGCACTGTGAGATCTGGCAGAAACCTGGTACAACTTTCTGCATTCATCGCACCCATGTCTGGAGTAACAGCTCTGAGACTAACATATTCCAGACAGGATTGCAAATAGAGGGATATGCAAATACACATAAAAAGCATAGGGCTTGGAAGGCTTGGCTTAATCAAAGGAACAAGGGGAGGAGGAAGGGGAGATGGTGGCAGCCGTGTTTATCTCAGCTCATTGCTGAGAATACCCTTTCTGTGCTGACTGCACACCCATAGCAGCTGGCAGAATATCTTTAGATCAGGCACCCTGTGCTCCTCGAACAGAAAGACCTCCTCACATTATGGTATTGGAATCCCTGTGTACAGAGAAACATCAGTCCCTGCAGTTCTTGATGCTTCAGTAAAGGCCTACAGCAACAGAAAAAAAACCCCTAAATTTTGTTTGTAGCTCTAAAGAGAGACTGAGATGAATAAAACCCAGGAACTGAATCCCCCTCAAGCTTCAGGATATTTGAAATTCAAAGTGGAATGTTGCAGTTTGGACCTTTCTCTTGTTTTGAGCTCTTCAGCAGCTTCTTGCTGTGCAAGGATCATAGAAAGGAACCTCCCCATGGGGTGCTGTCCCTGTAAATTTAGTCAGAGATGAAAATGAAATTTTTGAGAGGTCACAATCATCCACAAAGGAGCTGAGTAGTGAGCACAACACTACTCTTAGAAGCATGTGACTTGAGCATGGTTCTCATGCAATAACTGCCACAGAATGTTCCAAACTTTGAATCATAACAATTGCCATCTTAATTGACCTTCTATGCTGCCTCCCAGGAAAGCCAGGTTTTAAAACAAAGCAGGTAAAAGGGAAAAAAAACCCGCAAACAACCAAAACTGATGCAAGTGGGAAGACTGTACTTGCACCTTGAGAAATTGAATAAAATCAGGTACACTCAGCAGTCTTCAAGACGAACTGATATTACAAGATACTTTCCTGAAAACATGTTCCTAGCAAGCAGTGGTGGCTTCTAAGCCAACAGAAAGCTCCCTGAAATGGACACATTTCCCTTGGAGCGATCCTATAACTTGTAACACTCCTTTTGCCTTCATCTTAGAACACAAGACACTTAAACCTTGTTCTCATTTACCCTGGAAGCATTTTCAATTCATAGAAAAAAAGCCAGCATATCTGTTCTTCTTTACAGCAGGGAGAGCTCTGGTCTGTCAATGACAGCAAAGTTTAAAATCTTGTCTAAATGGATGTAATGTAATTGATGTTACAATCCTAAAGAACAGATTTTCAGTTTGCCTTAATCACCAGACCTCTGTGGACTCGATGTTACAGTCCTTTTCCAGTGTCTTTCTAATGCATGGTATCCAGCTATCCAGAGATCTTTTGCATAGTCACTGTTGTTTAGTCAGACAAAGGTTCTGGCCCAGCTGTGGACAGGCAAATTGAGGCAAAAACTGGCATGGGCAGGAGGTTTAGAATTGATTGCATTGATGGTCAGTGGGTAGAAAGCCACAGAAGCTGGCTGGATTACTAACTTTTGGTCTTCATAATACTGGGCAATATTAATAAAAACAGCAGCAAGCCTGGCTTAAATGAAGAGTTATTGATTTGATCCCAGAGCATATTTAAATATTTTATTGCACAGATGGAGGCCCCTACAACTTGCTTTCCTTCATCCCATAAAGACCCTGTTTTACAAGGATTTGCTGGCCCTGGGGAGGGCTGGATCCTGTTTCCTCTCCATTTATGTATGTTTTTTGGGGGGGGAGGGTTGGGCTCAGGTAAGGAGAATCGATTACTCAAGTGCAGGACAGAGAAGCTTTTCCTCATGCAGGGCCAAGATTGCTGCCTTTGCTCTTCTCCCACTTACCACCTTCAGGGCATGGATGTCCAAGGGGTGTTTGCAGGGCTGCAGATCTCACTCCCACCTGTGTGATGCCTGCTGTACCCATAGGGAACCCACTGCCACCTTCCAGAGTGGAAAGCGTTTAAAAACAGACTGGTTAAAATCTCTACACTCGAAAGTCACCCCACCTGGGCATTTTTATTTCTGCCCTGCCTCAAGGAAGGGTAGGAGATTGCAGGGGAAGTTACCATCCTATTTATTTTAAGGTTTTTCTAATAGTAATTTTTAAGTCTTTTAGAATTTGACAGGTCTGCTAAAAAGCAGAGTGCAAAAGATCATTCTTTCTTTCCTACACCAAAAAACCCCTCAGGTTTTTGGGAGCACCTTTCTTCTTTTCTTCTTTCTTCTGTTTCTTGTTTGCACATTTCTTGCATAGTACAGGATCTTAATCTTGTGATTACATACATTCCAAACTAACTTCATCCATTTGGTCTCCTTGCAGGTTACAGCCCTTCTATGGAGTCTGGGATATACCCTGCTCAGGATGCAATGCAATAAAGGACAAAACCCAAACCCCTCAGGTTTGTTTGTTTTGGTTGGGGGATTTTTTGTGTGTGTGTCTGGGTGTTTGCTTGTTTGTATTGTTTGGGTTTTTTGGTAGAAAAGAGAATTTTTGAAATTATTTGCATGAAAGAAGAGCTCAGAACCTGAATGGATGGGTTCCACAGACAGAGCAGTGATAAGCTCTAGCTGGCTCGCCTAAACCAGGGAATTTGGAAAGCTCTCCCCCAACTTCTAGATAACAGATTTCCTCTTGAAGGCAGTGACAAACACCATCCAGACTAATTGTGGCTCTTTGCTTAGCAGCACATCACTTATAGTGACAGGCAGCAGACAGAAACTCCTCCAACAGGCATCACTGCTGAACACACTGCATGTCTCATGACCTGCAGGGAATGCAGAGTCTGTACATAAATCATTAAAAAAAAAAAAAAANAAAAAAAAAACAAAAAACCCCACAAAAACCAAAAAAAACCCAAAAAAAACCCACCAACAAAAAACCTGAAAAACCAAAAAAAACCCCCCAAAAACAAACAAAAAAACCCCACCCCAAAAAACCCCTTATGATTTACCTGATTTGTAAAAGTAGAATTTCTGCTGCTCAGTTGCCCCATAACAGAAATTCTTAAAACTACCACGAAGTCACTTGCTAAGAGCACAATCCAGCAGGAACAGAAAGACAACCCATACTTAAGAAACCTCATCAAAAAAGCCATCTCAGCAGCCACCAGCAAATTCTGCTTGATGAGGATATAAGCCCTTAGCCTACCTTATACATTCCACAGGGTAAGGATAGCTTTTCCTTTCTCATTAATTTTCCCCTACTTTTTGGAAAATAAAGCAGGATGTGTATCAAAGAATGGGAGTATCTTTCTACTTTGTTATTTGTTTGCCTATTTCTTGCATGTTACAGGATCCCAATCCCATGGGTACATAAGTTCCATGCTATCTTGATCCATTCTGTCCCCTTATGGCCCTTCTGTGGAGTCTGGGATACACCCTGCTCAGGATGTGATGCAATAAAGGACAGAAGTAGTCTAGGTATGCTTGAGCTCTCTATGCTCAGGAGAAAGACCAGATCTTTTCCTAGAGCTTTTCACACCATTCTTCTGTGTACAGTGATATTTATCAGTGAGTTCTTATTAATGAACAGTACATTTTTGTTGTCTCTCCTATTTAACACAACAAATCTTGGTGGAATATGTGGTAGAGTAGGCTTTCCACTGATGATGTTAGATGCCTAAATGTTTTGTGCTGCAAGGCATGTGGGAGGAAGAAGTGGATAAACTTCCTCCCTTTGTTGCCCAAAGTGGATGATGAGAAAAAAGTGAGCCCATTTTACCTAAGTTTAAACTTGACAGCATCGCCTTAAAAAGTCTCTTTCACCTGGAGAGCAGGGCAGTTAAATCCAAGCTAACTTATTTTCATTTCAGTCCCTGAATTATGCCTTCATTTTCACACTAACATAATTTCCCTTTCTTTGATGGTTGAAATCTGGGCACTGGGTCCATATGGCCCAAGCAAAGCCCTGTCTTTGAACGTGTACAGGGTGTCAGGTAAGCAGAACCACTCGTGATGATGGTTCACACGCATGGAGAAAGAGCAGAGCTTATAGATGGTGACAGAAGAGCTGTTCTGAGTCTACCATGAATCAGTGTGAACCTTCACCCACCACTGGCTGCCTTAGCCACAGCCAGGTGACATTCAGCATTTTTGAGAGCTCTGAAGCTGCAGAAAGGCAGCACTGGCCTGGCGCCTTGTGGAGGCAGGAATTATGCCGTGTGCTGGAATGGGAAACGTCACGAAACAAAACAAAACTGCTTCCCACTCAAACAGACAAGAAAAACGACAGGATTTTGAAATGCCTGGACATTCCCCACAGACTTTACCCAGAGTATATCAAAGTTTGTTTTGGAGTAACAGCTACATGTCATTGAAAAATTACTTTTTCCCCCCCAGATAATTTATAGACTATCCAGGAGTGACCTGTCGTCATGATCTCTGCCTTGAAAGCAAAACAAAAGCAAACAATAAAGAGTTTTGCATGGATTTATGCTGAGATCCAGCCCTTAATTAAGGTGTCCAGAAGCTGCCGAGTATCCAGTCTGTTCTTAGGGATGATGGCATAAATCCAGAGCAAGCCTAGAGAAGTGAAAAGTGCAAGTCCTAATGGGAGTGGGAGAGATTATTTCTAGAACTAGGAGAAAGTCACAATGTCAAAATTCATTGGAAACCAGAGAATCTTGTTCATGGAGGGAGACAGACTCATCTGGACTGTATCTATCCCATTTATTTGCTTGCAGCACTAACAATTTGCCTTTGAAAAGCTGCAAGCCATCTATGTATGAATCTGTTTTCTGGTCCTGTTCCATTTGCGCAACAGAGAGTAATCCAGCAGAGCACAGTCACCTTAACAAAGAGCAAAATTATTGTGAGGAAGAGCTTTACACAATCTTCAATTGACTAGTATGAGGAAGACAAGCAACAGAGACAAAATTCAGTATAACACAAATGCAATGGGTTAATTTCACCCCCTGATGGCCCTTCATGCTTCAAATGGTAGCACAGATTTAGGCAGAGGTACTGGCTAAGTGTAAGATGTTCGTACTAGCTTGAGAGATCTGCCTTTCAGAGTTTGCAGTCAGTTGTGTGAAGCTCTTTTCTTGTTCTGAAAAGAGATCTCTATGCACATCCTATATTAAGTCAAAAGTCTTTTTTTGTTTTTGTTTTTGTTTTGTTTGTTTTTTGTTTTTGTGGAGGAAACCCATCAGCTCTACACTTCCAGGACTCTGGTACAATAGGCTGCATCCCAGACACTGAGACTGTGTCCAACCTCATCCAGTCAACAAAAGAGTCAGTACTGGTTTCCCTGGTGGCTGGGCAATGACTGACAATGCTCAGACTGTCTCACTGGGGCACCTGCAGATAACCACCTGAGATAGATCAGCACAGGAAACCATTTCCACACAGTGTGAACGTGCAGGTGGTGAGCAATGTAAGGAGCATGATTATTATCCCTTTTCTAGCTAACTGTTCTGGGCCCCCTGCATGACGTCTGCATAGTTGAAATGTCATCACTTAGCCAGATGTTGAAGTCACATCTATCTAAATCCAGCTGGATATATGGAAAGTATTGTCTATTCTGACAGGCATAAATCAAGGGGCATTTGTATGAATAAGGGATTATTACTAAATCGTGCACTTTCTATTAATAGATCCCTATTAATGCTGCAGGTGTTAGTAGTAACTGCTCTTTGAAGCATTACTTAATCAACCCCTTTGCAAATCCCCATAATCTAGCTCTCATAAAAATACATGGATTATTGATTGAGAGGACCTCTGGGATCCCTAAAACGAGGTTCAGCTCAGATGCCTGTGCAGCGTAGGAGACGCACTACAGATCGCTCCCTGGAATGTCTGCCAGGTGTTTGCAGTTTCATGCATAGTGTGTCTTGGAAATAATAAAAGAGGTGGGGGTGGAGGGGAGGTAATTCCCATCCAGGAAGACCAGGCTCAAGCAGAGGAAGGAGAAGGAGGACCATTAGTAATAGCTGCAGAGGTTGAAGGTGGAAAGGTTATAGGGTGGGCTACTTTTCCCTCTTTGGAAAACTTGTGATAGTGAAAATAGAGAGCAAGCAGATCTAATACATGTCAAATCATCCTCAAACCTAACACACAGCACCCAGTCAGGTCTGCAATGTGCTTGTAAAGAATACAACCAATTGGGACAAGCCCTTAGAAACGTGCTGGGTACAGGTAGCTAGAAAGTTAAATCAATGTTTAAGAAACACATGAAGGGCCTTAAATTATCTCCAACTGCCCAGTGTTGATATTTACAGATTACATCTGCAAAGCTTAGTGCTGGTGAGAACTGAGCAGGTGAAGTTAAAGCACACTCATTTTCCCTGCTCAGCAGACCCATGGGATTGAGATCTGCTTGGCTCAGTTCTGCAGGACTTCAGGGCCATTTCGGTGGGGCTCAGGCAGAATGCAGTTGCTTAAGGGTGGGCTAAAGCCAATCTGTGGGCTAGAGACCCAGAGATACTTCAGGTGTAAAGAATCAATCAAAGTTTTATGCAGAATAAAAACTAAGCCAGCAAGTAACACACCCTGCAGAGCCCCCTGCCCACAACACTACCCTGCTTCCTGAGCTGCTCGTGCACTGGGGGCCCACTCTGCCATAAACAATGAGGAGCTTAGGAAACCTTGAAGAGATATCCTTGAAACTGTAGTCCACCCCATTTCATGGGCACCTTTGGCAATCCACAGTCCCAGGCACAGGTATCTGTCAGTTCAGTTCAGCTCCTGTATGAACTCCACCTCACCAGGCTGAGAAGAGCAGTGCCCTTGCATTGTATTGCTGTGGGCTGGAATCTCTGAATGGGGTGTTCTGAAATTTTTCTGGCTGGGCCAGGAGGAACCATGGCTCAGGAGCCTGGTACTACAGAATGGGAGAGACAGAGGATCCACACACACCTCTCCTTCCAGGGAGAGCTGAAAAATGGGAAATGCATAAACAGAACATTAATCAATCATGTCACCATCTTCAGAAAGTACTGAAGGTGAAGACATTCTCTCAAAAAGGCGGAATAAGAACAAAAATCAATCCCTCACAGAGCTGCATGATAAAGCACTAGTTTCCAAGGTGTCACCATCTGTTCTGTGTTATGGGGAATAACCTTGATGTTATTACATTACAGGATTATTAATATACAGTAGTGTGTTAAACCTCAACCAAATGTACCAAGCACAGGTAATATCACCTGCGGCCGGAACAACAAACACAGTTCAGGAAAGTGCTTCTGTGGGGATGTAGAGCTTGTTAAAGGTGCTTAAAGGTAAGCACTTTCCCAGTAGAGGTGCTGAATGGACTAGTTTTCTTAAGCTGTGGCTTCAAAGTCAAATTCTTCCACCCCAGTTCTCCAGCCTTCCACAGGGAAAGGATATTAGGGCTTGATCCCCTGTGCCTCACCAAACTTCAGCTGTTTCAGCAGGCTGGTGTCCTACTGACCATGTACAGCCCCTCATGTGTTCTTTTTTTCTTTCAAGAGTACCAGTCTGAAAAAACAAGTACTTTCTACAAGGCAAGGAGCATTGCTGCTCTGCTGAGCACCTCTGTCGGGTTTCTGCACCAGAGGGGGAATGAAAAAGATGTGAAAATGCTTTCATGCTGTACCCCAATATAATTCTTAGGAGAATTCAACTCATCATTTATATTACAGCACACACAAAACACTCCCGTGATCAACAGAAAAAAACATGTCAGGATGCACAGCTGTCATCCTAACGTTTCTGTTTTTCCTTTTCACTCCTGATGTGGGATTTTTTCCTGTTCCCTTTCCACTTTTGCCTTGAACCTTGGAAGATGAACAGCTAGGCTCTCTCAGTTAACTTTCCCAAATCATCTTGGAGCACTTGGAAGTTTTTCCCTCCACATCCTAATTAAGGGTATATCAGTGTCCCACTGGGACGGAGGCAGTTAACGAACACCATCCGGCAGGTCACTTATAAACTATTTGCCCTGAGATTGAGGGCAAACTCTGGTGAATTCCCAAGGAAAGAATCAAATGAACCTGTTAATGAGTGGAGCATTAGGAGGAAGAAAAAATAAGGCAGGATCTGAAGTCTTAAGGAAATGTAGGAAATAAAAGTTTGTTTATCTAATGGTTTTACTGGTGTCAATGCACAGGACTCCCCCTCCATTTTAAAGCAGTTGCAAACAAAAGATTCAGTTGCAGATAAACTTTGGGACTTGACTTTTACATGAGACACTTGTAAACATTCCTCAAAGATGGAGAGAAAGAGAGATGTGTAGCACACTCATTTCTAGCAAAACCTGGCATCCAGGTTTCCTTATATCATCATCTCAAGCACAAAAACGAGCTTTAGTCCCACCTTAGTCTGCTTTATCTCTCTATTTAGTAAATTGGATTCTCTGCCCCTGGAATGTTTAATTTACTGCAATTTTTGAAAAACACTACTCTAACCTGAAAAGTAGCTCTTGGGACATTGCCAGCCTATAAGACATTTTATAAGACCCTAGTTTAGTGAAATTTTAATAGAAGATCCATAGAAGATCTCCAGTGTTAGTTCACCTGTCTGTGAAATGGCTCAAGGATTAGAAAAAAACACCCTTGTCCTTGAAAAAAAAAGTAAACCCTAAAATGCATTCAAAAATTCATTTGTTTTCTGAGAGCAACTAGACTGGTTTTTGTGTCTACGGCAGTGAGTGGGGCTAGCCTTTGCTCTGAGCTGGCCTAGGATGGGGAAAATATCTTTAACTTAGAATTTCCTTATTTGTAATTCTTTAATTCTTCATTTTTTGCCTTAAAGCCTGACATATAGCACCGCTAAAAGCTCTACTGCAATAACACAAAAATGGGTCCAAAACTAGAAAAAGTTTGAGCTGAATACAGCTGCATGATTAATGGTCTTCCAGATGAGAATGAAAAAAACAGATGCTTAAAAAAAACCCCAAACCCAGTCAATTTCTAAAAAGAATTAATGTTTTAGTTAAAGTATAGGAAAGATAATTTAAAATATTTTATCAGAGCTTGTACTACAGGTGAAGGAAAGGATCCTACATTGTGTTAATGTTGTTTTCTGTTGATCTGCAGAAAACTTATGACACGACCTCCACTGGCATTCTTTGCATTGGTTAGAAGTAAACCAAAAGCACCACATACTGTTTTTTTCAAGCCTGATGCAGCAATGCGGAGGGGAGGACTCACTGAGGGTCAGAAGCTTTGCAGTGAGGCAGAAAGGAAGAATATAAATGAGATTTTTCTCCTTTGTCTAAGTTCTTCGGACACAGAACCAGGGAAAATTCTTAGATCCCTCACAATTGTCACACAACATCACTACTAGAAAACACATCTTGCCTTTTCTAAAGCTACAGCATGACCCATAAAACCCCTTGTTTATTATTTTTGCCAAACCAGAAGGTCCCCAGAGAAAAGGCAACAAAGAAAGGCGCAGAGGTCCCTGGAATGGCTCTCTGATTTGAAACAAGTGAGTATCTAAACTGTACGACTGTTGTTTCCTCTAATTCTGGACTGATAGTCTCTTAGACACAGGGCATCCTGAAAGTTTTCAGTTTGGCTGTATCCCCTCCTCCAGGTGGATGGCATTCAGGTTCTTGTGTCTGCTGAAATGTATGGTCCATATCCTGTTCCTCAAAAGAGCTTCCTGTGCCCTTTGTGGTGTCCATTAGCAGAGGGCTGACAGACACAAGGTGTCTTATTGCCTTTCAGCCACCCTGGGGGTGCACTGGTGACAAAGATGGAAATATAAAACAGAGGAGGGCCCCAAAATTGCTATTCCCTGCTGGGCAGTGAGGAATGGGTGCAGTTCATGTGGATCAAGCAGAAGGCAGTAAAACTGGCACGCTACACCCAGTCCTGAAGGCTCTCTGGAAGCAGAGATGACTGGCCTCTGTTTCTGGGCTTTTGTGCTGTCCTGTGGGAGGGAAATTCACATGAAAACTTGGATGGCATCCCTGCATGATCCCTGCTCCCAAAAGACGATTCTGTGACACTGCTGTTGTGCAGTCCCTTCTGTGTCCTCCAGCCATGGCAATCTCCATGAACCTCAGGAGGCTTCACTGTCAGGGCCACTTCATAGGCAACATCTCTACAAACTGATATTTGGCCCATTTCTTTCTCCATGCCACATCTACAGGATATTTTCCACTTACTTCTCTGAAGCCAAGGTCTTTCTTTTTTTAGTGGGGGACACTCAAACGGGAACATTAAATATGTTATGGATGAGGACAGCTAGCCAGCAACCAAGAGAAGAGAAAACTTGATAAAAGGCAGGAAATTGGAATTTAATAAGCACAGTAATAGGTTCCTAATGTCCACTGGCTCCCTCTTCTCAAGGCCTTACCTGAAGTACAGATAGTGCAGCACTGAGGTCCCTGTATTGACTTTGGAAGAGATGAGTGATCCCCATTGGAATCTCCAATGCTGTAGGCCAAGGGATCTAAAATGTCTAGATATTTTCGGTCCCTTATCTCCCGGGCTAACCCATGCCGCTAGTTTTTGAGCCAGAATTCCTTGTTCAGCTCAAACATAAGTCAACTGTCTTGACAGAGAATCAGTAGAATTTTCTAGCCATTAATCCCAACAGAATTGCTCCATATCTTCTTACAACACTCACAGGACGGTGGAAATTGCAACACCAAGGTACAAGAATTATCCAGCTGGCCCCTGCCAAGCCTCGTCTGGCTTCTTTGTCTCACAGTGACCAGACCCAGCTGCCTGGGAGGAAAACTGGTTTCTACCATAGCCATGGTATCTACCATAAGTTACCCCCACAGTTTGATATACTACAGTGGAGGTTCAAGAGGATTTTCACTTCCTCACGTTGTCCTATTCCTATTTCTGTACTTTACCCACAATCAAAACATCAAGGGAACTTTCAAAGCAACATTCTCTATTTCACAATGTCGCGGTAAATCAAACATATGTAGGCCGAAAACCTAATAAAAAAAACTATGAGGAGTTTTAATCAGAGGAGTATATTGAAATGTAGATAGTAAAACTGCTGTAACTAACTGCAGATGCTAAAGAAACTATAAAGCTGCAGTCAGCATGATTTGCCACATTACTGTGTTAGAGCAAAGACTGACTATAGTTTTACTATTCGACTTAATAAACTGGCTTTTTTTATTATATAATGCACCGAGTTGCTGCAGTTTTACTCTAGTAAATACAATTCAACCGTAGTTTAAAGAGAGATGTTGTTTTCATTTGCTTTTTTTAATACACACAGTAAAGGTGGGAGAAGTGCTTTTGTAACACTTCTTCTGTGCCTTTCATTTGTTTTTTCCTTAACTTTCTGTTTGAATATGTGGCTCCTGTTTTTGACTATTTTGCATTTTGTTTTTGCTTTCCCTGAAATGGTAAGTTGTCTTCAGTGTTTTTTGCGAGTACAAGAGTTTGACATTTGAGACAGAGAAGACTGGCAACATTTGCATTGCACATTCAAACAGATATGATTTGGTTTCTGCATTTGAATTGCAAGGTATTTTGCCCAATTCTCATTCTGAAGTTCTGTATGAGAGGTATATAGTGCTGGGTAGCAGTCATTTGGTCCATCTGGAAATCAGCATATTTAGAGACAGAAGTATGAGCTGTAAGGGATGCCTGGTTTTCCTTATGATGTTGTATTTGTACACTCAGCTCTTTCCCTCTGTGCTTGCTTTCTTTCCACCCACCCAGAGAGCAGCAGTGTGATATTTTCTGAGAATTATGTGCTGGTGCCAGACTGACAGTCATAGAAACCACAGAAACAGAAAAATATGCAGATCTTACTTTCCTACTCCCAGAGGCTAGGATGACACAGCTCCAGCATGGATGGGAGAAAAATGTTAATAATAAATAAAAAAATTCCCATTAATCATCAAACTAATGCCAGCTGACAGTGATTTTCTCCATGTGTCATTGTTAATTGTATTCTTACTGCTTTACATGTGAATATACATCTCAGTAGTCAGCCCCTGCAGCCAAGGAATATTACAATAAAACCCAGGCCCATGACACTCGTTCAAGCTGGTGCATTAACGTGAGCATTTAAAAGATTCACTAAAGTTTACTATCACATGTTGGGTCTCCCTGTTCTCCAGCAGCAATTCTCAGCTGTGGTCCAGGAGCACCACAGACACCACACACCCCTCATCCTGCCACAGGACATGCCCTCTGTAGCACGGGAGATAGTCTGCTTGGGTTTTTCACTCAAACATTCACAACTTGGCAAGGAAATCCTGGTACAAACAGCCAGAAATCCAAGCATGTCCTTAATTCCTTGTGCACTGCTCCAAAGGCATTTGGATAAAAGCTGAGGGTTGACTTACCTGTTTTGCTCACTATTTCTCCCTAAAGCTGTCACTACCAAATTTTATCACTGGCTGAAAAAGTAAAGATTTGAAGTACATTCCATTTTTTGACCTTTTTTTTTTTTTAATTAACAAAGACAAGTGGGAGTTTCTTTTCTTTTTTTTAAATTTGTCTTGATGTCATTTATTGCCTGTGCAATGCATGGCCAGAGGAAACTGAGCTGACTTTGTTTTGAAAGACAGTTGACTTGAGCAGTCAATGCTATTGTAGGAAAGGTCTGGTCCAAACCCAACGTCTGCCACTGAAACCAGCTCTATTACTGTGGGAGCAAAAAACTCAAAACTCAGAGAAGTTTTGGGTGCAGGCAAATTCAAAGCCAAATATCAAGCTCCTGCAAAAAAGGAAGATAAAACCCTGCAACAACCATTCCTCTAACTCTTTTCTGCTGAAATGCTTGGAGGAAATTAATCTTCAGAACAAAATCTATGAATTTAACTTTGCATCTTGCATGTCAGTCAACCGTGATACTTCATTTTCACATCTTCTCCACTATAAGCAAGTAAATTATTTGGCTTTGAATGTCATAGCATCAAGTCAGGCCGACTACTGAGAAGCAAACACCACCAGCAGCAGAAGCAAAATAGGCATAGTAGAGCCACTAGATATTTAGCCATATTCTTTGTCATTTAGCCATGTTCATTTGTCCATCTTTGTAATTTTTTCTTTCTTCCTCAGTTATCCTCCCCTTAACAGCTCGGAAAAAACTGGCAGCTATTTTAGGTGTCCCACAGTTGTCACTGAGATGCAATCGCTGCTAAACCAACTATTTCCAATGCATTGCCAAGTAAACCCTGGGCTGACCTTTGACTTCATCTTCTGAAATATGACCATAAAAATAATGAGCCTGTAAACTGCTTTTGGCAATTATGCTGCTGCTGGAATGAAAGGACGTTGTCATTAGCATGCAGCTTATGAACCCCAGCTTGCTGGTCCTGGCAGGCAGCCAGCCTGGGAAACTGAGCTGGCCTTAAAGCTGACACAGGTTCAATGGGATAATTAGGCAGCCTTTTTGTTTGAGTTTGTTGATATAAATGTGGTAGAGATTAGCCTTTTCCCCCTCAGCTCTGGGTAATGGTCAGGGCTAACAGGTGTCAGGCTAATGGTGGTGCGGGAAATTAATACTTGGTTTCCTGGTACCTTCCTTTGTTGTTTTTCCCCCCAGAGGAATTCCTCCAAATCTTCTAGCACTTTGCAAGCACCTTCCCTCCCTCCCTCCTTTCCCCTTCTTATTTATCTTTGCCCAAAACATTTTATCAAGAAGAGCACGCCATTGAGTCGCATATAAAAAAGCTGGGAAGTGCTGACTGGAAAACAAATTACCATCAATCACATTGGTCAATCAGCCTTCCATTTATTAGGTTAAGGAATAAAACTTAAATTTTCAAATGGCACTTGACCAGATCTTTTTTTTTGAAGTTCATGGGAAATCTCCAGGGAAATGAGCCAAAGCAGAATAAAGGACACCCAAAACGTCACACAGCTCTGAACAAACTACAGTACCACTTATGAAAGCGTTTGGGTCACTTAAACATCTGGCTATCTTAAGCAACTTGGAACAGGGTTCTTGGCACTCAGGAGGAATTGAAAATGCCAGATCACCTAACAGCTCTCTGTAAGTCCTTAAAGCAGAGTCTATCTGTGCTTTATGTCAAAGTGAGACAGCAAGAGAAATGGTGAGCATGCCTCTGCGCATGCTGTAGCCAGCCAATAGCCCATGCAGAAAGCAAGCTTTCATACTCATTTTACTCAGACACACTGCCTTTTATCTCGAGAGTTGCCAAAGCACTGCAAAGGGGCAGTGAGGCCCTATACCAAAATCACTTTGCCCATCCCCACAATGGAGCTACTTCTGGGGAGAGACCTGCTAACTTGTGCATCAAACACACATGGCAGCTTAGATGGGAGAGGTGAAAGCCATATGAAAGGATATTTTCCTGGTAACATGCCATTGTTTATGCAGGATATGGTGGTAGGTAACCTTTCAATTAAAAGTAAACACAGCAGGGAGGATAAAACCCCCATTCTGTTAAAATGTGGCAGAGACCCACCAGCAGCACCATCTGCTGAACCTCATGGTGGTCTCAGTAATTGTGCAGGCTTTCCCTTCCCTTCTTTCCCTCTGCTTTTTCTTTTTCCCCATTAGTATTCCCTGTTCCCAAGACCTACAACCCTTGTCTTCCCAGTTTCCCACCCTGCTGTCTCCCCACTCTGCACCCACTTTCTGAAACACACAAACCACTTGATTTCCTACTTCCCTTCTTATCACATCAATTCAATTCTCTCCAGATCCATGCTGTACCTCATCACTGCTCTGCTGTAAAGTGCAGCTGGCCCCCGAGTCAACTCCCAGGCATAAAGGCCAAACCTTTTTCCCCGCTCCCCATGAGATGCTGCAGGGACACTGCCCATTTCAGCAAAAGAGGTCACCTTCCCAGTGGTGCTGGCCCCTTTGATTTGCCAGAGGCACAGAAGTACACATCTAAGCTGGGAAGGATGAGGATTGCTGTAGTCCAGCTTCAGCCCTGCCTGCCTACAGAAGAGAGGCGCTCGCACTTTACAAAGCCTCTCGACAATACAAAGTGGAAAGAGTCACAAGAATGAGGTTTTACCTCCACTTACATTAAAGGCATTTCTTGAACCCCTACTGATTTTAGCTTGAGCCACTGATGCAGCCATGAAACCACAGAATTCAGCCCAGGCCACGTATTTCCCAGCTTTGCAAGCCCATACACAGAGTATCATGGGCTGTGTACTGCCCAGACCACTAGGCTGGAACTCAGACAGGGCCATATCCATCTGCAGTGCAGTCACAATTTAAACCCACCTTTACCATAACAACTACAAAGAAATCAACATACAGGGCATAGGAAAGAAGAAGCTAAAAGATATTTTGCTGTCTACCTTGCCCCCAAGATTTCTGTGAAGAAAAGAGATCTAATACAAGCCCCTTCTTCAATAGTTGAAAGTGAAGATCCACTGGTTGGAATTTGGGAGTTGGCAAACCTTTCAGTGGGGGGCAAACTGTAAGCCTTTAATGGTGTGAATAAGTTCCTTGGAACATATTACAGTGGGAAATTCTCCATTTGTCAGAGTCTCTAACTGAAAAGCAAATGCATTTCCAATTTGAAATGTCTGATTGAAAACAATTTGTTGGGCTAAAGGTCAGAATATTTGAGTTTCCTCAGTTTGGGCTCATCACCTGAATATGAAACACTAAAGAAAACAAAAAAAGGGTAATAATCAATCTCTTTTTGTCAGATTGCCAAAGACTGTAAAATAGAGGCAGCACTCATTTTACAGAGATTATGATAGACCCTTCCCTTAGCTTCTCTTGCTGTGAGTAGCCCAATAATGAATTTACCATGAAAGTCAAATGGAAAAGGGTGATACTTCATCCTGATGGAGTCTGACACCATGAGAAGATGATACAGCCTGCCTTACAATGGTAAAACCACTGAAAAATCCCATCTCAAAAACCACACGTAGCAAGCAAACAACATTCGTTCCATCAGCAACTTTGATTAAACTAAAATCCCTGCAAAACACAGCTTATGATTTTTCTATTTGTGGAGTGGTTCAAAGTTTTTAAGGCACAAACCTAATTTATTGACAAAGAAGAACATAATGCCAAGACTTCTGAAAGATAAACATCTCCTTCAGAAAATTGCCTGTGGTCAAAGCACTGCCCCAGAATCTAGACTAGCTGTTTTTAATGCCTGGGTTGGTCCAGGCTGGCCCTGGTTTTGATTTGGGAAGGTGCAAGTAGAGCTCTGCAGGCTCCCAATCCAAGGCAGCAAAAGGCATGAGGAGACACGAGCAAGGAAAAACACCTTTGCCAAAGGACACTCAGAAAGTCGGGACAGCAGGGCAATACTTTGAAACAGAAAAGAGACAGAGCAAATATGACTAAGGAGATTTACTGCTGATTCCCAGAGGAAGCCAGCAGAAGAGCATCAGCAGGGGAACATTTGCAGCATCAAGGCAGTAAGTGGATGAATTAAGGTGGTAGCCTGGCAATAGCACAGCCATAATTTAACAGCAGGCTGCAGCACAGAGAATCCTGACAACCTGCCAGCACTGCAGGTGCAGCCTCAGAGTTTGAACCATGACATTAATTCACATGTAATCATAGTCTTCCCGTAAGAGAAATATCTCTTGCCCCATTCACAGAGTATTATTCATGCACTGCATATGAATCCTTTGCTTAAGTTAGTGTCCTGGTCTGAAGGAGCCCTAACTTGAATTACTACCTTCTATAAGGTCCTTGAGTACTTTAGGACGTAGCATACAATTTTAAAAGTCAGTACCAACACAGAAAGAGAGGCATATGCAAAGAACCCACTTGCAGACACAACCAAGTGTCTCCAAAAAATAAAGAGGGGAGAGGAGAGAAAACAGCCAAAAGCCCCAAATAAAGATTTAAACTCTCATTTCTATCAACTAAAGATAAAAAAAGAAAAAACCCAACACTAGGTCATCATTAAAAAGTGGATTCCAGGGAGGAAAAATGAAAACATTCAGACCCAAAATTCAAAACACCACTGAAATGTGGAATCTGAAGACGGGAGAGGTCAAAAAGGATTCAGGTCTTGCCCTGGAAAAGTTTGTTGTTACAGACAGAAAGAAAGGAAAAAAAGGTGAATGTTTGCTGTTTCTTCTAAAACAGAGTATTTAAGAGATCTTTTAGAAGCAGGGTAGTGGGAAGTGTGGGATAGGATTTCACAGCTTTTGGCAGCTGTCTTCTGCCTTCTTTCCCCATTCACAGTGAGAACAGATTTCTTTCTAAAAGTATTGGCTAACTCCATAGGGAACAAGGATGCCTCAGGAGTAAAACACTGTTGAACTCCCATTTGCACCAGTTTTGCACTGAGGTACATTCAGTTGACTTCACTGCCATCAGACCTCATCTGTAGCGACCTAAAAAACCAGAAAAAAACAACACACCAAAAAACCAGCCTTGCAAAATCTTTGTAAAAGGTAAGCTGATCTAAAGACTGGGGATATTTGTTTCTCAGTATGCAAGAAGAGGCAATCACTTGAATCCCAGGCATCTTCCAAGTAAGTCCTTATATCCCATAAAAACTGCCTCTCTCTGAGCCACTACACGATCTGCTTTTTCCTTGCACTAGAAAAAGTGTTTTTCCTTGCTTCACAGAAATCTCTCTACAGCAGTCATGAGTGAATAGTCCACCAGTAAGGAAGGGTTAAAAATATTTCCAGATGAGCTCTCTTGTGGGTAGCAGTTGAGAAAAATCTATTACAGGATCCTGAATACAGGATGCACAACATCAGTAAATTAAGCATCCCACACAGAATTCAAAGGCCTTTCCATGTTCACATCAACTGGGTAAACACAAAGACTTAAGAAAAGAAGCAATACTTGCTGCTGGGATTGAGGTGGGACTAATGATGACTAATGCACTTGTTATGGAGCATTCTTTAATTAATTCCCCTGGGAGGCAGTGAATCTTGTTATCTAATCTTGCACACACATCCCTAACCTGCACTTTTTTTCCACAAGTATGCTAAGCACTCTCTGTGTGTAGAGGAAGCCAAAACATGTATGGCTTTCTGTGAGAAAGACAGCTAAGGTATTTCCCTCAGAGGATGGCAGGCACTCTGGGAGGTGAGAAGGAAATTTAAATATAGCTATACTGAACAAACTTGTCCTGAAGTCTGAGATGGGGTGAATTGGAATAGGTCATCTCACAGTCACATCAAGACAGGGGGAGACGCTTTCCACCTGGAAGGAAAGCTAAGAGAGCAGATTTTCAGCTATACCAGGAATAAAAACTAATAGTACTTTCAATAAAATAGTCCAGCAATGGTCTATGGTTTACACTGTGACCACCAAAAAAAAACCAAAACAACAAACTTATCATAACTCTTTGAGAGGAAAGTATTGTTCAGGCAGAATATTCTCTGAAGAGATCTTGGAAATTGTTACAGTTCATTTGATAATATATTGCCTAATAATAGTTTCCTCTTCCCTCATGCTCCCTTCAGTTGAAGTGATTCATGATGAATTCATACTACATGATGAAGTCATCCAACAATCTCTAAGTAACAGTCAAAGATATTAGTACTGTTTATTGTTCTGGCTCAAATGCAAGGAGGACCTAATAACACAAACAATAAATATGTCAATATTTTGTAAGTACTGTTCTCTGCAGAAAAAGATATTATAGGTGAAAATTATTGAAACCAGAGGGGGAAAAAGGCTGTAAATAATAAAACATCATAGATAAAAAAAATAGATTGTAGAGAAATTACTATTTATTGCAGATGAATGTAGTAACATCTGAAAGGTAATATATATAGCTTTAGGCATATAGTCTTTATCTTGGATCAGATTTTAGTCAAACAAGACAAGGAAACTCACTAAATGCTGTTACCATTTGAGCAGGTAATGACAGGTTTGATCAGATCTTGGAAAATCAAATACAAATGTCACACAATTGGTGAAAAATTATTACCACTGCTTATATTATGGTTAAAGTGCAGCTGTTTAAAACTGGATGGATTCTAAAGCCATACCTGCATATTACCCAAGAGCCTGAATAGTTATTACCTCTGATTTTGCTTGTTCCTGACAGATGATTTTTCCTGTGAGCAGGATTTTGGTTAGCTGGAAAATATCTACCCTGTAAATTTGTCCTTGCTGAAGTCCATTTGAAAAATGTTTGGGATCTATAGTTCTAGTTTAGAGTCCCACCATAAAGAAATATCAAATTGCCCTGATGTTGGCAGGTGCTGAACACTAGGAAGACTGAAAGAGTGGCAGGTCCCATATTACAGACTTCAGTCATTTGGATGTGACACTGAGGCCACCCTTGCTTGTGTTTAGACAGCCAGGGAAACCTCCACCATATTTCTCCCCTCCTTCAGTGAGCTGCCAAGGCAGAGAGTCAAGAGGGATGAAAACAGCTTTGGGGCCCAGGCATCCAGCCATGTTTCATCCTATACAGATATTTGGGATCCAGCTCTTCACCCCCACCAGCTCCACAGAGCTTTTGCTCCAGATCTGTGCTCAAACTGCTCTTAACACTTGGAACAGGCAGTGTTCCAGACTGGCACTCTGTACCTTTATTGGGTCTTGCTTTATTAATAACAATAACCATACACTCAAAGCATAAGCAGAATATCTGTGTAAGTGACAGAGTAGGATCTAAACTCTCCTAGACTCTAAGGATAAGAAGATTTATAAAACCAGTGAATACAGAGAGGAAAAACGTTGATTCCAAACGTCCTCAAAAATAAGAAAGAATCACAGTGGCAAATTCAATTCCCCTTTTTTTTGCATTACAGGACAAAATGAAGAGGAACCCCTCCCTCACTTTCTTCATTAAGATCAGTCAAAAGACCCTCAGTATTTAATGCAGAAATGAGATACTCATTAAATGTTTGTTCTTTAAAAACTCTCACTCTGTAAAGGGAATTCAATCTGGTTCTCTTTAGATCCCTATGTTAAAAGGCCTTATGGTGGGTTTCTCATAAGCAATCTCTTAACCATTTCAGCTTGCTGAAAGTATAATGTGGAAAAAAGTGCATTTATTTGAAAAACAAATCTTGAAAGTTTAGCCATTAGCCTCAACACCAATAAAATCTTCTGGCTCAGTCTGGAGTCTCTCAGGGGTAAATGTACAGGTGCTAAGTGCTGAGCAGCTGCAGCAAGTGATGAATTTAGGGAATGGTATGAAGTTTAAAAAACAAGATGACCAAATGAGATACATTTTACAATCAAAGCCCAAGCTTATGTTAAAAATTAGAATGCCTTTATAGATGCTTTTGTTTTTCCCCTGAGCCTTCTAAAATCAGTATGGCAGCTAATGCAGAGCTAACAGTCAAAGTACTGAGTACTTCTGGTAAGTTCTGGCTCACTGAAAAGCTGAAGCAGAAAACATTTCTGGATTATTATTATTTTTAATGTGTGTGGTGAAATGAAAAGAACAGGATTAATGGTCATACCTTACTAATTTACATAAAAGTTGCTTCATCCTACACCATCAGCTCTAAGAAACTACACAGTGAGTGTGAAGAAAATTTGCACTTTTTCCTAACAGCTCCCTTTCTGGCTCCCTCGATAGTGAAGTAGAAAGAAGTAAGTCTAAACACACAGAGGAAGGTTTGGGTCCATTCTTGGGTTCACAGTACCTGTTATAAAGCCAGACAATCAGGTTAAAAGCACAAAGCCATATCTTATGATATTAGAGACCTTACAGGTATTATCAGGGTCTTATCTAGTGAGACTATAGGTAACTACCAGATCTCCAGCTCCTATTCTTTTCCAATATTTTTTCTCTGATCCTTCCCATTATTTTATCTCTACTCTTTTTTTTTGTTGCCTACAATTCTTCTTTTCCCTATGAAATCTGACAGACACCAGACACAAAACAAAGCTCCTATTTCTGCTTTGCTGCAGGCCTCTACCAAAGGTATGAAAAGGGCTGCTCAAGCACTAGGGCTCTCTCTCTGCTCTGTGGGAATGCAGATAATATTGGGGTTTTGGGTACATGGCATTATGTGTTTAACACAGTGACTTCCATGAGCATGGAAGGTTGTTCCAGCACAGAGGAAACACAGGAACTCCAGCCAAACCACCGTGCCATGTTCTAAAGAGGTGCATTGAAAGGAAGTTCCAGCAGACACAAAGGCTTCCAAATCCCTTGCCTCAATTCCCTTGTCTCCCAGTGTTCCTGAAGAATATCAGCATTGGAAATAAAACCATCCTATCCTTGTTTTGAGAAACAGCCTTTTGGAACATTTCCTCTAACAAGACCTGCAGAACCCAACTGAGCATCCAGTTCCACTGACAGAGAGAAGCATCTTCTATTCCCTGATCTTCTTAGTAGTCACTGAATCCTTGCTCCAAGAGAACCCTGCAGCTGCGGACTGAGGGAGGAGAGCCCAAATCACCACTAACATCTGCATATTCAAATTATGGATCCCGTTCCAGTAAGGCAATGAACAGAGTGCTTCATGGGAAATTCTTGTTTCGGAAGGAAAAGAAATGAGGTTAAATTTAAGATCACATCCTGACTATGCTTGCACTTGGTAAAGCTTGGAAGAGGCTTACCAGATCTTCTAGTCCAACTGCTGACCCAGCACCACCACAACCACCCCTAACACATATCCAGAGTCCTCTGAATTTGCACTTTTTCCTGACCAACTATTCCCTTGCCAGAATGGCATAAAGGATCTTTAGTGCTAGTCACTTCCTTAGCCTGTAAATAAGAAATTGTTGGATTCAATTAAGTGTATCCATGCTGCTGCAGTATTTGCCACAAAGTGATGTAGAAATTATCTGGCTTCCTGACCTGAAAATTTGCAGAGGTAAACATTATATTATCACAATTTAGAGTCCAACTACTGCATCAGTCCATCCACCCATGCAGAAGCCCTCCACATGGAGCTCGGTGGGTGCCTGCATGGGAACTCAGAGCTTCCCTCTCCCTCTGCACTGTCCTGTAGGTTTGCCTATAGAGGCTGCTTTGCTCAGCTCATGCTGCTGGAAATGAGAAAAGGCTCCTCAGCAGTATTCTGAGTTACACAGCTTTTTTAAACTGGAACCATGACGCTGGGCCATGGCTTTGCACAGAACAGCGTGGCATGTGTGGGAGGGCAAGGAGCCCTGCCACAGCACCAGGTGGGGAAAAGGAGAATCCTGTGCTTAGATGTGCTGAGAGAATAGAAAGCAGCTCAAGAACAAGCCATGATGTTTTGTTAGAAAATCAAGCTGAGTGAGTCTTTCCTAGATGTCTCTTGAGGCAGAGTAACTTGTTTGTCTATTTGTTGAATAACATCCCCACAGTAGCACAAATGGGGAACCTTACACCTTTTCCCTCCATTTAAACACCTGCCTCTATTACCTACATGTCAGGCTCACCCTGAAATTTCCTCCAAGCTGTGTGTGGCCCCTGGCAACACCACAACATGGTGCAGTTGACAGAAGTGTTCCTTCCAGAGAAGCAGGAACCAGGCCAGTCTTGAAGCAAAAAACATGTATTAAAAACATCAGTCTTCCTTTGAAAGCGATCAATCTAAATGTACATATTGGACCAGCCATTACCAATGTTCTGCTTTTATTTTTCTTACAAGAAAAATTAAGCAGTTCATGTAATGAATTAGTGATTTTCTCTTCCATCATTAAGTAATTTCTAGAAAGAAAAAAAAGTATTCCAAGGCCAACTGTATATTTATCATGTTCAGTGCAAAATAAATCCCATACCAGGTCTTCCATCCTAGGCTTCCCAAGCTCTTGTACACGCTTTATAAACACTATTAATCATGCAGAACCTGTCAGCAGTGTTAGCAGAGCACATAATGTATTTGGAACATTTGCAGCATAACAGCTTTGAATGTAAAGGTCACCATCTCCACATTAACTCCATCAAAATAATTGGGTAATTTTCCTTTAAAAACACACAATACAGTTTCTCCCGGAGATCCCATGTGGCAGCTGGATCTGACATCTGTGAAAGAAAGCATGGAGCTGCATGTATAGTATCAAAAAGCTGCATGGAGGATCAAAAGAATGTATTTGCTTATGTTAGCTCCCAAACAGAGGAATGTCAAACCCAGGAATTACACCAATGCATCCAAGTCAAGCCCATGCAAGCGAAGCATTTTTTGCAGGAATGATAAAGCCCTTCTCCATTGGCGAGTGGGATCCAGCTGGTGTGCAGAGCGCCTGAGGAGTTACTGTGGCTGAATAAGCCCCCCTTCCTTCCTCCTCTTCCTTCTGCTGGGAGAGACTGTGGATCTCCTCCACTGGGCAAGGATCTGACCTCCTCTGAAGGTGTGCCAGCACCAGCAATCAACTGGTGGGGAAGCTGTCAGTGTGTCCTCCTGCCCTCTCCTGCAGCCTCTTCAGCTCTGCCTGTCCCATGACCCAGGGCTGCACCTCAGCCTTGTGCTCCTCTCTACAAAACCTTGCCTCTGACTAAGCTGATGGTCAGCCACAGACACACAGCCCTTTCATAACTAGAACAGTAAGGGATGGGTGACAAAAAGAAAGGATCATCTGTCTCATCCACCCTTGCTGGCACAAATCTCTGCCCTGGTCCTTCTGGACATGCTATTGCTGATACTGGCCACCCGGGCACACGTTCAGGCACTGTCAACCAGCACCCCTACATCCTTTTCCACTAGGCAGCTTTCCAGCCACTCTGCCCCCAGCCTGCAGCACTGCAGGGGGTTATTGTGGCAGATTTGCAGGCAGAAGGGTGCAAAGATCACCAGACAAAGTGAGGGATACCACAAATGAAGAAACACACAAGCACTTTACCTAACAGTTAAGGCCATTATTGCGAACACCAAGATGTTTGCAAATAATATGAACAGGGAACCAGAAGCCTCACAGTACTGCAGAATTCTACTTCTCTGAAGATATAAGTGCTTTCTGAAGTTAGCCATATAAGATATATTATTTTGTGTAGTCAATTATCAATACAACAAATTAATTCCAGCCAGTGGGCCAGTTTTGAGCTTTTCCAGATTTGTTGCCCTGGAGATTGGAAGATGACTCTTACTTGGAGCCTCCTACAGCAAACAATTTTCATGTGCAGTGGTGTGAATCTTGGTATCTCCTTCACAATCAGACAGCCATCTTCCTCTAGCTTTAAAATAACTCCTTTCATGATGACATTTGAGAGGCCATGCCAACATGCAACACACACCTCTCGGAGCCAAGTTAGCATATGTGTTACCACGGGTTGGAGCCATGGAGAAATATATCTTCCACTGTTTGTGCTCTGAACTGAGAGTTTTACGGCCCTGGGAATATAAACCTGTCTGAATGAGCTGATGTTAGAGAGGAGAGTCAAAACATCCAGCCCATCAGGATGACCAGTGCTACTGATAGAATCTTCATGGAATTATAAGTTATAAAATCTCTTAAATCTGTCCAAATGGTGGACTGGAAAATTCATCAAGTCTGTTGTACCCAAGGAAAAATACAGAAATAGATTCTTTCATCATCTCTGAATTCTCATCCAAAGGCAAAGTGGTGGTTTTGAATTTCCTGGTCTCCTCATCCCTAGATAAGGTCACCATGTCCTCCTTGGCACAGCAAATTTTCCCTTCCTAGCAACGGGCTAAACCAAGTAGCTCTTGTGCTGGCCTTACATGGCGTGGTGGGAGAAAAAGTGCTTTAGTTCACAGACATTTGATTCATTGTTGTCACTTTTAATGAGTGCTAATAGTTTAGGTTTTGCAGAGGAAATGGCTGCCTAGTATAGCTGGCCTTTGGCCACCAGTTTGTTTTCAAACAGCCTTGGCTTGCTTTGTCCATTAGCCAAATCCAAATCCCAGTCTGAAGGAGGTATGAGGCTCTGCACTTTACTGGTCAAAACTTGTATTGTCCATGGATTACTCTTAAGCCATAAAACTATACCCTACAAGGGGATTCAGATGGGCCAACAAGAGCATGATCCAACATATTGGGAAGGAGATAGGGAGAGCGACATTTTCAGGAGATTTTCTTCATAATATCAGATGGCAGCTGCTTCCCACCCGACCAAAGTCACAGTGAAGGGCTGCCATTTGGGCTCCCTGGGAAGCTTTACTGAGCACTAACACAAAGCCAAGGCACTGAGCACAAAATCTTGGGCCCAAGAAAGGAAATGGCAACCATTCGCTCTCAACATCCAACCTCAGAGGCAGAGTTTTGACTTCAGGCTCTTTCATTAGCTCAGCAAATTAGCTCAAACCAGCAGGTCCCACTACCCTTCTTAAGTTTCCAGCCTGCAGAGAAGCAGCACGTTTCCACCCCTTTGTGAACTGCTCAGAGGTGAAGCGCTCAAGAACCTGTGTGAGCACCCATGACTCGTGTTGTGCTCCTCTTGCCCAAAGCAGAAAGGAGAATGCTGAAGCTGGGACTGCACAACAAGCTATTGCTTCTGATAAATACGATAAAAGCTGCCCCAGCAATCAGTAAACAGTGGTATAATTAGCAAATGTTTTTCTATTTACTTCCTTTAATATGCAATAGGGGGAAATGAAATAAAATGTCAAGGACTTCATCAAACAGATGGTTCTGCACTTATTATTTTTCTCCGCTGTATTGTTTGCGTCAACTAAAGAAGAAACTCCTTTACGAAGTGTGACTCATGGATTCCTGGGAAGCTGCATTCTCAGCAGAGGGAGGATAGCAGGGAAGGACAGGAAAGGGGAGGGAAGAGGACTCAGCTCATGAGCTTTTATTAGGAGCATTATTATGTCTCATTAATTAATCTGAGCGCCGCTTTAGTGACGTCTCGGTCTCATTTCACAGGAAAAAATTACTCTGGATTGCCAAGTTAAATAGACAATTACAGGAAGACCAAATTATGCCTACATTGCATTCCCTCAGGGCACCAGGCCAAGTTCATGTCAAATCCATAATAACTAGACTACCCTCACTAAAAACAGCTCCTGTGGACATACGTCATGAACCATTTGTAATCTACACAGAGGATGTATTGATCTTCCTTGGGCTTCCTTTCTCATAAACTCATAATAGCAAAGACAGGATTTTTTAAGTGTCTAACTCTCTGCAGCACATATGCAGAGCATAAGCTGCGTTAACTCCAATAAAGCCTAATTAAAGTATAACCATTAGCTGTTTAATTTCCTTTTTCTATCCCAAGGGGCAGCTGCTTAGAGAACAGGAGGAAAAGCTTAGTACATTTCAGAGGAGGAATGCAAAGAAAAAACCCCCATGTATTTTCCCTGAAGACAGACATAAAGGTAAAACCCAAGAAAGGTCTCTCTTTACCAGATAAAAAAACCCCACCAACTTTCCAGATCTGCTTGGACTACAGAAGAGCTAGATCCCTTACAAAAAGAAGGGACGTGAACAAATATGTCCAAGAAAATGCAATGCCCTTAAAAAACAGCCGACATGAGAACTACTTACACCTTTGAATCCCACTATCAGAATTCCTTCTCCCACCTGCAACCCCCAGCTCTTGGTCTATTCTTTCTCTCTTCCCCTCACGTGCAGATCTGCCCTTTTTCCCTTGCCCCCACCTGACAACTCCCAGCTGGAGGGGCCACATTGTTCCCAGTCTTTGTACATTCCCTGATCAGTCCCCTCAGCTCTGGTGTTTTGGAGTCCCCTTTAAACACAAGTTTCCTTACGCAGGACAGTGAGTACTCGTGGCTCAAAAAAGAACTGGTGTTGATTGAACCAGAGCACCAAGAGCCTGGCACAACCACGATGGTGCAAATCTTCCTTCTTCCTTGCAGTCACAATTTTTCTCAGCACTTCTCTCAGGCCAATTGCAATCTTTTGTTGTTGTTTTTGTTATTCCCCAGCTCAGAGTGCACATATGAAGAAATGATCTGGATGACAGTGCACCCCGCTCATCTACCAGGATATCTGGGTCACTCTCCCTCCTCTGGCACACTTCTCTTTGTCAGAGGAGGCACAGCCTCTCATTCTCTTTTCCAAAAAACTGGAGGTGAGCTGAACTCCATGCGGGTCTGTCACCACCCACACCTAGCAGGTCACCACCAATGACAGTGGCAGGTAAAGTCATCTGCAACACAAATCCCAGCAGTTACCAGCTCAGAAATAACACTTTCCTCCTCCCTCAGTTGCAGTTACACATCACCAAGCACACCAGAGACTATTCCCTTCTGCTCCACACTCTGATATTCACACACACATTTCTTGCTCTATGCTCCTGTCACCTCCCTTCACCCACCAAAAAGTTTGTTTTGTTTTAGGTTGTTTGGGGTTTTTTTTGGTAAAACAGTAAGATGAACTTAACTACATGGACAGCCCCCAAAGAACAGCTGAGTATGAATGTGCCTGCCAGTCTGGTGTAAATTCTAGTGTGGTGTTGCACATCCCTTCCATTGTTCTTGACAAGCGAGGGTGACGCCATTGCCACATGGTTCACGCTGGTCACAACTGGTGATATGAAAAAGAACAATCAGCCTCTTCAAAATGCCTTCCAAACTATTGTGGGGATCCTGGAAGGGGCTTTGTTTTCTCCCTCTTGCCCTAGTGCTGTACAAATGAGCAATAAGTGTTATTAAATCTCTGTTCCTTCCTTGGGCAGCAATGCTCTTTCCCTTTTTCTCTCTACTGTCCCAGTTTAGGATTTTTCACAATTCAAGCCAACCTATTCAAGTGACAAAGCAGATTGCTTCGCAGCATGGCCTCCAGCCAAAACTGTGACCTTTTTAACAGTGAGGTGAAATGGCAACATTTTGGTTATCGTGAATCTTTTGTTTTGGAGCAAGGAAAATTGTTTTTCATTCTTTAACAACCAAAGAGATTTCTACCTTAGCAGAGGTTGCTTGGTCTAGAGAAGCAATTTTGCAAAATTGTCCAAAACCAGTGACAAGCTATTTCATGTTTCTCCCTGACATTTATTAAATGTTTTGTCAATTTCTCACAATCCTCTTAATATTTACCTTTAAAAACTACTGTTGGATTTTTAAATAACACCACTGAGAAGTGTACGAAAGCCCTCAGCACCTTGTGCCATATTTTCAGGTGCATGAAGCCTGCCTTCTTAGTATTTTTAAAACTGGAAAATTCATTAAAAAGGGAAAGTCCCAATGAAAAATGGCAACTCCAAACACAGTGTGTGTGGTGGAGGCAGCTCTGCAAAGGGCTGCACACTGATAAAGGCTTTCCTGTTCTGAAATAGCAATAGGAAGAGGTGGAAGCATCAGCTTCTTGTTTGGTTCTCAGCTCCAGCTCCAAGCAAAGTTGGAATCATGTTGCCCTCTCCATTGCTAACTTTCGTAAATTTAACCTTGATTTTTTACTTCTTACTTTTTTTCTTATAGAGGGTCCACCCATTTTGCAGTCAGTTCCCTGCAAAATAACTGAGGGGTCATTAGTGAAAGGAGATTTTCCAACAGTAAGAGAGGAATTTTGAGGGAAGAAGAAAAACTGCATGTAGGATGGAGCTCTGTCTACTGATTGCTAATGCAAATATTAATTTACAATCATCCATTGGAAAGATTTCATCTAATATTGAGATCCACAGAAGAACAGAGCGCCACATGATACAAATGCTCAAAATGCTAACTTTCAATCTCTAAAGTCAGATTCTTTTTTGTACCAAAAAATAAAATAAATCACTGTTTTGTCTTCAGTGCACACCAAAGGATTCTCTATATATCTTGCAATAACTTTACAGGGAATGGAAAATCTAGATTACTTAGGGCAGCAAAAGTTTCTTACAGCGTAGGGCTTTTCTTCTCTTGGCTTCTCCTCCAGAGAGATTTGGAAGTGAAGAAGAAAGGCTTGTGAGTTTAGGAAGGTGCCCATTTTACGCATTTCTTAAGGCATTTACACTATTTACTAATGAAGGTGTAGACAAATGCACCAAGTCCTGACTCTCTAGGAAGGTAAAGCTCACCCTGCACAACCTCATGTGAAATAGAAGAGCTCTTTTTCGGCAGGTATGGACATCTGTCTCATTTTCTATTCTGGTCAAATAACCATGCAGAAATAACCACACAATGGTTCCTCCATTATTTACAATGTCCTGCCCAGTGGAAAAGGTGTTTGTAAGGAGGGCATTGCCAAGCTTCACAAGTCAACAGCGTAATCTGCTGGTGCTTGTTTTCTCCAAAGGGCCTTCCCTCTCTTTATGATCCCTCTGCCAGTGAGTGGCTGGGGAGAAGGTGTTTACAGGCAGAGGTGCTGCAGCACTTCCCCTCCTCTAGCAGCGTGAGGCAGTTGTAAAAGTCATCATGTAACGTCTCACTTCTCTGAGGCAGGAGATGTCACACAGCGTGATGAAGATGCTGTCTGGTGCATACTCCTCCAGCGGGCCAGGAAGAACATCTGTCACCAATATTTCTGCTTCAACTCCGTCTGCACCTGGTTGCTCTTTCTGCAAGTTCCTGTGTTATTTTTCTTCTATATACTCAGACACCCTGCAGCGAGTTTGTTATCTTACACGGATTGCCATGGACAAAGTGTTTGTCCAACAGATGCAAGAAAAAGCAGAGAAATTAGCACCAAGTAACAACACTTTTTCCAGAACAGAAAACATATGCTTTTGTGGCTCTCAAGATATTCTACATATTGTGTGTCTTGATGTTTTCTCTTTTACGAGGGTACGGCAGGAAAGGCTCGACTTCTGGCCCATTAGAAAGAGCCATGGCAGCATGTTTCAGGGTGGTAGGATAGCATGAATACACATTTGTTCCAAATGCTGTCAAATAAATCTTAGCACTGAGGACAGGAAGGAACCACACTGCAAATAAATTGAAAACAGGGAATCTGTAAGAAGACATCAGAGTCAGGACGAGATAACAGACTGAGCTTGTGATGCCTACTGCACAGAGGACTCATCTTTCTCTTCCACCTCCTATTTCAGTACAACATAAGGTTTGAAAGACCACAGTTTTCCTTGGAAAGGAGGAATTGTTAAGATGTTAGAGAAAGAAAGTGTTGTCTTTTGTTTACTCATTCCCTGCTTGTTTGACTCACAAGAGAAACCTGCACATAGAGCAGTTAATGCTTTATCATTCACATCCCTTATCATGCCCTGAGGGCACGTATTGTTCGTGACTCATAATTAGTTTGTTTGTATAATAATAAAAGGAAAACAAACAGCCCCATATCTCTGTCACATTAACAATGAGCTGACACATACTTAATCAAAATAGAGGATGCTGAATTAATTCAAGGAGGTTGACTTTCATGAGGGACAATTGGAAAATTCTCCCAGAGCAGTTAGTCACTCAGGCAGAGTTCAGCCAAACACATGATGAAATCTCTCACATTCATTCCAGAATTAATAATTTCCCAGAAAATATTCAGTTGCTTTAATGTATTTCCAGACTTTGCCACAAAGCAGTGGATGAATGAGAGAGTGATGCATCTAAATGCTAAGAAGCTCAGTGAGAAGAAAAAATCTGTAGGGAAGTTTGCTCACACTTCTGACACTAAGCCAAGAGCACCTTCCTGTGCCCTAGCAAAGCCTTCTCCAGTGGAAAAGTTTAGGGGAAAAAAGACACCCAGTTAACTAGTTGTGGAGAAAAAAATGACGAATAGCATAATTTATCAAAGAATCTCATTTTCACAGCTGGCTTTTGTGAAAGCATTACAGGCAGAGGTTGCTGGAGCAGGAAAATAAAGTAATTGCTGGCCCTATGGCTGTTCTGCACGTGCTCAGGATGGGACTGGCTGTTCTGTTCAGCTTTAGGTACTCCAGAAATACTACATCATCCACTGAAGCAATACAGGACATTTTGGGTGGGCTCTGAGCAGCACTGTGAGGTATAGAAACAGGATGAACAGATCCAGACACCTTGTCAAAGAATGACCCAGCTCAGCAAAAGCCTGCCCTATTTACCTGCATGAGACAAAAGCAGAGGAAAGGTCTTCCATTTACAGAGCAGAAAGAGAAGAAACACAGTTTGCTGGATACCTAACTTCATCCATGATGGCTCCTTTTTTTCCACTTGAGCAAATATATGCCTTTCTCTAAGGCTATGCAGGAGCCTTACACATAGACATCTACGTTCAACATTAAATATGGCAAAGAGAAAACATTCCCTCACTTTATATTCTATACTGTGTCCTCTTTTCAGGCTTATACCCATTACTTGCTTGCCCAGAAAATAGTAATTTGTTACCCACCATCAGATCAGCATAGGTTCCTAAAGGAATACATGAGAAAAGATAAATCCATAGAAGTGTGATGGAAGTACCTTTGATTTATCACGTTACTAATGCACAGGCTTTCTCTTGCAGGTAACAGGAAAAAAACAAAGGGTCTTGGCTTTATAGCTTAGCAAGGGTCACTCACATGTCTCCTGAATTAAGTGCGTAATAAAATTGTTATGAAATGCATTTGGAACAAGTCACACTGCACGTGCCCAACAGTCTTTTCTGAAGCTTAATGCCTGCACTCCTCAATTCTGCTTCCTTTCAGACAGTCTGGCTTTTTCCTGCTGATTTGCTCATCAGAGTCCTGCTCGCATTTACAGCACGACAACGGAAAACATTCAGGGACTGAGTCAGAAATGATGCATTGGATATTCTTAAGCACAGACTAGCTAAGTCTTTAGGAATAAAGATATTCAATGTCAGATAGTTAGTGATATTATTTTCATTACTCTGAGCAATGAATTACTCATGTTATGTTTGCAGAAGTAGAATAAAAAAAAGAAAAAATGAAAGTCATTACTTAAATTTGTCTTTCTTGGAGTAGGTAAAGGTACAAAATAGTGGAAGAATCATCCAACGTCATGGACAATGTTGCTTTTATTTCAGAGGCCAGCACATTTTTGAGGGATTAAATGTGATGAATAAACACTCTTTCCCATCTCTGCTTGAAAAGCTATGGCAACTATAGTGTTAATTCACATTATTTGATTCCTTCAGCCTACCAAGGAGCTTCCTGGGGAAGCCAGAAGGAGGTAGCATTCAGACTGACTGTCAGTCCAGCTTCAAGACAATTCATTTATCACCACAAGGACACGTTGACTTTTGGTCAGTAGTTTGGTGATTTGTGCCCAGAGGAGGCTAAAATTTCCTGTGCACACGAATCATCTCGTTTTGTGGCCATCTGTTGACAAAAACAGGTAAGCCAACGTGTGTCTGGCCGCCATTCAGAAAAAGTCAGTGTCCTCCTGGGGGTTATGACTCTTCACTGTAGAAGTTCAGGTGTTTCCAAAAGTAACCCTAATTTACTAAAATGATAACATGAAACAGTATTTAAAAGAAAACTACAATTTCAAAGCTTTATAAAAATGAAAACCTTAACCGAAATCTGTTTATTAAATAGCTACTTAGAAAAAGAGTACGAGCAAATTCAAGGAAATTTTACTATGTGACTGCTCCCCCCATCTGCACCACAAGTGTTGTGACAGCCAGAGGCTTCACAGTCGTTTGTCACATGAGGACCACATTCAACTTTCATATTTAGCAGAGGAATGAGAGCAGCACCCACTGCTTCCCTGCAGCCCCAGCTGTTTTGTTTGCAACTTCCCCCACGAGCTGTGCCCTCACTGCCTGGCTTCTCTGGGTGCCTGCAGTGACACTTGGGTTTGGCATTGGGATGTCCACCCCACTGGTGTGACTGGTGCCCCCCACTTGCTGCAGGGTCATGAGGCCAGTGCTGGATGCCCCAGTAGCTGGGCTCACACTGTGCCTGATGGTGGCCCAGGTGTCACCCTTGTGGCATCCTTGCCTGAGATGACCATGAATGACCTGGCCTCTGCATAAGGCAGAGTCCTCTCTCCCTCTACAAACTCCTCTGCCATCCTCTGTGCTGCCTTTTGGGATCTCCTGGTGCTGTGAGCCAGCTGCTGATGCACTCAGAGTATCCATAGGCAGAGATGGTACAGAGGTGTCCACTTCATCTGCACAGGCACCTTTCTGACCATGCCTCTTACCAGCCTGTACCCAGGGCAGCACCACAACCAGGCATGGTGCAGTGAAATGCCCCAAGACACACCAGAAAAGGATGCTTAAGCCATGTGCAGTCACCAGCAACGCATGGCCCAAGCAGCACATGGCCCAAGCATCATCAGTGAAAACTCCCCTTGGTTTCATGTGCTCACAGAGCCCAGACTGCTTTGGCACCCTGTCCAACACTCCCAAGTCCTGAGGCTGTGTCCCAGGTCTTTGCTACCAATTCAGTGTAAAGCAGAGAAAGCAGTGTTCACAGCCCAAGCCCAGTGCCAAATCAGTTATCAGAGTGCTCTTGCAGCAGTGAATGTCATCATTTACACAGCAGCTAGTGAAGTTCATCCTCTCAGTGCAAATATTTATATGATGGACCTATGGCAAATGTCTCCCTTCTTGACACTTCCCTGTATTTACATACTTAAATAAAACTCCTCAATGACTCCCCAAAACGAGCCGTACCAAACACACGGTTGGACTCACAGTTAATGTCACTCATAATCCTTCTCCTCTGAAGCAAATCCTCAACATCCATTAAAACCACTTAAACCATCCATTAAGACCAGTCTTCAAAGTCTGCCCTCCAACACCCCATCCCCCCTAACTAATCATTCCTCCTGTGGTCCTCCCTCCTCCTGACCAGCAGGAATCACTTGTAAGAAACGCTTCAAACCCTGGCATACAATTACAGCAGTTTCCTACTGATCCCATTACTCTTGTGCACACCCCAGCACCACCACCTGGGCTGCATTTCAGGCACATGATCTTTCCCTTCTTCTACAGTCATCTCTGATTAGAGTAATTTAGAAAATTCCTTAGAAAAAAAAAAGATTTCTTGAGCAAATATATGCCTTTCTCTAAGGCTATGCAGGAACCTCACACACAGACATCTAAGTTCAACATTAAATATGGCAAAGAGAAAACATTCCCTCACTTTATATTCTATACTGTGTCCTCTTTTCAGAGGGAAGAATATTGGAGCAGGGTCATGTAAAAGGATATAAAGTGAGATAAGTAGGTTGCAAGGCTATGGAAAGCAGTGCCTCTTTAAAACCTAGCTGCACACTAGCCTGTAGTGAAATTCAAGTGGATGGTAACAAAATTGTGGATTTTTACCACCTCCAGTATTTCCCATAGCAAAAAAACCCAACTAAAACCGTACATAGAGAAAGAGAACTCAAGGAGATGAGAAGACAGTGACATGAGAAGAAAAACCCTTGGGATCATAGGCAAAAAGTCATACAGAGGTGCTCCCTCTTACAGAGTGGGGCTCTAGTGCCCAGCCTGTGATCACACACTCATCCACCTGCACAGAAGATCCTCTGTGACTGCAAAAAGCCCACAGCTCTGAGAAATAAGGACACAGTAGCAAGGTCACAGTAAAAGCTTGGAAGAAACCAGAGATAAGATGTCACCAGAACCAGTGCAACACCAGACTGGTGGCTCTTGATCCAAAAACATACTTGCCACAAGTCTTCTCAATGACTTAGACTGGTTTCTGCACTTGGCCACCAGACAGTGAGATTTAGCACTCAAAAAAGAGGAAGGAAGGAAGGTGGTCATGGTTTTGTTGTGTATTGCTACACAGCACAAAAGCAAGCTTGGCTTGAGAGGCATAAAAAGTATAAATCACATCTACATGGCAAGAATTCATTTTTGACCTGACTTCTTCAACTAAAAAACTACTCTTGCTGAATGAAAGTGGACCACTAACATTTGGAATCTCCTGTTTTCATGTGGGCCACTCAAGAAAAAGTACAGAGGGAAACACCAGAAAAGAGAAAAAAAATTGAAATAGGTCCATATATTTATTTTAAAAGGTGATTTTTTTTTTTTTAAGAAGAAAGGCAAATGGCTGAAACCTTAATATTTTTACATCCGAGTAGCAGTTTCAAATCAATTTGGGCAGCAAAACTGTCTTATTTCCAGGAGCGAAACAGCAGGTCAAAAGAAGAGAACTGAGGTTTGGGGCACTCATCAGGGACAGAAGGGGCTGCCTTTAAGATCCACCTCAATGAGAGACTTGCTGTTGAAGAATCAAGTAGCATTTTGAGGTATTCCCATAAATGGTGGAAGAAAGGCAGGGAAGGGGCAGGCTTGAGACCCTGCAAGTACAAGGTGTTCTTGTGGTACTGTTGACAGTCCTTAGAAAGGGTTGGTGGGGAAAACGTGATATCTGAGAGCATTTATCTATTTTCTCTCTATCTCCATCTCTCTTTTATTTTTATTCTCAACAAAGCACATGGAAAGTTACAGCTTTTTTTTTTCCCTGGGTAGAAAAGGAGCATGTTTTGAAATCTCAAGGTTTTGCAGGACAAGAAAACTCCTCTCTGCCCAGCTCAAAGGAAAAACCACATCACCTACAGGACCTGCACAGGCACACTCAGGAAATATGACCCTACCTAGAGCTTGCTAATGCTACCATAAAAGAATTTTTCAGCCCCTGCAGAATGTGCCTTTCTTGGCTTTATGGCTTTGGCAGTTTCTTCCATATTCCAAGCAATAAGTCTTGTCTGCTGCATTTCTTTTCTTGCATGGCTACTTTTATACAGCTAAAGTATTTTCCTGTGATCATTCTTTGTCATAGATATGGGGCAGACTTCAAAGAAATAGTCAGACTACTATATTAGCAATTTTTCCTTCCATATCCCCTGTTCTGGTTCAGCAATTGGTATTTTCCACTCTCAAACTTTTCCCCTATTCTTTATAGAAAGTTTCAATAATATTATTTTAATTCCTCATACATAAAAGTGGAAAACCCACAATAAAACCTTCATCTTTCTCTTCCCAAGAGAAATAGTCTAAAATAAGAATATTTTTTTATATATAATGTCCTGGATTAAAGATATTTTGAACTGAGAAATTTGGTTGGTAGTATTTGATTCCTATTCTCATAGCTGCAAAGGAAAGAAGAGAGTTTCTACACACAGCACTGGGATGACTGAGACCCTGAGGGTAGAGTCTGAATAAAATCACATGAAATGTCTCTGCTGCAAGACATGACCCATACCAACACCACAGATCACAGTGGCACCCAGAACCTGACCCATCCTCACTGACATTAAATCAAAGCCAGTAATGTCTGCATGGATCCTGCTAGGAGACCTTCCCACCATCACCCCACTGCCTGGGCTCTGATCAAAGCACTCACAGAACCCTGGCCATGGTATCCCAGCACCATCATCCCAGGGAGCCACACAGAGCTGGCCAGAGGTAAAAAGTGTGTTCTCTGCATCCTGTGCCCAGTGATGGGCTGTCCACACCCTTCACCTGGGCAAGGCAGCAATTGCAAGGAACAATTTCCTTTCCCATGGAAGGGACTGGGGCCATTATTTGTCCAATAGGATGGAGAAGTCCTGTAGATGCAAAGCAGGCACTGACAGATCCCACCTCCACATCTCACAAAAGGCAGGGGACGGGAGTCTTCCTCATGGCCTTGCTCACAAGCAAGTCTGGCTTGCCATAGGTGGCCAAAAGTTGGGTGATGAAAACTCCCAGAGCTGCCATCACCCTCTTCTTCAGAGTCTAGGGAGGGAAGAGAGTGGCTGCCCACCTCACAGGTACATGGTGAGTTTTGCTCAGCTCTCCAGGAGGGATACTTCTGTGCCCTAGTCCCACTTAGGTCCATCTTCAAAGCCAGAATTGCCCTTTCTCTATTCTTTTCAGATGATCATGAATGTCACTTGGGTCTCCTGGAAGACCAACTCGCCAGGGCATGTAGGGTCAGCTGGTGGTTCAGAAGATGCAAAATGAAAGGGCTTCAAACACACAGCTCTTGGGCTTGCAGCTAATTTCTCTTCCCCCACCCCAACTGGTAGTATTAACAAGCACATTGGAGGATAGTGTAGAGTATTTCCTCAACACATTGCAAAAAAGAAGCCAAGAAGAGGGTGCACTCAAGAACAGAAAAGCTGCTTTATGACTCCCAGACATCCACAAATACTAGGACTTTTCCTGCACCAGTTTATGAACCTGTAGTGCAAAGACAAGTAGCGACAACTAATGCAAAGACGCCCAGTGTCCCTGTTTGGCACAATTCACTTGTGCACAATAAACACATAGCCCCCATAACAAATACAAAGCATATAATCAGCTTCTCTGCTCTACCAAAACAAAATTACTCAAGACAACATCCCAGATAAATGACATACAACTTGAGCCCTGTAATGCCCCACGAAGAGCCAGCTTCCAGTTCTGTAGGACTGCAGCAGTATGTAACCTACTTTGCTTGGCAGAGGAGGTCTTCTGGTGTGCCACCTGTGCAAAGAACCACCACTAACTCCAGTGCTTTTCTGGCAACTGATCATGCTTAATCTGCGTCATTAGTACTTGTCAGGGCAAATGACATTTCTCATTGAAATGTTCAGCTGAGCTACTCTTACCAAAGGTTTTTGACTGACAAAGTCTCACTGTGGAGCTGAAAAGAGAGGGGAGAGGGGGGAAATGTACTGCAGGCACAGATCTTGTGGTTGTCTTTGGCAAAAAAAGAAAAGGAAACCATGAGAATCTGTTCCTCAGCAAAGACCAAGTTCAGGGCTGCTTTCCATGCTGACATCACAAATTAAGTTTGTGTAGAAGTTACAACTTTTGGGTTGAAGCATAGCTGGTCAAATGGGTAACCAACACAGAGCTGAAAACATAGAGATACACAGAAATCTCTGCCCATGGCAGAGGTTGGAATTAGATGACCATTAAGGTCACTTCCAACCCAAACATTAGATGGTTCCATGATTCTATGAAATACCTTTCATTCTATGAAATGGCATCTTTGTTGAAAGCTGGAAAAGGAAATGTTTGTCAAAAAAAAAAGTAAAAATTTTTTTTAAAAAACCCTCAACAATTAAATCAGCCACTGGACTGGGATGCAGTGTGGAATACATCTTGAAAATGAGTCTAAATGATAAGTACATTGCCCAAAGTAGCCAATAACTAGAGCAGAGCAAAGACATTCTAAAACAACTCTGCTGCTTATCCACACATCTGCAGTGAAGTGGAAAAAGAAAAGGTAGGTTTGGGTAAGAGTGAAAACAGAGAGAAAGAAAAAAGACATTACTTGCCTGTTTGTGCAAGGCCTCTGGGTGGACATGGCAGAAGAAGGGATGAGCTTTGGCTGACAGTGTCATTAGGTAAAAATCATTCCAAGACAGAAAAGGTGGTGATGATCAGAAGATAGATGGACTGATGGAGGCAACAGTGAGACACAGCATATATCCACGTCAAATGACACCATCATCTTGACAGCCCAAGGGAGATGATATGATCTATATCAGGCCAAAATCAGAGCCCAGCCTATTTTCCATTGCAGCTTTACTTCTTTGTAAAGACCTGACAGTATTGAAGTCTAAGCTGAAATAACACACTGCAAGCTTTCCTTTCCAAAGGGGAGGGAAGAGAGGATTTAATCCAACCATACAAATTGTCTTTTGCCTTAGCACAGCTCTCATAAACTCCCAGTCCTTTTTAATGTTTTTAAAACAAGAGATAGGGTAAAGATCACTATTATCCTCATGGGGAGGTGCAAAGGCCCCGTCTTCTGCTCAGGTTTGCTTGATTGTACCCATGAGACCAGCCCTGAAGGCAACTCCTTCCAGCTTGGGAAAGCATGGAGATGTGGCATTAGAGCAAGGTGACAGCAAGGGACTGGGGGGCCACCATGGGGCTGTGACCAAGTGTCACTACCCAGCTCAGCCTATGGCCCCACTAGGTGCACCAAGGTCACAAATTCTGCAAGTTATGTAAAAAATAACTTCCAAATAGTTAAAAGACCTACCCCCTGACAATTCTTGCATGCTATTTAAAACTCCTATCAAGGAAGAAAAACAGGAGACTCAATGCACAGAAATACATCCCCCCACCTGGAAATAATGCTATAAAAAGGAAGTAACTTAAAATAGGAGTTGGGCTGCAAAGACGTTCAACATCCAGCTTCCCAGGCTCTGGGATCCTTCCCAGGCTTCCCAGTGGATCCAGAGCCTGTAATAAGCACTCCTATTTCAACAGCAGGAAGAAATAAGACAGGCCAGCATGTGATGGCTTGTCAGTGGTTGCTCAACGCTTAAAGGCAGAGCATCCCCTACATTTTGGGACCCTCCAGTTCCATCGTGTGCATGTGATTCAGAGGCCAGAACGCCCATGGCCGGTCAGCTGTCCATTTTGTGCTGTTCAGTGACTACCCACAGCATCAGGGTAGTTTCCAACAAAGATCTGATAAGCACTGCCCAACTCTGTCAACTGCACAAAAAGGGGGAATACACTGCCAGATCTTAGCAGGCAGCTTTGCAGGTGCTCCATACACTGTGGTGGAGCCAGAAGGTGAATTAGGATCAATAGTGTTTTGTTTCCATTTGCATGGCCCTCCTCTACCCATCAGACAAAACTGACTAGAGTGGTTGTAGGGATGCAAAAAGTCCCCCTGCTCTTTTGGGCAGTTACTTTTCCTATTAGAACTTGGCAGGATTTGATGAGCAAATTATCTCTGTCTGCAGTATATCATGGGGTGAAAAGCTGGCTGATACTGGATCTGAAAAATCAAAACGTGGCCTATGACTGCAGTCACAACAGTCTTCTAGGCAAGCTGGATTCCTTGAGTCCATTTCCATAAACAAACAAGAATCTGGAAGGAGGCAGGAGATCACTAGAAGCACGTAAAGGAGAAGGGATAAACATGCTCTTTGGCTCAGCTCTTGTAAGCAATTGTATTACATGCTTGTGGTTAGAGGGGGCTGTTTTGTTGGAAAAAATGTTTCCGAGCAACTTTACTACATAAAAATAACTCATTAATAGAGAATAACCCTGGGAAACAGCTGGAAATGTCTGCAACTAAACCTCAGTGCAAAGTGAACCAACTAAACCCCAGAAGAGATATCGTGGCAATATGGGCGTGTGCTCATTGCATGACTGCACCTTAAGGTCACTCATCCCACTTCAGTGTTCACTGAGATCATGCTTCCAGATCCTGAGATATCAGAAGTACAAAAGCTTGCTATACCACATCACTAGTAGTTCTGCTAAGAAGGTTAAAAAACCTATTTTGTGCCTGATTTAAAAAAAAGAAAAAAAAAAGTGGCTTGAGAAATGAAGATGGATGAAGTTCCACTAAAAAAAGACAGAATATTGAATCAAGGGAGCAAACAAGAACATGGACTTCATGTTGTTTTTTTAAAGCAGTTAAAAATATGTGAATTCAGTAGGGAATCCTTTAATTTTCCATCTGTATTTTATTTTAACTTCAAGTTGTCTTCCTTACTCTGGTCTCTCTTTCCAAAGGTGCAGCAAAAAACCTCAAAAAACCCCCATAATATTCCTCTGTATAGTCTTTTTTCTCCCTTGGCTGCCTCTCTCACCAAAAAAAAAAAATATTCAATAAGATGTGTTTGAGGTGGCCTGGTCATGTTGACAAGCGAGTCTTTAACCAGAAGTAACACAAGTATAATCAAAACCACATGGGACTATTTCAGAGAACTATGTGAGCTGCTGGAGTGAAGGATCTACTGTACATGGACAAATTGGTGTCTCTCTCTGCTGTATTCCTCCAAAATGGCACAAATAACCTTCCAGGGTTTTAGGACTGAAGCTTGCTGGCTTGGATGATTTATTTACATCCATTATTTATTTACATAAAATTTATTCACGCTCAGCCCTTGCCTATATAAGAAAAAAAGGTGACCATCCTTCACCTCAACATTAGCAAGAAGATACCCCACCTTCTTCTACCCAGCTCTCAGAGGTAGTTTCTCCTGGATAAACAGGAAGAAATAGCAAGCAGAGATCTCACATAGCCTCTAGACTACAAATGGATCATTATCTACACAATGCTTTTCTTCCTAAAACCCACACTTTGTCAAGGTTATTTATAGAACTCCTCCCAATAGTAGCAGCTAACAATATAAACAGCCAGTAAATTTCAGAGGTGCACTGAATGCAAAGATAATTCTGGTTTTGCACTTTCACTGGGTATTTTGGGAGGTTTTGTCTATGAACTTGGAGCCTTGTGGGGCCCTCAAAGCCAAAATAATAAAATTCACACTGTTAAACATTATTCATCAAGCTGAGAGGTTGCAGCATCATGCCTGGAATGGTGGGTGGCTTTTTAGCAAACACCCTTTGCTGCTGAGCGGGGGGCAGATCCCAAACTGAAAATCGCCTTGTGCTTTTGTGAAGTTAGGGTTTAATTAAGAGAACTTTTTTCAAAGGTGTTGCTGAAAGGTAACAGCTTAAATGCCCCTTAGTGCTTTTGAAAACCTCTTCTCCTTTATGAACCAGTTCACAGGTCCAGCCCCTTTACACTGCTCAGGAAAAGTGGCGCCCTGGTTAAATGTTTAAGAGTAGAAGTGGTGCCAGGAGCTCCCATGTCTGCATCCACACACTTTTCTGGGCATACTGTCAGGCTGAGACAGCTTTACACCATGTGTGGGCAGCTACCAGAAGACTTCAGTACGTCCTCTCTTATAGGATAACTTGCAATAAGGTCTAGAACCAGCTCCAAGATCCCTTTGCTCCATGTTGCCCAGAACTTCCCATGGGTTGGCTGCAAATGCCTAGTGTTTCTTTTCCTCTCTTCCCCCAGCTTTTAAATGGGAATGAGCCTTTTTTATTTGAACACTTGGCCTTCCTTGCAGTAGTTCTCAAGAAAAAGTCAGCACACTGCCTTAGAAGCTGACTGTGCAAGCAGACAGGACACAGGACTGGGAGTCAGAGGTTACAGCTTTCCCCTCAGCCCTGCTTTTAGGTGGGTATTACCTGGAGAAGGACTTTTTACCTGTCATTTCCATGCCAAATATTTGGACTGCAAACACTTTGGCTTAAGGATAGCACCTTTGTAGTGGTATGTTTTTAGTTTTATCAGTTAATGTAAGTATTTAAGGCTTGTTGTTATATTGTTATGTGTCTGTTAATGCTTCATTCCTTGTACCCCCCATGTCCTTTCCCTATATGGTTTGTTCCTTGTCTCAGTTAACTGTCAGTCTTAACTTATACAACCCCCGGGTCCTGTCTATCACTTCGAGGCCCCACCCTGGGACTAGAAAGTTCTATTGAGGTCATCGAGTGATTGGGCAGGATCCCGGCTGTTCACTTCTTCCTCTCCTTGATTGGTCCCCCTGTCTGTCTTTCATATGCAGAGCCACTTCCCTACCTTTACCTGATTGGTCCCTTTCTCAACTCCTCCCCTTTCTCCTCCCCTGTATTTAAGCTGCTGCACAGGGCAGTTTGCGCTCTGTCGAGGCAGACTCCCTGGAGGTGGGGTTGTCCCTTGCGGGGTGCCAATAAACTCTAGTGGCAGAAACCTTGACAGCGTCCTCCCTTCATTCCTCAGTCGTTGGATACGCTTACGGTAAAAAGGGCTCCCAGAATCAGTGAGGTAGATCCATCTACTGAGCTGTACCTTCTCTGCGGCCAGTGTCAGGGCTAGTCAGGCAGAGCGGGACGAGACTCCCAAGACACCGCAACCACGGCACACCTTCTTATATTTTTTGGATAGTATCAGCCTTGTCAGAACTCTGCTTTCAGGTGAATCCAACCACAGCAGTAAAAGGCAGCCCACAGACAAGGCCCCAGGATAATGAACATGCTTGTTACAGTGCACAAATGATTTTCAGCTGAAGACACCAAGAACTAAACCCAGTGAAGTTAAACAGTTTCAGTTGAAGACACTGACTGCTTGACCCAATGAAATTAATGATCTTGTGCTACGCTACAGCCTTAGTTTTCCTTACTATTTTCACCAGGTCATTCCCGCTAACCTCCAATTAAAGTTTGGTAGTTACACAGCTATGCAGCACTGACACAGAGTATTCCTGTTGTATAAATAAACACTTGGGCAATTGCTTTTGATTTAGGCAATAGTTTTAATTGCTACTACAGGGCTATTTAAAGAAGGGGCTCTTCCTGTTAATGGCTAAAATAAAACAAATTGATGGATGTGTCATCATTCCTGATGGGTGGACACCAGCATCACAACTCAATCCCATACAATTGGCTCTCGTTAGCACCTTTCTGGTAGTATGTCCCTGAGGAAAGGTCCATACCTGAGTCAGGGGATAACAAGATTTCCCCTGACTCTATCTCCTCTAGATACTGAAGCTCACAGACACCGCAGTTAAGTCAGTTGACCTGCGACTCTAAAAAATTTATTTGGAAATTATGACACCTGACATTTCTCTGAATGCTACAAAAAGTGCTGTGTTAACTCACCACCTTGTTCTTCAAAAACCTGTGGTGCTGACTCAAAAGGATGCAACAAGCAAGGCTCAGAACAGGAAACAGAGAAAGGGAATATGGTGGGGATAATGAGGCCGGGCAGAAAATCAACAAGAAACAAGCACATTCTCAAACCATCACGTATTCATGGGAAGTTTTTCCTATTAACTTTGATTCACCTTTCTTCCCAGATCTCATATCTTCAACTTTCTTAATGACAGCAAGTATTCAGGGTTGATATACAGAGCCATTTGTAAAACTGTGAAAGTAGTTTGCTCAAGAGAAGTTGCAAAAAGTTACAACTTTGGTCCAAGACAGGACACAGCAAGAAGAACAGTTATGTTAGTTCCTGGAAGAGGAAAATAAGCAGGGCAGGGCCTGCAGAAACACAGCAACAGGTAACTCTTTCTTGGGACAGATTACAATGGTGCTATCTATTGCACAGACTATACACTTATAAGCTTGATTTTCCTCATAAAACTTCTGGGCTTTATTTGCAGACTGAATAGAGAGGAAATAAAAACAAAATTGAGCAACTTCCTGAAAGCAAAGGAAGCAACAGTAAACTCACTGCTAAATTTTCAATGGTCACCTACCCCTTGAAATGGAGAAAGTATAGAGTAAGATGTGCAAGAATAAAATACTTCCTATTTAGGAGACACCTGAATACATCCCTGAATAAGAGGTGGTGATCAGATTTTAGCCTAAATAAGGGTATAGAGCCATGGAAACCCAACGAAGGAGTTGATGTCAAATGCCTCTGTGACATGACAGGAACATGGAAAGTTTGGAAGTAGTATTTAGTCAAGCTGCTCATATGCTTTTCACAGATGAACTGAGAGCCTTTTGAAAAACACAACTATGTTAGAAAGAGTGATCTTTAACAAATATTTGGCTCCGTGGCATTGGTGGCAGCTGGGAAAAACAGCTTGGCCATAAGAAATCTTTCAAGATCTGTTGTCAAATAAGCATTACAGGTGGTTGTGCTCTTTGAAAACAGGTCAGTTTTGAGGGGTGCAAGTGTTTGGAAATCAAGAGATAGACTGATTCTACCTGCACTGAGAAGCACAGGAGGTATATGCTCCCAAATGAGATACACGTCTGTGTTTGATGGGAATCCAAATCTGTTGAAAAAGAAGAACTTTTTGGTTGAGTTCCCAAAAGTGTTTTTCAGCCTGCACAGTGCTTATAAGGAGAAGTAAAAAAGAAATAACCAAAACAAAACCCAGCAAACAGTTAAGTAGAAGCCCTACAAGATTTTGCTCAATAAATATGAAAATATGTTATCCAAAATGAAACTGCATTTGCTAATACCCTGGTGGGGGGATCAGTCTGGTGGTTGTGCTGGGGCCAGGTGGGCTCTGAAACACAAGTGAAATTCTGTGAACCCAGGTTTGGCATGCCCACTACTTCTCAGTGACAGGAAGTGGGATGAACTGCTTACAATTATTTGGTTGGTCCACCCCTGAACTGATTGGGCTGGGATTTAGTGTAGAGTGAATTTTAACTGGATGTCCTTAGTTGTAACAGCATACTGTATTTTATTTCCGTTACTTAGAAGCCTTCATGAAGAGTGAGCAACATACTGTAGGAAGAGAAGCAGATAAATCTAATTTAAGTACCTTCCCTGTTTTATCAGGAAAAGGACAGGTCACCATTGTTTGGGAATAAAGGGTCAAAGTCCAAACTTTGCCCAGTCATGCACAATCATCACAAAAATCCATTCCTCACTGTCAGCAAGAGACAATACAGAAATAAGCACATGATGACATCTACTTGTGTTAAAAATAGCAAAACAAAATAAACAAAAAAACCCCAAATTAAACAGCGACAGCAGCCTGTTTAGTTTAAACATCATGGTATTGGCCCCTTTAAGGAGATGAGATTTGAGCCTCTGGGAGTCTCTGGGTTGAATCTCCCAGGCTCTCGCAGCAAAAGGGTCTCTCTGTCACTTGCTGCTCTCTCCTTTTCCCTCCATGTGCAGTCTCACACTTGCCCCAGGTGGCTGAGCTCCAAGGCACCATTGCTAGCCAATTGCCTGTGCTGTATTCTCCTGGGTGGAATAAAGATTCCTTTAAAAATAATTGTGCTTCAGTGAGGAGGGAGGCAGAAGGGCGTGCTAGACCCGAGCACAAGGCTAGAGCTCCAGAAAAGCTGGTCTGGGCTGTTTGTTTGCCTCTCTAAAGGGCTGCTTTAGGGTCTGACTCCAAGTTCAAGATTTTCCACGCTGAACCTGATTTGAACCTGAAGCAGAGCCCAAGTTTCCTTTGGCCATAAATCAGTTTAGGGACAAGATCTGTCCAAAGGCACATGTGAGCAACTCCTGTTGAAGTTAAAGGCTGCTGTGTGCGTGCACATGTCTTGGTAACTGGAGGAAGGTCATGAGTACGTGCCTATTTAATAAACTTGGGGTACTTGTTTGATGTGTTTTTTGCCTTTCATTGTCTCTGTACTCCATAGAGATTCTTGTTTCTCAATGTTTGGAAAGAACAAGGCTTCTCCTGACACTAGCTATTCCTCACAGAATACATCATATGGAATTCTTGCTTGATTTCCATCTCAGTGAAAAATCAAGTCCTAGAAATGAAAAGGTCCAGGGCTATGTCCCTCTGCCTGGCACGCACATGTTGGCTCGCTATGGATGATTGGAGTGAGCCAAAGCTATTCAAGATGCTCTGCAAGACTGAAAACTTAGAACTATCTTCTCTGTACCTTCTACACTGCTTTGTGCCACCTCTCAGCTCTGTGGGGCTTCACACATCACAAGTGAACAGCAAGAGGTTAACTTGGCGCAGGTAGAGGTTTTTATTTTAAAGTAAAGCAAATAAAAGTATTCCCCCTCAGAAGAGCCATCTCCTAAGATTCTTATCCATTCTGAGATGTCTTTTTCTCCATCTGGAAAGAAGGCATCTGGATTTGAAGATAAATCTAAAAGTGTTAATTAACCTGCAGGTATTACAAGGCAGGAAGAAAAAAGTTGCTGGGGGAGCCGTGTGGCACAGGCATGGAACATGTGGAAAGTTTCTTACAAAATATTTTTCACTCTGTCAGAGGAGACTGCTCAAGAAGTAAAAACCAGCTTGAAGTGAGAGTGGCAGCTTCACACCTTGAACGAAGCAAAGATCCTCCACAAATACAGAATTAATTACTTCTTTGAGCGTCAGATGAAAGCTGTGTATCACAGGCATGTCATCAAGGGAGCAGTCTTGATAAACATGTAGTGGTTGCTCTATTCTGGTCCCTCTCTACAAAGGGTCAGTGCTGTTTCCATGGCAGATGTGACTTACAAAATGACAGAGTTTGCTTTCTGGTTATGATAACCTTAAATACTCAGCCTTTGTATACTGTATTCAGGAGCCTTTTTTGGTTCTCTCCTGACAATTATAGCAAAAGTCAGTTCAACATCAAGTATAGACTTGCTCTGTGTGCGGAAAAAAGCTAATACCTCCAAGAACAGCATAGTATAAAGTGGATCTCCATTCCTTCCAGCTCTCAGGGAGGAGGGAAAACAACACTGGATCATATTTAGCTTTGGCATAAGCGGGTGCAATCCCCAGAGGGATTTGCACCCGCTTATGCCAGGACTGAGTATGGCTCATGGAGCTTGCAGGGTGGTCGTGTAATTAAATTACGTGGTGGTTCGGTGTGTTTCTACAATGCCAAACAATGCAATAGTTTTACAAAAAGGGCAGTTTTGCATTATTTAAAGCAAACCAATTGATAATCTTCGTTACCAGCTTGCCCTTGATATTCAGCAGATTTTCAAACCATCATTGAGGCATCTGAAGTTTTTGTCTTTAGACAGGAGCACTGACAGTCTGAATTATACACTGCTTCCTCCTTATTAGAAGTTACTTATAAAAAAAATACTGCCACTGTGGTCTACAGTTCAATGAAGTCCATTGTAAACTCCCCAGTATAACATAAACCTCCCTAAAACACATAAAATTATTGGCTTCCAAGACCAGTCTCACTGAAAGAAAGCTCTGTATGTAGTCTTTGCTTAAAACACAGGTATTTGGTAGGATGGAATTCAAACTCCCAACTCAGTTTTAAAAGGTTAGGTCCAAGGAAAGTTGACACAGACCATGTAATTTTAATTAAAGAAAGATTTTGCTCCTTTATGGCCAACAGGGGCATTGTAACATTGACATATTGATGGTAAATAATTTTGAGTCCATAAATAATTCAGTATATAAAAATGTTGGATGGCTGGTGCCAGGTAGCAAAGGGAAATAGCACTGAAATAGCTGCCGTGCCAGGTTACTGCTACAATGCTGGAGGATAGACAGGTAATGTGATCCAACAGCTATCCAAACAGGGAATGCCACAGGCTACACTACCCACGGAGAGCACTTGGAAGTGGAAAACCAAGGGCTGTCCAGTTTTGTCACCTCAGTATTTAAGCACCACTGTCACAGATGAGGACAAAGCTTTAGGAGAGGTACCAAGGAGAAAGGTAATAGAGAAATCACATGCAGAAAGAGAAATACTAAAAAGCAAATTGATGATGAATTTAAGATTTTTTTATTATTATTATTCTTGGAGCTAGGAAAATACCACAAACTTATTTCTATGGATAACCATCTACCTTTAAGGCAGAATTCAGTTCAGATGTGATCCTGACCCTTTGGTTTTCACTCCCTATGAACTTTCAGAAGTCAAATATTCATTGGCACGCGTAACTGGGGAAAATAAACTTTAACCTCCTGCTCTGGAGGACTGGTGCCAGAAAGATGGTATTTTTAAAATTTATTTATTTTAAAGTTTGATAAGGAGTCTTTCAGCTCTGGACCAAATGAAACATATCGCACAAGTTTGTAATGGGAACCATACTCATGGGGTTTCCCAAATATGTTTCTGCTCTGTGCTATTTGCTGTGATAACGCTTGAAACTGTCCATGGCTGCCTTGAGATCAATAAATTTTCTAAGCAATGAAAATGAGGATGATGGGGAATCAGAGGCCTCAGGCAGGTACAATCAAACAATCGGTCTAAAGCTTCACAGAGAGTTGCACACAATTGAACATAAAATTGAACTGTTCCTCATTTATTTAACTATAAGATAGTAACCATATGGCCAAGTTTCCTACGAATGCTCATCACCTACAAAATCTCCATGGCTTAAGAAATACTTTTCCCCATTTGTTTTTCAAAGTTATCCTTCCAGGTTCATCTGCTACTTTTTTCTCCTTTCCCTTTGGAAAGGTTCAGTGGCGTCAAGTACCTCTTGATTATGAGAATCATATTGATTATGAGAATCATATTGATTATGGGTTATATGGTCCAAAATGAAGACAACTGACCACATGTCACCAACAAGTCAACCAGTACAGCTCAAACAAAAATATCTAGTAGCAAACACCTTGCTATGGATAAAACTTGTTTATCCAAAGACAACAGCAGTACTAGGAGACTTTAACAAGTCAGGGCTTGAAGAACAATTGCTGAAGAGAAATAAAAAGGAAATACTTGAACTGCGCCTTGCATCTGCCAGAACTAAGACTACTGCAATCCAAGAAAACCCTTGCAGCCAGCATACTGTATGGTTTTAGTAATTTACCCCTGAAGACTTAGTTTTCCATGCTTGGATTTGGTTCATTGCCCCTCTCACACCTACCTTCAGATCTTTGTGCATGCTCCAAGTTGCCCCTGTAAGTACAGTCAAATTTGATTTTCATTAGTGTATTAGAGCAGAAAAAATAAAGAAACCCTTTCCTTCAAGGAAATAGTCTCCAAATATCTGTGTTCCCAGATCCGTGCCTGTACATTTGGTGCCAGAGAGACACAGGCAGTCCTACACACACTGCTGGAAGGCCAGGCAGCACCAGGGCTGTGAGAAAGCCAGGTCTCCTCCAGGTTCTCTCATGCGGGCTGTCGGGATGAAGGCAGCCACTGCTGCCAGGTCCCGGCAACTGCAAGTGGTTTATGAGCAGGAGAAGGGCAAAATAAAGCTCAGGGACTCTTCCATGTGCCAGGGTTGCTGAGGGGGTTGTTTTGTTTTGACCATATTGTCAACTCCTGTCACATCTCTGCAGCAGGTGCAGCCTTTTTTCATCTTCAAAAATCAAGACATTTCCTTTCCCATAGTTTGGGAAAAGAATGGTCTGTTTCTACTCCAACCAAAAAAGCACCTCCCACTGAATGATTTCTTCTCTCTCGTTCCTTTCCTCCCCCAAAGTGGCAGCTGCCTTGTGGAGGCTGTTGCAAGAACCAGTGTTACAGGCAGACCTGACAGCTTGTTAGTGCAGTTTGCTTGACTCAAAACCTTTGTTTCTCCTTTTACAAAAAAAGGGAATAAACCCAGATCCCTAGTCTCCTTTCACAGGTGAAACCCACACTCCAGTTTTGGAGAGACAAAGGACCCCAATGTCTGCCTGTGGACTGGCTTCACAGAGCTAGGGAGTGGTCTGGACAAGAGGGTACCCCTGAGTCCTCGTAATGACTCACAAGAACTTGCAGTGGTCACTTATCACCACATTTATTTAGGAGGGGAGCTTTGCCAAGGCCTCAGCACTGGCCAAATTCTATCCCATCCAAACAAATTAGGCTTTGGGGATGTTTTCAAACCCAAGAGGACCAGAGCATGTTCAGGACAGAGGGCACAAGTGCTCAGTTCACTGCAAACAAGATACAAGCTATCCACCACAAACTCACATGCACACCAAGCATTGGGAATTCTAATAAAATTATCACTTTTTGCTGAATCCTGCCAGATGATAGAAAACCAAGAGAAAAAAATGCAGCTTGAAGGACCATCTCATGAGTAAAAGGCCTAGGGCATTTAATGCAGAGAGGGGACTAAATTGCGCAGAAAGACAGCAGAACAATTCATTGATCAGAGTGCACAGGTTCAGGAGAAATGAAGACAAAACCTAGAGGAATCTAAACAGGACAAAAGCAACCTGGCTAACACAATCCACAGCTTACTGTTACAAAATGAGCCTGGACCTGCAGAGAGGCACTGCTGACTGCTGGGTGGCTTTTCCACCAGTTCTAAGATCCATTTCCCCAATGAAGCAAAGGCATCCCGGTAGGGAAACCACCAACATGGCTACTGCCACCTTGGTGGAGCCAGCTTTGACAGTCACATACATTTGTACACATTTGTGAAGTGGTCAGAATTAAGAGTCAGAGCTTTATACCACCTTTCTTATGAAGCTCCATGATCCCCTAAAAACAAACCAACAAACCCTCCAACATTATTCCCATGGCTTGATACACTCAGTCCAAAGGAAAGAGCAACGTGTGCCTGTGCAGATGGTTTGCTTTCCAGGAGGGCTTTGTGATTTGTCAAATTAACACCTGGAGAATGAGACAAGGAGGAGTTTCATCCCCAGGCAGAGTGGGCCATGCCCCAAGTTTCCTCTTTTGCAGAGGCGGTTCCCAGAAGAGGGAGAGATCCAGCCGATGTATACTTGCTGTGTGTGGCCTAGCTCCTATTCCCAAGCTCTTAGCTCCTTAATTACCCTCCTTTCAAAGGGTCAGGCTTTGGCTAAAGAATACCCTGCACTCAGTTATGCCTCATCCTAATGAATGCTAATAAAAAGCATTTAGATGACTAACGCAACATAAAACTCTGCCCTATTTCATTGCATCTGCTTAATAAGAACCTCATTTAATATCAAATTACTGCCTGCTCAGCCAAGGCCTTGCACTTGTGGTAACAGGGCTGTGAGGCGGGAATATCAAGAGCTGCAATATGGAAATTCCTCACTGATATTCTCTGCAGGGCTGTGCAATTACTTAATTCATTTAGCTGAGCCAGTCTGATGGCTCGGCCAACTGTTTCACAACACGGAGCCCAGCGCTAGGCAACTGGCCTCCCCACGGGCCATCCTGCCGGATCGCTTTTCCTGGGACCCAGCTATTAACAGTTGCTTGGGGGATTTCAAAGGGGATCACAGATAGTGTTACCAAATGAATGGACTTGTAGCAGTGAACATGAAATCCTGCTTCCTCCCAGTCAATCAAATGCCAGCCAGAGGATGCCCCGTGAGACAGCAGCCACAAAGAAACAGCGTGCCTGGGTTTAACCTCCCTTACTTGTATGGGGGAGCATCAGTGCGTGGACAAGCATCTGCACTTAAAAATATTCCCTCTTGCAGTTTTAGAGAACACTGCTCCAAAACTCCATGCTGTCCCTCCTCCCCACAGCTGTTTGACTCAGCTGGCTCCTGTAGAAACTAAAGTTCTCCATACTGCACCTCAGATCTTTTGGGAAAATTTCTAAAAATGTAAACAGTGGTGATTCCCAGCTCCCATGAACAATGGCTTACCAGAAGCGCTTTCACACACATTCCTCACAGCTTTAATCAAACCTTAGGCAATAATATTTTAGGGGAAAGGATTTAGTCAGTGTACTTGAGTTAGGAGAAGGAACCATACTAAAAAGAATGCTAAGTTTTACCACTTATAAGCCGTGAGTGTTAAAAACAATTAAAAAATATCCTATCATTAGTTTGGCTCTGTACACAGTTTTGGGAAGTCAAAATACTGAAACATTTTGTCCAGTGCTGGTTTACACTTGTAAAAAAAAAAAAAAGCCACTGAAAAAAACCCCACAACCCACAAATGTGTTTCAGCAGCTGCCTTATAGTGGAATTTAAAGTGTTTTATTTGCTTAGTTCAGTAAGAAGCAACAAGATCACAGAATACATATGTCTTCACAGGAGGAAAGTGGTCTAAAAAAATGTGATGAACAGCAACAAAAAAATTACCCATGACACTCAAGTCAGGCTGACTCAGGGTATACCACGATGGGCAGAGGCTAACAAGCAAAGCAATAGCTCTGCCAGTATCGTTTTCAAAACAGATGTCTGTCTCAGAGATATGGTTTCACCAAATAAGTTACCGAGCTCAGGGAAAGATATGGATCTAAGGCAATGGGTCTGCAGCAAGCCAGACTATGAGTGCCATTGGATGGGGTGTGGTACAAGGGCAGAGAACAGCAAGAGAAGGAAAAAAAACACCCTGAGGAATCCCACTGGTGAGAGAAACCTGTCCAGCTCCTGTGAGAAGCACAGCTGGGCAAATTCCTGCTGTGCAGGGACTCCCTCCATGCAGGGCATTGCCCTTGAAACAAGAGAGCTTGTCCCTACAAATCCTTGTGTGAATGGTCTTATTTTCACCATGACTTTCCAGCCTTGCAGGCACCCTTGCAAACAACACACACATGCTAACACTGGGGGAAAAAAAAAACACTGGAAAACAAATATTCTAGCATATATTTTCCTATAAGAGGAAAAACCATGCCGAGGGCCAGGAAACCCGCATTGTTTCAAGGCTCTCCAGGGCCAGCAGATGTCCCAAGGGCTGCGGAGAAAAGCGTTTGTGGGAAAGGCCAGTGCCCGCATTACACACCGGGGCTGCTGCCTCCACACCACGTCCACCTCCACCTCCCTGGGAGGCAGAAGGAAGCTGGATCAGGGGCACAGGGTAGCAAAGCAGCACTGGAAAACTGGATATGTCTGTGACAACACACTAATACATCTGAGCGTCTGCATTTAGTAGGAAACAGTGACCCCCATTCCCTTCCTGCTCCATAAGGACTTCTGCAGATGGCTTTTGTGGTTCCAAAGCTCGAGCAATACAATCAGTTTCTGCCTTCACCACTGCTGTCTTGTACAGGTTTACCACTTGCACAGTTTTCACACTCCTGCTCCTCATAAAATGCTTTAAAAATAAAAATTTGCCCAGCTTCGGTAACTACAAAAAGCAGTTTTGCACAACAATCCCTTGCTTTCCACATTCACTTCTTTCTACTTTCTTCCCAGAAAGAAAAGCTGGATGATTTGAAGAAAATTTTCATCTTCCCTTGCATATAAAAAAATCATTCTCCTTATATGACCTCCCGCCCCCAACCCCCCATCTACTTTCCTGCTCTGCAGTCCATGGATTGACACCAGCAACATGCCATACACAAAATTCAGTGACAACCTGGGGCCCTATCAGGATTCAACCTTTGAATCTTGTCTGATTTTTCTTTCAGTGGCAGGTTTCAACGGATATCTAGAAAAGACCCAAAATAGTTCAGATTTGACTTAAAGCTGGAAATGTACTTCATGGGAAGGACAGTTGGTGGGAAGAACCCAACCCTTTTTAATCCATGGATACGCAAACCATGCCCAAACTTTGGATTGGAAGAGGAATCCTTCTTCTCCAAAATGGCCTAATTTGTGGTTCAATTAAAATGAAACAACCTTGCTCTAGTGTCAGCTATGTCATGTCTTCAGATTGAAAGCCAGGATGTGTCTTCAGCTGCAAGAGGGTCCACAAGACTCAAAAATATGAACCCTGCATCTGGGCATCTAATGTTGCTTATACACCTGAGAGGGGACCACTGTTATGTCCAAAACTGCTGCTGGAGATAATCATCGTGGCGGAGGGGCCTCCCAGGGTCACCCCAATGTGCCCAGCCCAGAACATCACAGCCTGGCTCTGCTGGTGAGTCCTTCAGAGGAGTCTGACAGAACAAACCATCTGGAAGGGACTTGCAAGCAGGAGCAATGTGGCTCCATGAGACCTATGGCATCAAAAAGTTGAAGCTGTTTAGCATCTCCCTCAGCAGCATTGTAGCTGCATCATAACACACTTCACTGGCCCCTTCCAAGTAAACTACAACCTCCTGATCAACCACCAATACATTTTAAAAGTCATTGTGCTACTGTACTCCGTAAGGTTTTTTACTAGCACAAGGCATCTTTACAATGAAGTTTCCCTACTGTAATGCAAAATACCAGAATGAGCAAACAGTGGGAAAAAAGAAAAAGTCAAGTCTAAGCCAGCAAGGCTTAGGAACAGACAGGAAAGCAGATGAAAACTTGTGCAGTCTTCCAGTAAGAGATGACCTCCCTACGCTTGTGTTCAGCCTGACAGCTCCCCATTTACCAGCTATCATGGGTGTGGGGAACAGCAGTGGCATCAAAATCACACACCCATAATGAAGAAAGTCTCATAAGGAAGGAGGTCCACACAGTGCACTGGAAAGTCAAAATCCAGGTGGTGACCTCTGGACAGATGTGTGCTGACAGCAAGAAGATGTTTTCCCACACCTACAAAGCCCTTCTGAGTCCCTGCCTCACACTGTCCAAGCCCAGAAGCCAACAGGGCCTGCTGGGTTTGAGAACTATGGACAGAGCAGGTGAAGAGGGATAAGTACCCCTGACACACAGCAACTGGTGACAGAGCCAATCAAGTCTTCACGACCACCCTTCCCAACTTGGGTATGATGGTCCCAGCCCACCACAAACTTGTGCAACCCCTGGCAGGCTGCCACTGATCAGGGCTGATGCCTCCGGAGCACGGCAGAGAAGTGAGCATATGGAAGGACACAGTGTCCTCTAGAGGTGGAAAAATACCTTATGATTTGGTCACAGAGTGAGCACTGGACAGCAGGATTGCTCCACAAGACCAGGAAGGATTGTTCCAGACTGGCAAAGGACAAGGGTGGAGGAGCACTGCTGTGCAGGGGAGGGATAGGCAGGCGTGGGGTCACACCACCTGGTTCCATTGCAGCACCCACGGTACAGCGGAGATGGCCAAAATTCACTTACTCAGATCCAAACGGGATCCATAAAATAGCTCTTCAAGGCTCCAAGATGTCAACCCCCAAATCTGGCAGCTTTGCTGCCCATCACACCTCTTCTACTCCTGGAGGGGGTTTATAGCCATTTAAGTTGCCAAACATAATCAGCCTGGTGCTGGGTGGTCACACGGAGAGGTAGCCCCACACAGAGGGGTGGCTGCTTGATCTGGGCTCTTAGAGCAGGTAAAACAATCTTTGTGGGGATCAGGAGGAAAAAAATACACGCAAGTGCTCTGTGAAGTACTGCTTTGGGCCAGGGGCTGTTTTTAGTGTTTCTAAATAGGAGGAGCCATGAGTTTGAGTAGTCCTGTGAGGCTTCATACAGTCGTGGAAAATGAGGCTCTTAAGTGCTGTAGACTGGCTTTCAGCTAGAATCCTTATAAAACCAAGAATGTCTTTTACATATCTTTCAAAAGTAGCCATGATTTAAATAAAGCATTGTTGGGAAAAGAGAGGAAAAACATAACATTGCTGGAATAGGCTCAACATTCTTGCCAGAGGCACTGTTCCATGGAAATAGGTGCTCATACAGAAGACCCAGACCTTTCTCCCTGTACCACTGCAGTGTAGCTGGTGATAAACACCCGCCACCACAGGAACGCAGGCAAAAAATCCGTCTACAAGGAAGAGCATGCTGAGTAAAGAAACAAACCAAGTACCTGGAGCAGCACAGAGGCAAGACCAGTTTCCCGCTGCCCTCTCCTATCCTTGCTGGAGTCAGCAGTCAGCCTAAACTCAAAACACTGGGTGGGGGGCGTCTTCCAATCAGGAGGATAAAATCAGATTTGCAAATGCTGTGTCTTTGGAAGACACTATTGCACCCAAGTACGGCAGTCTGATGTTTGACAAACCAAGAATCAAAAGAATGAAAGACAAATCCACACACATTGCCACAGCACTTCCCCTTCTTATCCTCTCTTAGCTGTTGGCTGCTGCTGCTATTCCCTCAGAATAGATACCATGAAGGGTGTCCTGCCATTCACTCGCTCCAGGAGTCCCAGCAAGGCCTTTCTTGGTCAGCTAGGTCTAGAAATTCCATCTTTTGAGCACCAAGCTCTATTATTGTGAATATTACTAAACAAAAGAGCATTCAGTAACTCCCTTTAGCCCAAGGAGGAGGACAGCTGTTCCTCCCACTGCCCGTTTGGCTTGGCATTAGACAACACAAGGCTGGGGAAGTCAACCACAATATGAAGATTTATTTATAAACTGGTAATGGCTGCAGAGCTACAGATACCAAGGAGTTCTGCTCCATGGAGGGAATGCTCAGCATGCCGATATCCCGCTTGTTCAGCAATCAGCCACTGAGAAACCAGATGTCCACAAGAGAGACTTATAAATGAATACTCAACCTCTGCTAAACCTCCAAATTCCAGCCTAGGTGCGGGAGGAGAATAAAAACTGAATTCTAGTGGGCTTCTTTAACCAGCTCTGACCCATGGCCAAGCTCGACCATGTATGGCACTGGCTGAACTGATGGGAGGTGTCCTCCCATAGCAGAAAGTTACCCTCCTACTGCACCCCAAGCATCTCCAGTAGGTCCAGTGGGGCTGAAACAATAGACCTTCCTGCTCGGGGAGCATGATCAAGGCAGGCTGTAGGATTAGCTGTGAGCTCAACACACTGGGCACCACGTATTCCTTATATTTTAAGTAGCAAAATGTACCAAGAAGTGAGGGGGGGAAAAAAAAAGATTTTGTGCAATTCCCACTCATACAGGGTTTCTAAACATGAAACTACAAACAAACAGAAACTAAAGTCCCTCAGTACTAAGTTCACCCGAAGACACAAAGCTCCATTTTTGTAGAGTGATCAAGCCAATGGATGTAAGTTTGGTAGAAGATCAGAAAAGTTTCCAAGTCAGGAGAACCGGTAGCTCTCTCGGGCAGGGAGAAATAGCCTTGCAGGATAGCTGTTTGGGAACTGCACTGCTGCGGCGTGCCCAGAAGGTGACAGTGTTTGTCAAAATTTTGTCACTACAGCCCCTGGACAGCTGCGATTCGCACCTGAGCGGGACCCAGCGATTCCAGCATTTGAAAAGAGCTTCATTAAAGGAAAAGAAATAAAAGCTACTGAGAAATAATTATGTCGGTTTGGTTAGTTTTCTGCTCTCTTTTTGAAGAGCCTGTCTCTGAACCAAGCAGAAAATGCTGCAACTGAAGCAAAACTCATTTTTATCTTGTTTTTCATACATGTTTAAAACCACAAAAGTTATAAAATTTTCGTTGGAGTAAATCAGGATCTCATCTCTAGCTGGCTTTGTATCTGTCCCTATGTTCTCCATTTCCAGGGACAGATGGTACAAATTCATGGCTTTTTTTTCTTTTCTTGTCTTTATATTTCTCTCATTTGTGTAATTATGCATTGAAATTATTTGCTATTTAATAACACAAGAACTTCTGAGCTGGTAAAAAACAACCACTGAAACCGAAAAACAACCACTGAAACGATCTTCCGTGAGGAGCTGCTGTGTTAGACAAGCAAGCAAGGGCTGTGTGAATACACATGGGAACATCTCTTTCTGGTCCCTAAACTATAATTAGAGCAAGCACATTGCTCATGCAGCCATGTAGCACTGCTCAGTACAGTGGGAGCAGCAGCATCCTCATCAGGATGTGCTGGTTTGCAGCTTTTGTTTCAGCACAAGTCACCACCTGAAACACCAAACAAGCAGGAACCAGCCCAAACACAAGTTCTTACCTCATCTCAGAGGGTTTACGGACAACTCAACCTCATGAGGATCCCCCGCAAAAAAAGATCCTTTTCTTCTCTCCTGGATATATTCCCTCTGCAATTTTTAAAGAAGTGGAGGTCACAATCCTGTCTCACCCCTCAGAAAAGTATTATTGCATTGGACAGAATAACTCAAGGAACAGATTATGGTCCAGTGAAGGAATCAATTACTGAGTAAAAATGCCCTAGAACCCCCAAACTGGCCATGTTTTGCACATTAATTGCTGATACTGTGTTTTAACTCATTCACTTTTCTTGGCAATAACTATGGATTTTGATGATTTTGCTTACTACTATTATCATTACTGGCAGTCAAAACAGTTTCCTTGGAGGTTTCTACCTCCTTTCTAGGAATACAGTATGCTTTAGAAAAATATCCAAGAGATGACTAATGCTAGTACATATTTCTGTGTTTTCAGACTGTCTTATATTTGTCTAGATCAATAAATGGGGAGTACAAGCACATTAGAGGTGTCATCTCAATAGTTTTGCTTAATCTTTTCTAAGTTCTATATTGCTTTACTCACATTCTTGCAGAGCTTGAAAACAACACAGCCTTTTTTAATTTTTACCAAGATCATCTTGTCAATAACAACTGTGAGACTGTATTTCAAGACTAGAGAGGAGCACAAGTATGAACTGTTACAGCCTTCCCGGACCCCCTGCATAATACAAATTAAAAAGTTTCCACTTTTAACTTGCCTTATACTCTGACTGAGCTCTGGTTACTGTCAGCCAGCCAGAAAGAGCCACAGGGGTAGTCTTCTAGCCCATACACATTGATCCCAAAGTTACCCTGAGCAGCTTGATTTGGTAGCAAACACTTCCTACCTGCCACCACCTAATACCTTTTGGGTATAAAAGTCAAGTTAACACTCTTTTGGATTAGAAGTAACTTAATAATTTCCATTTATAATAGCAGAAAAAACAAGATGGATCCTGATCATAGTCTGTAAAATGAGGCAGATTATTACATTGTACTCCACTCTAAAGTACAACTTCTTCACCAAAAGCCAAACCTGATAAAGAGTACTCCTTCTCCAAACTCTACAATCAGGAACAGGTTCTCCAAAGAAAGATACAGGAGACCAACTCTTTGAATCTCAGGAGCCTGAAAAGCCTCCTGGACAGCAGTGAAAAAGAAACAGCAGCAACCAGCCATGCTCTTATAGCATCAATTTTCTCTCAGGTGTTTTGTTTAGGACACACCTACCTCTATCTGGTCACCCATGTGATAACCTCCAGCTGGCTTCCCTCTCCAAACAGCTGTACTTCTCTACCTTGAGCTTTTTCCTGATTGTACCTATGGAATGAGTCTTCTTCCATCTCCATGAGAAGCAAGTCCTCATGGCATCTCTGATTGTACTGCAGGTGTTGGGTGACTTTCTTAGGAAGACAATGATCTCCTAACTCCCCTCCCACTAAAGCTATTTGAAAAAAACACTTTTTCCTCACACTATTGTGTGTTGGTACCAGTCAAGCTGTGGGACTTGTGTGAAAGGCATTGGGTGGTCTCTGTACATGCCTGTCCCTACAAACACACCCTGCCTCCATTCAGTATTGGCAGACTTTTCTCCACTAGGGTGCTATGACTCCATATGCTTCTCTTTTCCTTCCTGAAAAAATATTTTCCTTATGATGGGATGGGGAACAAAGCCTGAAAGCAGTATCCTGCCCAAAAATGAGGGTGTGGTATCCCTGGGATAGACCACTTGCCGTGAAGTTTGGTCAAAGCTCTCTGAGATACCCCCTTGAGCACCACTGTCCCAGCTCTCTTGCAGTTCATCAGTTGAGAGTGGGAGATGAACCTACATCCTTCTCACACTAAAAATTTGCCATTCAAATGAGTCTGTGAGCTCATCTTGAGCTCTCTGACCTAGTCAGGCACCCCTCCTCTGGTTCTGGAGATCAGTCTCTTGACGTTGTTCATGCTTCCACAGAAATAATTATTCCTACAAATGGGTTTAGGCAGGCAGGAACATCTCTGGGCTACCCACACATGGACATTATGGCCCTTCAGAAAGGAACCTTTAGCCTCCTGAAGAGATCAGGAATCCCAGACTTTTGTGGGTGATGTGGTAGGAGAAGGGCTCTGATACAAGGATGAATATCCTCCAAGGGAGCAGATGTGGCACAAGACCTTTGGAAAAGTCCCAGCAATCCTGCCTGATGGTGGGGGAGGGGGGAAAAATCCTACTTACAACAAGATGTTCCTTTCTGCAGAGGAAGGTGATGACAGCTGGGATGAGGGAAGGAGAAAAAAATGCAGGGCAGCACCCTGTGTGGGAAAAGGTCGCTCCCCTGCCTGCCACAGCCAGCTCGCACTGGGAGCCACCAAACGGGTCACTGGCTCCAGGCAGCCCACGCTGTGGGGAGGGCTCACAGCCCACACACCTCTGTCTCTGGGTAATTTCCATCTACCTACATTGAGGCCTGGCTCCAGGGATGAAAAAGCAGCAGCTCTTTCCTTGGAGGGGTGGGCAGGGGATGCAGGAAGAAGTGGGGAAGGCAATGGCTGCCTCTGCCAGCCACTTCTGGGCCACAGCTGAGCATCATCAGGAGCCACATGAGTGGGAAGCTGCCGCAGCTCCTTGGTTCAACTGAGCTACTACCACTACAGGGCGAGTATCCCACCTGCTCTGAATGGCTTCCTTGTCTCCTTAATTCCCTCTTCTTCACTCTTTCTTGCCCATTTCCCCTAGTTTCAGGGAAGAAAAGAGAAACACAACAGAACGAGATATGACTGAATCTATTAAGTTTTACCTGTTCAGCAACAAATCTATGCTGTGCCTGTTGCTTTAATTAGCTGTCTCTCAGTCAGGAAAATCAGGGCTGTGAAGAGCTGATATGGTGCTGAATAATTGTTTGGTAAATAGTGCTTGGGGTTGGACCAGGAATTTTGTCACTGCTATTAAGCAAATACTTCCAAGTCACCATAAAGAAGCAGGGCTGGGAGACCCAGCAGTGGGATCCTGCCCCGGGTGATGTGGAGGAGGCTGCCACCAGCATGAAGCAGCTTTGGCCTCCCTTCCCATGCTGGCAGTAATGCCCATGAGGAGTGGGGAAACTGGGGCAAGAAGTGATGAATTTGGCCCACAGAACATGAAGGGAGGCCAAGAGTAAGTCAGTGACTATCAGGTTGCTCTATTTCTCTGGTCTTCCACTTCATAAGGAGAAGGAAAACCTTGCCCAAGCACGACACAGCACTGATATGAGAGCCCTCTTTCATCTGTTGTCTCTCCCCGTGCACAAAGAGCAAACCATACACCTTCCTTCAGTTTAAGGAGGGAGGAGAAGAAAGGCACATTTATTTCAGAGGGAGACACCAGGCATAAGGACTCTGTCTTATTTTGTGCAATAAACACCTAACACTGGATGACATTTGCCTTTCAGCTGGGTGGGTGGCTTTTACCTTTACGTGCACCATGCACAGCAAAGGCTTTTGCCACACACAGGGAGACACTGAGCTTGAGGTAAAGCCTTGGAGCAAAGTGCAGGGCAGCAGGAGCAGCCCAATAAGTAGAGCCTTCACTGAGAGGTGTGAGAAAGGAGCAGGCTGTGTATCAAAAGGGTAGGTGTTTCATCATGTGAGAGAACGGCCCACAAGGAAGCCAGGAGTAAATCTGTTGTTGCTGGGTGGGCTTAATGGCCCCTGGAAATTGAATTGTGTATTCACAACTTTTTGGAAACTGGAAAGACTTTTGAGCTGCTGTGGGTTAACCCATTCGTGCCCCCGGCCTTAGCCTTGTGCAAACACTCAGTTTTGTTTCCAGAGCAATTACAGGACACTAATGTGAAACGCTTCCCAGGGGACAGCCAACCCAGTTTCACAGCCCCCAAAGCTCAGAGCAATTTAACCAAGCATGGGAGATTTCAAGTACCTGTCCCAGACCTCTATCCCCTGGGACATTAACCAGGAGACTGTCAACATCCACTGATGACTCCTATTTTGCACTTTCAGAGGACTTGTCCTCTGAGTGCTTTTCAGCCAGACACGAAGGATTCCCCACAGAAGTACAGTGAGCAGGAAAATAATGTAGAAAATCAGGAGACACCCTGAGACACTCACAGGTGGTACCTGTGGGACTGGTGACAAGGGCCTTGAGACGCTGGCTGCAGCATGACTGCACATTTTGGATTTTCCCAGCTCCTGTGGAAGATGCACAGGCAGGGAAGGAGGTGTGAGATGCTCCCAGAGTTCCCCTGTTGGTGATTGTTGAATCTTGTCCCTACAGCAGGACACAGTGAGCTAAGGAGCTCACTGAGCCTACTGCCTGGTGCAGCCAGGCTGTGCATGCTGCAAGGATGCCATGGGACACATCTGCCCCATGGAATGACAGGCGGAGGAGCCACTCTGAGCTGTGACCCTCTGAGAGCTGAGGACCACTGGGTGTCATGACTGTCCTGTCTGGGCTCGCTGGCTCAGTGGTGTGACACAGCTCTCCTGCAGATACACCTCCATGACCACACCAAACCTATCTGCTGCTGCACTCCCCAGGCCTGAGATCCATTTCTGGGGGTTGGATTTCAAATCAAATTGTCCCTTTGATTTATCTCTGCTTAGGAATTAGTTCTTGCATGTTCACACACTGCAAATAAACTCCTTCAGTTGAGGCTTCCTGGCCTTGTAGGCTAATGCTTTAACACAGCTCATCTCTTGGTGTCTGCCAAGCTGACATGTTTTGCAACAAGCAATAAAAGGCAGCAGAAGGAAACCCCAAGCCAGGAAAGGTGGCAACCTACCCAACCTGAAACTCAAACTGTTCCTAATTTTGATTATTATGCATCCAGAGCATAATATTTTTTCAAACCTTTGCAGCAAGACCCACAGGGTGTGTTGATATTAAGAACCAAGTCCTGCTTCTTAAAATAAAATGAGGGAGACAGCATCTCCCTTTTGTATCAAAACCTTGGCTCATCTTGCTGGTTACATTGTTCTCCAGAATTCAAGCCAAGAAGGCATCTCATAGTGTCCAGCATAAAGATTAAATTTAAAATCCACAAGAGCTGGCAGGTTAACCTCAGCAGAGCCTGGAGATGTGCACTTAGCCTGTGTAAATTTTAATTCCACTGTTTGACTGATACCTATGGGATGGTCATTCCTTCCAGCTCACTTATGATTTCACATGGGATGCTGCCCTTCATTAATATTGCAGTTTTCCTTTCAGGAGGCAGAAGATGATTTCACAGCACTTAGTATCTGATAAATGTAGGCAGCATCAAGACACACATACTAGCGTGTAACAGACAAATGGTAATAATAGAGAAAAGGTTCATCAGAGGCCATGTTAGAGCCAAATTCACGTGTGTGCACACATCCCAGGCAATACTGCAGGCAGGAATGAATTAACTCCACAAAGAGAGCACCCTCATCCAAAGACCCCCTTCCCGAGGCACAGGGAAGTGCCAAGGCATTTCTGCACTCACCCACTGTCACAGCTGAGTAAGCCAAGAGCCTGTAAGCGACACTGTGACTGCCCTTGCTGATCAGTCAGCCTCTGCACACTGGGTCTGGTCTTCTTTACTGGAAATAAAGATCATTCTGACCCCACTCTGCAGCTGTGCTGACTCAGGGGTCCGGCAACATCCTCACACGTACTGAAACCTCTGTGGTGGCCATGAGGCTCTTGGAGCTGTACCTTCATGTCACAAACTGACTAATTTCATACCTTTTGGGGTCTGGTGGCTTTTACAAAGCAGACACATTGAACAGAGTGTCAGGAAGAACCGTGGGAGGCAAATGTCAGCATTTCCCTTGGTCCCATATGCGCCTCTCAGCCACACAGCTCAGAGCTCCTGCTGGCATGATTACTGATCGATAGCTTGGGTGTCTCCTGGTGCCCCAGCTCCAGGTCTGGCAGCCTGGGCTCACTGGCTTTTCACCCTGCTGCTTCACCCACAAAGCTTTCCTGACCCTTCTCTCTGTAAGTCTCACATCTTTCAACCACAGCAATATATCCCATTCCCAAAAAACACAGGGAAATGTATTTGTCCACTTTGCAGAAACAGCTGAGTTTGTTTGTTCAGCTGAGTCCATGTGTGAAGATGAGGAATTGAATTATTCACTGCATGTCTCAGACCTTGATGACTAAATAGGGATTTGCTTCTTCATCTTCCAGGAAGAAGGGGAGGTGGAGGCTGAGGCAGGGGAAAAGTCTAACAGAAAGAGGCCACGCTGTGTCCCTGTGCTCCACTGCTGGGAGCCCTGTGGATGCTATAATTAACCACCAATAGCAGGCAGAACCTGGGTGGTACCATGGGAATCACAACCTCACAAGCCTTGTTATTAAATAGTCACGCATGGTGCTACCTCACTTACATCTCTCAGGGTTTGTTTACCTTTTTTAATAAAAAGGAACAATAACTCCCAGGCAATTTCCACAAGATTTTAACACGTCTGTGTTAAACATCAGACTGGAGCGTCTGGATTACAAAGCAAAAACATCCAAGCTTTTTATGCTATTGGAAAGGTGTTCTGAAGGGAAAGGCCTGGTCATGCACAGGCTATGGAATGTGCAGTGGCAGTCTGTGCTCCCCACAGTGACTTTGGGGTGCACATAGAGACATCCTTATGGAGATCACCTGGCAGAATGGAAAAGATTGGGAACCCTTAATAAACTGACTTCTGTAGGATATCTCAAGCTGAGTATGCACCGATGGAAATGTCTACATCATCCTGATACCCTCTGGAAGCTTTTGCATCTTAAAGAAATGAATCATGGAAGAGATCCCATTGGGTACAGTTAAACTAAGCAGTTTCTCACTCCCTCTCTCTTTTGCCCTACTGCTCAGAGTGAAATGGCCAGGGTATTGTGAGAGGAAAGGAGAAAACCCTGACACCATTTAGCTGCTTGCTCAATGTTCAGAGAACCTGAGAAGATTCTGTACTATTTGTGTAAGCTTGCTGTGCATCCTTCCATTTCTCCACCCTTTTATAACAACTAATCATTGGACAGAATGGATTGAAGTTTATTCTTCAGCAGAAAGACAAAGAGCCTGCAGATACATGCACTAAATTGTCTTACCTAGAGGTGGAGCAGTCCTTCAGGATTTGAATGAGGCAATTACCTGAGAGAATGTTAAAAAGATTTCAAGACCATAGGAAATCTTAGCCACAAGATATTAATTTTCAATATATTCCACTTCCCCCAATATTCCCTCCAAGTGGGATTCAAACAAACTACACCAGGAAAAGAAAGTTTAGAAGAGATCAGAAAGAGAAGAGAGAAGCTGAGGAACACCTCAGGAGAGCCAGAAGAGGACTGGGGCAGTTGATGCCATGGTTGAGGACTGACAAGTGAAGGTTGTACAGAGTTCCTCTCCTTTCCTCAGAGCTTTACTTCTACCACCAGGCAACTAGGCCCTGCAGCACCCCTTGGAAAATCTTGCCACGGTCAGCACCAGTGTCTGGGTTGTCCCCAAGTCCTGCTCTCCAGCAGTAGAAGGGGGCAGGTCCCCAGTGGTCCAGGAACTTCATGACCCGTGAACTTCATAACTTCATGACCACTTATCCCAAGGCTATCCCAAAGATTTCTTTCAAATACTACCTGAGGGGACCATGGAACACCTTCCTTTGAACAAAAATTCATGGAACACACTGCATGTATAGAAATGTACATACCCCAGCATGGGAATCAGAGAAAATATGGACAAAGATGGGCAAGAAAGGGGGAGAGAGGAACAAGAGAAACCAAACTGACTTATTCACATTTTCCTAGCTGAAATACAATAGGCAGGAAAGCATTTGTTTTCTTGCAGCATTAACAGATTAAAAAGCTTCACAAATCCTTACTACACTGGTGCTAATTCTGGAGTGATGGATTGGAGCAAACAGAAAAACAGACATATTAAAGAAGCTTATTTGATTCTGGGTTGCTTCCAGCAAGTCCCTGCAGCATACTATAAGAACATCATTAGAAAATTTTACTCCTTCACTTCTATAAGACTAAAGATATTCCCTCCTTACTCTAGTCCAAGCAAAAGTAAGTCCCACCCAAAACCATTTCATTTATTGATAAAATAAATAAAGCTGTCTATTTTCTCCTTTCTTCCCCATATACTGAACAAAAACCAGACTGAATTCTCAAAGCCACAGGTGTAACAAAATTTACAGGTTGGCTTTATTGCTTTATTAAGTAAAGTATTAAACACACCCAGTTTCTCTGCCCAGGATTCTTGGAGTTTTTTATTTTGTATTTCAATATATGCTGAAAGTTTAATGAGTGTGAGGAAAGGACATACTCTGTGTTTCTTGCTTGTACTTATTTAGATTGCAGTAATCCCCATTTCAGTTTTACACAAGGGCAGATGAGGAGTGCAACACAGTCAGGAGAGGCAGAAGTTAGCTAGACAACTCCTCTCACTTTCCTCTCATTTGATGCTCTAGTCCATTTGACAAGTCACATCCATGAAACCATCACCATCTGTTGCGAAACTTTAGTGTTGTCTCCTGTGACAGACACATAAAACATTTTGTGGGTCCCATCCATCTCACAACATCCTGGAAGGACATACTGTGGACAGAGAAAGCTTTATAAAACCAGTCCCATGCCAACAATGCAGTCAGCAACTCTGATTTCTCTGCTTTTTATTGCTCTTTCGTTAGATCCTCTCTGTTTCACAATCTGCAAGCAGATTCCCCCAAGAAAGAAGACAAGACATTGCACTCCCCTTTCTTTTCTTCCCTGTGTGAACTTTTACAGCTGTTTTGGGACTCCATGTGTCACACTAACACACACACTGCTGCAAATAAGCTCCAGTGTCATGAAGAGAAAGCTAGAGGAAAAATGATGGTGAGCTGGGATACCTGGGAAGACCTCATGAATAGGCTTGTTCAGCTGAGGGGACTTCCATGCTATCACAGGTCCCAGCTGAACTCTCTGCCAAAACCAGATCCCCTTCAGATCCCACAGCAGTTCCCAGCGCTGATTCAGTCTGGGATGTACTGACTTGTCCCAGAGATCATATAAAGAAGTTCCAAAGAATTCACAGCAAAAGCACAATCCAGACTGCACAATTAAACTTCAAAATTTCCTATCAAAAGCTTTTTCCCCTGTATACAGCCGCTAAGCCCTGCTACAATATGTGGTACATGCTGTTTGCTAAATGATGCTCTTTTTTTTCCCCTCAAGGAAAAGGAATTAAAAGCTTTTTCATGTAAAAGACACAAATTAACAAAGCTGCCCAAGCCTATTCACAGAGCCTGGAGTTTACAACAAGCACATTTCTAAGGAAGGCAATTCTTATAATACCAATAGTACATTACTGAGAGAGAGCCTTCAGCAGGAGCTACCATTCCCTTCAATCCCCAAATCACGCTCCAGTTCCCCAGCATGTGCTGCACCTGCCCTCTTCCAACACTCCCTTGCAGTTCTACTACTACAATTGCCAGAGAAATGAGCAGTCTGGAAGGACGAGGAATGTTTGTGATTCATTCCTTTGTGCTGCTCATCGACTTTCTCCCCCGTGCATCCATCAGTGGTTACATCACTCTCCTCAGGCACTACATACCTCCCAGGCTAATACCTTTGAATATAAAGCACATCTTGAGTTAAACATTAGCTACACACTAACTGGGGCTTCCTTTCTGACTGAATAATCAGCTTTAAAGTAAAAGGTTTTCTGCAGTCAGACAAGAAAGCTACAAAGGAGCTGCTTAGCAATCCTCTCGAAAGCAAGCTTTCAGTATTGGAAACCAAATTCTACTTCATCTATTTATACTTGTCACTAGTAATTACTTGAAAGCTCTGTCAGCTTCTACCTTTAATGATGTACTACCTGCTACAAGCATTTGGGAACAGGGGAGCAGATCATAACGAAAACAAAGTTATTTCAGAGTGGGTATGTATTTCCATAAAACCAATGCAGAACAGGGTTCCAAGAAATATTTTCATGTGCATCTTGACCAGCTACTGAGATGACATTTGAAGTCATCTCCCATTTGTGCTCGGCTGAGTTGGCTTGGGTACCACTGCAGGGGCAAGCACCTCAGTGTTTTATCAGAAAGGCAGCATTCACCTCAAACATGGTCTTCTAGAGGCAGCCCATCAGGCACAAGCTGAACACAGAGACAGTTATATGTAAAATCCAGAAGGCAGATATCATGTATTTAATTACATTACAGTGAAAGGTGAGGTCTGGCCCCTTGATGCCTGTGACCAAGCTTCAAAATCCTGCTCCAACCCAGCAGCAACAAAAGACAGGCTTTCAAAGCTGTTTTTTGCAAGGTGTAGCTTCAAAAAGGCCACCCACCCTCAGGAGTGAAATAAAGGACATCAGTTCCAGAGAGGTCTGTTGTCTATACTTATTCACAATATATTAAGACTGCCTGGCAAATACTTGTTTGCGCAGCCTGATCTTCTTCAAGGAGCCAGCTCCAAGAACTGGCACTTTGGAGGCAATTTTGAGGACAGCTGCCTGGTGGGAAGCCAGCAAGGAGAACAAAGCAAATCGTTGGAAGCTAAGGATGGTAAACTCTGTCACTGAAAAAGGAAAATACCTATCACTGGAATAGGCTGTAGCAAACATCATAATCTCAGTGCACTGGTGATGTTGCATTGGTCTCCCTGACCACCAGAGGCATTAAAAAGAAATCTAGTTTATCTAGCAGAACTGGTCCCTTCCTATGTCTCTTGGTTACAACACCAGGAAAAACATCAGTATGTAGATTATTTTCCTTTAATATCAAGGTGAGCACAAGTCTCCCCTCATTCCCTGAGTATCTTCTGAAGGGATGTGACACAGCTTCTCACCCTGTTCAGCACAGAGTCCATTTTCTAGGGTGTGATGGAGGAAAGTTCTCTGACTTGGAGGATGGGACTTGACCTGCACATGAAGTTTGTAGGGCTGCAAACAGAGAGGCTTTTCTGTGCCTAGCTCCCGAACTGACTGGCTGATGGCACGGTGGTCCTGGATGTCACAATTCTGTGACTCTTTGAAGCTCTGGCAATGAGTACCAATGCTTGGGATTACTGCAGCTAACATTCCTGTGCCTGAATGAGGCCATGATCCATCAGAAACTTCCCAATGGAGTCCATCATGACCTTAGTGCATTATACATATGGGGCTGTGACCATGCCTTAGTAAGCTGGGTGGCTTTGGTCACATTTTTATGCTGATAGTTTGACGTGAAGCAGGAGCTGTGAAGGGCTTCTGTCCAAAACCCACTTCTGTGGGTGTGATAACAACAACTGAGATAGCAAACAGGGACAAAATCAAAATAAAAACTGGGCGAGATTAAAGAACAAGACAGAAAAGAAAAATCCTTTCCCATACTTTTTTTTCCCCTTCTGTTTCAAAGCCTTTGCCAAGTGCAGTGCAGAGTTCAGATTTGCTGCTTTTCTGTCTTTGTTTCAGATGTCCTCTTCTAGACTGATCTCAGCCCTCAAAAGAGAAACGTGTCTACATCTGAGGCCCTGTGAGACTGAGCACAATGAACAAACATTCCCCCACTCCACCTCTTCTGACTCCTGCCACTCTCTCTTGGGGATGGCAGTGGGCAGGTCTGGCACCTGCAGCTGCTCTTGTGCACCTTGCAGGTACACAGGAGCACTGGGCAGTGATGTGCCATCAATACCATCCAAAGCTAGAGAGGAGAGAAAAACAGAATGCTGAGGGGAAAAGGAAAAGAAAATCTGCTTCTTCCCTTGCTGCTCCTCAGCAGTGTCACAGTTGGTGAGGACTTCCTAGGAGAATGACCGTGATTTTCACCTGTACCAACTGAGAAAATGCTGACGTGCCCTTTCACATCATAGTAAATCAATGGGAAAATTATCCAGCTGAAATATTAAAACAAGTTCTGAGAATTCAGAATGAAAAAGCACACAGATTGGGCACAGAGGAATTCACAGGGACTGTTGATGAAGGCTGTATCCCTGTATTTCTCAAAGAATGCCCAAGATCCACGCAAACCAAGAGGGGTGCTCAAGAGGTGGCTGCATGCTAAGATCAGAGCAGCTGCCCTGTAACAACCAGGAAGAATTTGGTGAAAGTCCTCTAGGATGGTTGTATAGCTAGAAAGCCTTTTGCTCCATAACCTCTGAATAATTCAGCTACATTTGATATGCTGTGCCCTTCTTCCAGTCTCCTCTTACAAAGCACTTGGGAGGCAGAAAGGTGAGGAGGGAGAGCAGCATGAGAGGAGTGCTGCGGATTTTGTGCTATCCCCAAACAAACTGATTTTTCAAGGGGCTACACAGTTTGCTGTTTCACATCCCCCTTGAGCTCTCCTCAAGGTGGACAGTGACACATGCCACAGAAGTTTTCTGAGATCAATTAGGAGTGAAAATGTCTCAGGAGCCTTTTACACAGTTCATCAACTCAGTGAGCACAGTTTGTGCCTGACTACCTTCCTTCACTGAAACCAAGGCTGCTTGAATGGGCCAAGTCTGGAGGTTATGTAAAAGCTATTAAAAATGTTTGCAATGAGAGAGGCACAGTGGGATTTTTTTATTATTATTTTTTAAAGGTGGGAGTTACTTTGCCTTCTTTCACAGCAAACCAAATGTTAGAAATTCCTGCACAGATGGTCAGTTTTGATGCATTTTTTTCTGTCCTAGAAGCACGATTTGTCCATCAAATTCTCATCTGCTCTCCTTGTTTCTGTGGCTTTTGTCTCTGTTCCCTGCAGTTCCCCTCCAGCACAGACATTCAGGTGCCATTTCAAGATATTTTTTTCTTACATGTCCCTCTCCTGAAGAGAAAGAGGTGGCATTGTACTGCCCAGTTCCACATTCCCAAACAACATGGTCTTGGATGATCCTAAGAAACAAACTACTGGCAATTCTAGTTTTCACAAGAGCTGTGATCCCAGAGCAGAGGAGGGATCACCCATCCTCACTACTTCAAGGCAATGAGGGCTGAGAGCAACAGTCATTAAAGGTAGAGCTGATCAGACCCTGTTCTGCTGCCACCAACTCCCTCCTGTCATGCTCCCATCCTGATCTTGGGGAAGGAGGAATTCTGCTTCCTGAACCTGTTCACCACTTCCATATACCTTTATGCTGTTTATCCCCTTGTGCTGCAGCACTTGCCTCTTCCCTTTGCTTTCTGATGCTTTGCAGTGACTGAGTTCCTGCTGCTGAACTTGCAGGCAGTGTTTCCTTTGTAAAGCAAACCTGTCCTCTGACCATGGAAGGCGAGGGTAGGTTGCCCTTTAACCACAACTACAGTGTTGCTTCTGCCCTTCCAACTACAGCCAGGGTTCTTCAGAGCCTCCTTGCACACTGGGGGCTGCAATGCACTCTTAGATGTTAATTTCCCCCATTTGATTTGTCTGCACATCCCAATGGGGACGCAGAGGGTCTCTTCTGAGGTAGGTATGTCCTCAGGGTGTTGCTTTCCTCAGGCACTGGCTACAGATGGCAGGACAAGGAGCAGGGTGGGCCAGTAAAGCGCTTTGCTTTTGCTGTAAGGAAGGCCAGACAAACCACTGATGATTTTGTGGGTGTCAGGTCTTTTCTTGCAACCTAAGGCAAGTCTGTTTTCTATCAAAGTGCTGAAACAGGGAGTCTTCTGCACTAGGGCTGAGGTTCAGCCCAGGGAAAGAGTGGTCAGTCAGGTGTGGCAGAACAATCAAGCAAGGTTTGGGAAAAACATGTAAGTATGGTGGAAATTGCTACCTGACAAGCAGCTTGGGCACTGCACACACTGACCCAAACACTGACCAGGAAATAGGTCAATTTGCCCACTGGGTTTTGTTTAAATCAGACTTTAGGATGTTTTCCACCTAAAGTGACTAAGCAAGTGCTCACCTCCTCAGCTGATGCTTGTAGTGGTGCATTTTGGGTTTTACCAGTTTTTCTGTATGCATCTGTTCTTTGTTTTATACTGTTTTTGTATAAGTTATGATAGTTTGTTCCATGTAACCCCATGTTAAAACCTTCTTGGTTTCCCTCGAGTGGTTGTCTGTTGTCAATCACAATTATGGGTCCTGTCCATCACTTTACAGCCTCACCCTGATGTCTAGAAGGTTCTAGTGAGGACGTCGAGTGATTGGTTCTGTTGACTGTCTATTATGTTCTGGATCACTCCCTTCACCCTCTGGATTGGTTCCAGGCTGTCCCCTTCTCGTTTCTCCATCCCTGTACTTAAGGTGCTGTACAGAGAGGAACGCTGGCTGTGGTGGGCTGACTCTCTGGGTGTGAAGGAGGTCTGCATGGACTTAATCAAGCCCAGCTGAAGTCTCCACCAGAGTCCTCCCTTTATTCCTTTGCCACTGTTCACGCTTCTGTGGGGCAAGGACCCACCAGATCGGGGAAGTATCTCAGGACACAGAACCGTACCTTCACTGCAGCCGGTGCCAGGGCTGGCCAGGCAACGCAGGACAGGGGTCCCGAGACGCACCAGACCACCACAGATGCTTTTTAAGCAGGCTGTGCAAATGGTGGCAGCCAGGCAAGGAGAGTAAAGGAAGGACATCACAGGCCCTGCTCATCCATGCCTGCTGAATATCAGCGTGAGGCCAGCGTGTTATTGGCCCCACAAAGGTTCATCACACTCTGAGGGCTGCCAGCAACCTCCCAGAAATGGCTTAAGAATATTTAGTGAGACGACACGGTCAGAGGTGTTTTGAAAAGGCAAAAAGATTTTAATTAAAGCAAAAATAACAAACTATACCAAAACAAAAGAACAAAAGCTGTGCACAGTGCAGGGAGGTCCCTTGCACCTGCTAAGACACCCGAAAACGCCCCAAGAATCTCTGTGCTCTCTTAAGTATTCCACAATCTAGGAACGTTTTTTGGCATGCTGCCCAATAAAAAAGAGCTACATTCCTTGAGGAGCAGCTCAAGGGTCCAACAGGTGCTTTTGTCCTGGCACTGGGCCAATTATGGTGAGAAGAGCATAGAAGTTTCTGGTTCATTTTCCTTATAAGTTCAGGGGTGAGGCTTAAATCCCTTTCCTACTATGGGAACACCTGCTTGGGTGTGGGTGTGCACTGCAACACATGCCCAGGCAGTCTTTCTGAAGCTTGGCATGGGATGGCCTCCACCAGAGCAGTTCAGTGCCCCAACACCATCCCGGTAAGTGTAAACTCTGGTGTCCAGTGGTAGCAAACCCCTTCTGTTACTTGTGCTTGGATTCATGACGTCCCTTTCTCAGCTGTGGGTGTGAGCAGTGATTTAAACAAAACAGTAAAAGAGAGGGGGGAAAAAAGCAGCATGGAAAAGCCTGAAGCTTGTCTATGGAGGCAGTAGAGCATTGAGATGAATTTATTTGATGGGTTCTGTAGCAAGGGTGAGACAGCACCTGGAATTTATGTGATCATTAAACTTCCATGTGCAGTGGCCCCGTGAATCCAGAGCAGTGACACAAAGCCATCAACCCCAGAACCATCACTGCTGTTTATCAGACTCACAGTTTTTTCCCCAAAAGTGAATAATGGGGCAGGGAAAGAAGTTGACATTGATTCTTGTGTGTAGTTTACAGCAATTGCAGGCAATAATTTCATTGTTCACCAAATGTTATTCTTCATTTTAAAAAAAAGAAAAAAGAAAAAAAAGAAAAAAGAGAACTGATCAGACATGAAAGTTTTATTTAACCACTTTCAGAGTCTTCTGCATTTTCCAGTACAAATCCACTAATTCCCAAGTATAGCTAGATATGGCATGGCACCAGCTGAGCTGAGCGCTGAGATGGGACAGGATGAAAATCCCATTACACTTTAAGATTCTCCTTGCAAGACAAATTGTGGTCAAATCCAGTATAACCAGGGAAATGTCTAACTTTGCCAAAGTGTCTTTGACAGTAAAGATTCCTTTTTATTCCAAATGTTTTATTTAAATGACCTGCCATTGTTGTTTTATTTTACCCTAACTACATTAGAGATTAAAGTGTTTGGGGATAGAAGATAGTTTTATCAAATTCCTGAAAACAATGCATAGCTTTTTCTGGAAAGGAGATGGGCTGAAACACACATATTTTGGCTCCATCTGAGTGTCCCCAGCGTGCCTTTGGAAGTGAGGAGCTGAAAGCGTAAGTCCTTTCTGGATCCTAAAAATAACTGTCACCCCCATCTGTAAAATCGGCTGAACTATCAAGAAATGAAAGGAAGCTGGTGGAATGGAACAGCTGAATAAACAAAATCTGAGCAAAAATCCAAAGTGCATCTAGAGGGTGTTGGTGAGTAATCAGGTAGATCCCAAAAGAGCAGTAATTGCCAGGGAAGAAACCTGACAGGGTTACTAAAAATCTCTGATCTACAGCTGCATCTGTATTTTTTTAATATCCAACAAGTATGAAATACAAAATTAAGAGCTCAAGCTTGACAGTATCTCTGTTTGTTGAGGTCATCCATTTGTCAAGATCAGCTGATGTATGTGTGGGTGTAACAAAACACCTTTGTTAGCAGATGAGGAGAGACAACTTCCCATGGATGCATCCAGTGTTAACAACTGTGTCCACCAGCATTTAAAATTACATCACTAGAGTATATATTTAGGAAGTGTCTCCAGGTGGTTGCTGGGAAAAGTCAAGGTTATAATTTAGGAACCTGCATTTCTACCTAGTTTTGTTACATATAAATGTGTCTGTGCTTGACTGCCCTGCCTGATGGTGTGAAGGCAAAAGGCCAAAATTTATAGGCTTACCACTTCATGCCTATGCTTTCAGCACAGCCTCAGGCTCAGCTGTTCCCAGGTGTTCTCACAGAACTGCGCTCCTGTGGGTGCTTTGAGTTTTAGTTTCTGTTCCAGATGAGGCAGTGACAAGGATGGGAAGGCAGGAGATCAGTTTGCAACCTGAGCACTCCCCATCAGGAGAGGGTACAAGGAGCATGTTCTCCCCTACAAAGCCTGATGGAAAGGCATCCAGAGTCAGGCTGGTTTTCTGTCTTGGTATTCAAAGCTGAGGGACAGGATGGTGTCAGGATGAGGAGACATGAATTGTATCAATTGCAAGGGGACAAGTGATCTGGTTTCAGGCATGATTTTAAACCAGTAAGTCCTCAAAATCAAGAAGTTCATTTGCAGTTGCATTATGCATTTGCAGTTTAACAATGTGGCTATAGCCTGTTAACTTGCCATATAACTGCTGATGATTTGTTCATTATATTAACTTAATTGCTGTAAGCCTAGTGTGTCTGAATCAATCAAAGTTGAAACAATGGAATTATGTTTTTACATAATCACTTTTGACTAGAAAGCAAGCTGTGCAGAAGGAGGTTCCACACGATGTTCTCAGATATCTTTTCAAAGGAATGATAATTAATTCTGCACTACTGCTTCTGAAGGGATAGAAGAAGATGGGAAAAGATAATGGGCAGCGGTGGTTGCATAATCCCTGCCCATTCAGTTTGCTGCAGCACGCTGATAATGAACAGTTCCAAGGATAAAAGCTACTGTGAGCCTGAGCCCAAGAAAAGCTTAACACAGGCATCAGGACAAAATGCAGATCTCCATTTTCTGTGCAGGAGCTGGACCACTTTTATCCTGATTCACAATGACAGCTCAGAGCCATTTACGATGGTTCTGTGAGGCTGAGTGCCAGCAAGCAGATTGCCTTGGAAAACATGTTGGAGTGCAGGGTGAAGACCATTTGCCATGCACAGCAGACCAGAGCTGAATTATCAGCTCAGCATGTCCAAACCCAGGCTTTAAATCCTGGCCAGCCACCTTGACAAATTAACATTTATTCCTAGTTCTAGCAATGGGTTAATCTAAACTAAAGGACCTGATGGGGAAGTTTCTCTTTTCCTTGCTCATCCTTCCCCTCCCTGGGAAGTTTTCCTTGCAACATACAGAGGTCTTATCACCTCTGCTGATGTGAAAAAACATTGGAGAGTATCTTGCTTTATATTTAAAGGCACATGCCACGTTTGTTCTCTCTCTCCCTCTGAGCTCATTCTTAGAAGTGAAAGGAAATTTGTAAGGAAGTAGCAGCATACATGGAAGAGCAGGTCACTCACCAACTGCATGTCAAGTTTCAGTAGACAATCAAAATGTTTTGGAAATTCTCTGCTTTGCAAGATTTCTGAATTTTGAGGGTTTCTGAGCAAAGCAAGATACACCCTTATTCAGGGAAAATGGTAATTTGACAAGGCAAATGAAAAACGTTTGATCAGTAAAAATTATATGTGACTCTAAGCTTCGTCCCAGCCCAGGAATGGTTAGATACAAGATGTCAGAGAGGGTTTGGGAGACACTTCTATTCAAAATAATCTAAAAGTTGTATTTTCAGACTGATTCCAAGCAGAAAGCAGAGGTAATAACTGCTTTGTTATAACTATGATTTGTTTGACTCTATGTTTTGATGCTAACATGAAACAGAAACTAGATGATGGTCCTAAGCCTTGAAAAATGCTGAGGTTGAATAAAAACCCCAGAGTGAGCTGTGTCCTGCTTTATCCAAGTTACTTCCTTTCCAGTGGCGTTGCCATCCTTCCTGTCTTACCACTGTACCAACACAGCAACAGCCTGCCTTAGCTATAGAATGAGCAAACTCTAGAATGAACACACATGTTACTCACCCAAATACCTGACATTAACTCTAATACAACCCAATTATATTCTTAGATAGCTGGTTCTTGAATCATGGAGAGAAAGTAGTTGTTTCAAAATAAATGGAAAAATCTTGTGAATATACGTTGTGTAATATTGCAGTACTTGCCTATCTATTATTAATTATAATTTATCCCTATTGCAGAATCTGGACAATTAAATGCCTCTATTTTATCTTGTAGAAGGTTCCTCCATTTAAAAATAATTTTAAACAGAAAAATGAAACTATTTTTTAAAAAGTGATGGATTGTGGGAGTGCTGGAGGTACTCTTAGCATGTCCAAAGGCTCTTGATGAAGAGGACTACCATTCTCTGACTGCAGCAGGTTCAAAGAAAAACCTGTGGTGATTTCACGGGACTTCAGAAAGTTGGAGCTAATGCCTTTAGTGACTGGGTAAGGTAGCTTAACCAGAAAACTCTGATCTGAGAGCCATCTCAAAACTGTGCATTACTCCATCAGAAGAACAAACACAGAGGTGCAGTGAGGGACCTTGCTGTGGCCAGGAGCAATGCACAGAGAAGCTGAAGCAAAATTAACACTGATGCTGCCAGATCCACGTGTTACAAAACCCCACCCAGTGCATCGACAGCAAGCACCAGTACATCTCCAGGGACTCCACAAAAGGACTGTGTTATCTCAGCCTCCGTTTTAAGGAAAGGAACACAAGGAAGTTATTTGCCTAAGCACAGTTAGGTGGTACCAGGAAGAGAAAAAGTTGTTCTGCATCTGTCCTGTAACATCCATAAATTACGTGTAATGTTGAAGACGTATTAATACCCCACAGAGAACCAGGATGGTGAGAACCCCAGACTAGACCAGACCCAAGCTGGTTCTGTCCTCTGTGGGAGTGCAATACTTTCCACAGGTTCCAGTTCATGTCCTTTCAGGAGGGCTTTACCATTTCACCTGTGCACTGTGTGAGCAACATGCCTTGCATGGGGCACTCACACAGAAACCTGGGGTCTTTAAATACTACAGGAATGCAAATAGTACTCAAAGCATGGCAGCTGGAACAAAGAGGGGGCCTTGCAAAAGGAAGGGTGTTGCCCAGTTCCTTTGTCAGAAGGAGATATTTTCAGTGAACCCAGTAAAGCTGAATGAGTTTCGGCAAAAAGGGCTTGCCACATCATTACAGCCACTTTATACTGTTACACCAGTTCATGCCATTAAAGTGGTTACAAAAGTCAGAGTATCTTTCAACCCAAGCAATTAATTCATTCAACATCTGACGCCGCTGAAGTGTAGGTAGAGCCCTGGTTAGCCCTGCACAGATTTCTCCCATTGTTTTTGCTGTATGTCACTAACAACTTAATCAGCAGAATAACAGCCACACCAGAGAAAACATTGTTTCTGACCAAGGACTTCTGCTACTGGCTCCATATGGAAAGTGCCTGAAGAAATGAACTAGAGAAACACACAGTTATGGAAAAAGAGCCATATCCCTCTTTTGTTTTCTGTTTTCTCTTTCTCAAACTCTTAACAGGAGTCATCTCTTTCTGGACTTTCCCAGGAATGCGGGAACCACAAATGTAGAAATGTGTCCCGTCCTTCAGTCAGTGGGAACAGAATTAAGATGTCTCTGGGAGGAGTCCAGGGAATCCAATGGAAAACCCCAATATCAATCTAAATAAAGTCATCACGTCAGCTTTGAGGCATTTTAAAATGTATATATTCCTCATGCCTGCAGAGTCACAAGGATTGAAAGAGGCTGGGGTGAAATGACTCTCAAACACACTGCTGCAGGTCAGGAGAAAGGAATGGTGCAGCAGCCCCAAGCATGGCCTGGATTTGGCCTGGGTTATGGCACTGGAAATTTCCTTTGCTAACCTCTTAAAACAGAAAAACAACCTTTCAAGTCCTGAGGTGTCACAACACCTTCCAGACGAGTCAGCTAAGAACCCAGCCTTGGGATGATTTGGGAAATTTCCTATCAGATTGAAGGGAAGCAAAATTGATGTCTCAAGTTGGCAAACTATACAGAAAGTCTTAGTTTGCTCTGTCCTTTGACATATTTTCAGCTTTTGGAACATAAAACATTAACAGTGATTAACGTGCAGCTGGCACAGGCCAACTTGTCATAATTCAGTACATCGCTATTAAGATATTCTCCAGGGACAAGTGGATTGGAGACAGCTGGCTTTGCAAATTTACACCAGATCTTGTCTTGGTACTATGAGGAAAATAAGATATTCATGAAAGTATTCTAGAACGCCCAGATCTATACAGAGTTGTGCCAAAAACTCATACAAAACAAAATCATTATTCAATACTTATTACTATTCTATTTATAAAGCTTCTGTCACTCCCTGGCAAACAGAGGTAATGGCATTTGACTTGGAAGACAAATCACAAACCATGGAAAGTGGAAAGTGGATTGCAAATCATCAGCCTGAGCTTGTTGCAAGCTGAAAAGTGTTGGTCCAAACTATTCTGAGAATCCTTATGAATAACAAATACATTTGAAGAAACCCAGATCATTTCATGCACAGCTCAACCAGAGAAAAACAGGCTGAATTTATGAGTATCACTCACAGTGGCCAAATTAATCAGCTCTGCAATATGCTGCAACTGCGACCAGAGAAAAGTATCTAGCATCAAGCATGAGTAAAATTTCAAGTGGCATTCCCAAGCAGCAAACTGCAACCCCTTTGATTCAGTTTCAGGCTCATTTTCTTTCCCAGGGGTGGAGTGATGGAGATGATTTGTGCCAGGTTGTCAGTATGAACACACAATACCTCTGGTGTTGGTGGGCTCTCAAGAGCCTGTACATTACAAACAAATTGCCAGCACTGGGGACTGTTGGAAGGACATGACGCAAAGGGTTGACCACTCTCAGAGATGAAAATGGCATCAGGACACCCATGATTTATGGCAGTGACTTTGGCGCTTCCATATCTCTTTCAGGTTGTTCTTTACAGTTGCACACTGACTCAGAGGAGCTAAGAGCTTTGAGCTGGAAAAGACACTAGATGTTTGGGGTTGGGCTTGGCAAACTTGTTGTGACCTTGGCAGTGAGAGTCCCGGAGAAGAGGTAAAATTGATGAATTGGGAGAGAGAAATAGCAGCCCAATCAGAGCCCTTGTAACGCCATGAGTGGAATTTTGTGCAAATTGTTTCCAAGTCAAAACCTCACAGAAGTATTTGTAAGGAGAACATACATCTAACTAATTCATAATGAAGCAAGTAGGAGTCATCACAGAAAAAATACCACCAAAATCAAGGGTACTGCAGCCTTAGACACTGCAACTTGGGGTTTTCTTTTCACTCCTGTCCCTTATTTTCTTCACATGCATGGTCTCCCAGATCTCTGCCTTCTCCTCACATACCACCTTCCTGACCTGGATTATTCTGTTCCAAATTTCTGTAACCTCTCTGGCTTTTGTATCACCAATTTGTGTCTTCCTCTGTCTGGATGATCTTGCATTTTCCTGCTTTATTTCTGTGCCCAGTGTCTACTCAGGCTCCTCACAATGCTATTTTTTCTGTGATGTGGTCACCTGGGAGCTCTGGTCACGGCATTAACTCTGACAGAGTTCAAGAAACATTTGGACATCGCTCTCAGGCACAAGGTTTGGGTTTTGGGGTTGTCCTGTGCAGAGCCAACTCTGATCCCTGTGGGTCCCTTTCAGGTCAGGTTACTCTACCATTCTACCTCTAAGGGACAGACTCAGGAATTCAAACACCACGAGGAAAAAATGTCAGACCCTGCGGTGTCTTCTCTCAGACACAGCAAACCATGGCACGCAACCCAACAGAGCCACAGTCAAGGTTAGCCTTGTTAATACCATCTGGTTAGCTGTCTAAATGAAGATGTGGGTTTGGGTTCTTTTGTTTCAAATTGCATCATTCAAATATGATCCACCAAGACTCACAAAAATATGCACAGTCAAATAACCCTGGGAAATAGAAAAAGAGACAGATGGAGAATCTGCCTGGGTAATTTTCTCCCCTGTGGCTACTGTGCTGTTTCTGCTAGAAAGGATGTGGAAGGAGGCAAAGTGAATAAATATAAACTGACTTTGTGGGATGCATAGATAACTGTAATATTTCTCTAAGTCCACATGAAAAACACCAGTGAAAAGAAAATGGATTATCAAAAGCCAGAAAAGAGACTTTATAACTCACACAAAAAGCAAAGAGGAATTGCTTTATTTTTTTTTAAATCATAGTAAAGTTCCTTGTTCTGTTTTGCAAAAGGAACACTTTCTGTCCTTTATTTAATAACTTTAAAGGGACCTCTGTCTACACTTGAAGGAAAGTTCCTGAGAAAGCATTTTACCAACAAGAAAGGATTCCAGTTGTTGCTTCAAAGAGGACCAGTGAGATTCTTCACATTTGCCAAATGCCTGCCTGTGAGTGCACCCAGGGGCTGCTCTGTCTTTCCAGAGCTGGGAATGTGCTGTTGAGGGGCTGGAGCACATTAGGACGCACAGCACCCCCCAGATGACCCCTGAACCACAGCGTTACCTCCCAGTGCTACCCAGTGACGGACAGGAGCTCCATCAAAACTCCAGAATCAGAGAACGGTAATGAAACATTAGCGGCCAGGACCAAGGAGGCCCCGCACAGTCACGGACAAGCCCGTTTTCCACGCTGTCCACAGGGTCAGGCAGCAGAGGCGGGGAATGCGGGCCGGGCAGGTGGCACAGACGGGCGGGGGAGCAGCAGGGCACGGGCAGTGGTCACCGGGGACAGATGGCTGTGCCAGTGCCCGGCTGCCCGGGGGGACAGCGTGCCCTGCTTTCCTTAGGTGACATTCAGCAGGGGGATGTGGCAGCTGCTCACTCGTCTCCCCCAGGGATGTTTTGATCAGCCCTTTCTCCCTGCAACTCCCGCTTTCCCCTCCCCAGGCACGGCTGCTGCTCACTGTCACCTCCAGTGATTCCCAAAGGGGCGGTTTTGCCATCTAAATCATTTACTGCTTTTCCCCAGTTCCCCCCAGCCAAGCCTGTGTGTTTCCCGGTGCTTCTTTAGTCTTTTTTGGGCAGCTGCAGTGACTTGACCCGAGTCACAGGCAGAGCTGTGAGCACAGGGGCCAGTAGTGTGCTGTGATAGTGCGTCCACAGCGGCATGCAGGTTTGGACCTTTCTTTTTTTTTATTCTGCTTGTTTGCTGGCTTGCACCATCCTTTGTTCTTCACTGCATTATGGAAAGGCTAATCATAAAATCCTGAATGTATTTTTCTTAGCATCTCTGGGTGCTTAGTCAAATGTCAAAAATACAACTATTTCAGAGAACTGGTTTCCTTTTATGTGCAGAAAGTGAAATGCAGAGAAAGGGAATTCTGCCTATGTTAAGTATTTTCTTTGCATTTGTTCGCAAAGGGAAGGAATTAGGCACTTAAAATAATAATAAAACCTGTAACATTCATTTTAAATGTTGTTTACAGTGGGGCCTTATTTTCAGGGCTTCTGTTCTTCCTCCTCCCTTCCTCTCGCTGAATAGAAGGGAAATTGCCTAATTTAGTTGGGTTGCTCAGTTGGCCATATTAGTGCATCTCGCTCCGAAGAGCATCCCTGAGAAAAACAGCATGTTTTGAATGCTCACTTATGTCAGTCTTTGCCTTTCTGCTTTGTGTTGATGAGTGAAGTCACTCTGAAGACACGATTTATAAGCCATTCTCCTGGTCTCCATAAGAGTGTTAGATATTTCTCAGCTGGAGAACTGCTGTGCTTGTAGCTTGACCTCCAGATGTAAACATTTGCTCCGTTTGCCCCTTGTAAGGGTAAAATCAGAACATTTTCTTATATGCTCGTTTTTGCTCTCCAGCTGCATCTGTCCCTAAAAGCTAGATATGCTGGTCTCTGAAATATTAGGAAGTCCCCTTATGTGTTATGTGGATTTGTGTCAGATGCATTCTGTCTTTTGCAGGTACAGTCAATCACAACTGAAGGACCAGTGACCATTCCCATGTTGTCAGCAATTGCTTTAGGAAAGCACTAAGGAAAATGACTTTGCAGAGCTCTGCAGTGTCAAGGAGGCTCTACAGTTAAACAGAGCACTTGGAAAGCAAAAACATTTGTATTTAAATGATCTCCATCCAGAAACATGATTATTGTCATAGGATGATTTTTCCAAAACGGACTGTTAAAGGGACAAGGCTTTAACGTGGCAGGACTGAGAAGGACAACTTGTGGGTCACATAACAGAGCATGTGGTTACTGGCACAGTTCAAAGTTTTCCTGATTTCATCCGCTAGCAAAGGTCCAGCACAGGCAAGCCCTTAGACTCTGTTTTGGTTCTGGGCCCCCAAAGGTACTCTGTGCAGATACAGTGACCTAGAGAGGATGATGTGCTGGCAACCAGAACAGACTTGACTATTTTCAGCAAATCACATATTCAGCACAAAGCCATCCTTTCACATGTTTCATCTCTCAGCAATTACAACACTTCCCAATTGCAGCTGTTTTTCACCAACCTCAGATGTTCTTTCTCAAAGAATGAGACACTTTTTGAAAGCCTACCAAACCACGCTGGTGGAAAGCCTTGTCTGACAGCTCTTGCCGAGGAGGAAGTGAATAAAGTGAGCAGCACATTAAACATCTCTCTTCAAACAAATTACTTTAAACTCATTTCCTCCCTCCTCTAGCAGAGTTCTCATGCTGATATGGGCACTGCCAGCCATGTATTTTTGTTGTTGCACAGGGAAAAGCCAGTGTGGAGAGCAGTCTGGCACCTTCTTGAACACATAACCCTCCCCATTACTTACCTGGCTTACCCTGGGGTCAAAGTCAGCCCTGACATACATGGCTGCTGTTCCCATTATAGCTGTTCTGCAGATATAAGGGACCAGAAATTAAAGGAAGAGTGCTCCAGAGCTATCTTTCATCTTTCTGTAATGTTGTTCCTACTGCATTTGTTGAATTAGCCTGCAAGGCTCATTCCTCAACAGGAGAGGAGGGGCTAATTTGCCACTCACACCCATTTCATTACAAACATGTACCCAATATGCAGTTTACTCCCCCAGTTATAATAACAGCTGGAATTAGCACAGAGCCTTCCTAGGTATTTCTTCTTCAGTGTTTTTGCAAGCTCCTGCTGGGCTGAGTTTGGCATATCCCAAGGAAGATCCTTCCAGTGAGACAGAGGATGAACCCCATGCTACACTGGAGACACTGCACCAGTCTGAACAGCCTCAGCCTCTGCTGATGGTGGGGAGGTTCCGTGCCCAACACATGCTCATTGGGAAACAGGTTCCACTTGCCTAGAGAAAGCATGTTAGCAGTGAGCAACAAAAATACAGGAAAAAAAGAGCATTCATTCCTCCAGTTCTCTTTTCTAGTGTTCAGTGGGAAAACACTGTTGAAAACAAAAAGATTGCTCAGTCTCTAAGACAATGGATAATCTTCCTTAAACACATCTATGTAGCTCTGAAATTTAATTTTACCAGCTGGGGAAGGGAGGCATTCAGGTTTGGTCTGGCTGAAATCAAGCCAGCAGGTAGATTTGTGTATCAATTGCCCATGGCTGGTACTTGCACAACCATTTTTTCTGTGGCTCAAAAAGATTCCTTGCAGGTTATCAATAAATGCAATGGGTTTGCAGTGTCAGCTTTCCGTATCTGCTGCTGTAGTCCAGAAAAACAACCCAGAAGAAGACTTGCTCTGGTCAAACTCATTTCTCTCACTTCATATATTTCAGTTTGAATTTTTAAGACTGATATGGTATAAGTTTCTGATATTTTTCCTGGGCAGAGCTATTGCAAAAATCAATGAAATTTGCACAAAACCAGTTTGTTCATTCATCTTTCCCTTCTCTGCTTCTCTGAGAAGCTGTGATCTCTTCCTCCAAGCTGCCTGACATGGGAGATGCAAGGCTGAGGTGGGAGATGCAAGGCTGAGCAGCAATGGGGATCCTCAAGCACTATGCTGGGATAGTGAGACACTGCTAGGACAGGGGCAGGCAAGATCCACCTGCACATAACATGGAAAATTTTGCCAGTCTGGAAACCTCTGTCTACTCTTTGATGAGAAAAAAAAAACCCCGCAAGTTGTCCAGTGTGGGGCCACAGCACTGAGGCAGAGACAGGAGCTTTCCAAAAACATGAAGACATAAGAAAAGAAGAAGGAACTGTGTTTCGTCCCAAAATGAGACACACTATGAAAACTTTCAAACAGGAATATTTTCCCTAGCCTTCCCTACTGCCTTCAAAGCTTTCCATTGGGAATGTTTCAGCTACTCCAGCTACAACTGCACCACCTCAGCGTGCTGGTGCACTTCCTTTGGCTCATAAATCTCATTATTTTCCCCTTGATGGGTGCTGACAGCTCTGTGGTGAGTGGTGTGAGACTGATGTCCCCACTGAGACTCGGTGTGTGCGATCCGCGCTCTGTTACCTGCACGTCTCCCAGTGCTGTCCCACGCCATGAGGATCTGCTGTAGGATGGATGGAATTGTCAGGACAAGGAGAACTGCGGCTTTCCAAGGCAAGAAAGAGGTGAGATGGCCTCCTGGCAGGGGCAATACCCTTTACACCTTGCTTCCAGGTGAGTTTATTCTGTAGGTCTTGGGTTACTTCTCTGCAAATTTCACTGCTGGCGTTTGGAGACAACAAGAAAACTTCTCCCCTTACCTACGAGAGTTGCCTGCAAGCAACAGCACAGTTGTTCGGTGTTGGGTATACAATAAGCTAAAGATCTGGGCCTAACTACTAATAAAAATAGACCTGGAAAATTTCCATTTTCCTACAATTTGTCTTAAGTCAATCTAATAGAGTCATAAAATTATTGAAGATGGAAAAGACTTCTAAGATCATCAAATTCGGCTGTCAAACTATCACCACTACCATGTTCACCACTAAACCATGTCCTCAAGTGCCATGTCCATGTGGTTTTTGACTACTCCATGGTGACTTCACCACTTCCCTGAGCAGCTTTTTCCAATGCTTGATAACCCCATCTGGGAAAAAAAAATTTCCTAATTTCCAATCTAAACCTTCCCTGACACAACTTGTGGCCATTTCCTCTCATCCTGTCACTTGTTACCAGGGAGAGGAGACTGATGCCCACTTACAAAGGCGAATTCTCTAATGGTAGAAGATGCTGGCATGAAATGGCCCATTAAAACTTTATTTTGCTCCTTTTTACACATTCATTATTAAAAAGTCTTTAATTATATCCTAGATTTTGCAAAGAAAACTTACATCTCTTTCCTTGAACATATTGGACGTAACAAAGGAGTGACATGGAGTTAAAACACAGATTCCTGGCAGCAAAGAGTTTATCCCAAGCTGCTGAAGCCTGCCAGACTTTACTTACAAAACTGAATTTGGTTTTCCCACTGCAAAGTGTCTGGTAAATTTAGCTGCAGCAACAGCCCTAATGATAATAGAGCATGACTCCCATGGGAAAACCAATTTGATTTAAATACACTTCACTCCCCTTTAAACACTCTGTTTACATGAGAGACATCATAAACACATGTGAAGTGAGACAAGTGAGACTTCTGGGGAGGGAGGAGATGGTGAGGCAGGGTGGGAAGACCATAGATGCTTTTAAACACTGGGAAACAAACAAAATCTTTAGGAAGTTGGCCAGTGGGATTGCTAGAAAATACTTCCTATAAGCCTTCTGGAAAAAAATGTATTTATGCAAGAGATACAAACTGTGAAAGGGCAAATCTGCTTTAAATTTTCAAAAAGGTCTATTTGCTTGCAAATCTCTCATCAGCTGCAGAGAAGATACCAGAAGAGGATAGGACTGAAAGTCAATTTGCTTGCAAATCCTACAGATAAAGACAGTGCTGGGATAAAATTGAGGAAACATGTACATAATTTTCCTCATTTTGTCATTTAGAGCTTACGAAATTATTTTGGAGCATATCAGCAACTGAGTTTTAAGAGGTAAAAAAAATGACAGTGTTTATTTGAACAAAGTTTAGATAGCAAGTTGTCTACACTTTGCCAAAATGGTGGTTCTGTGGAAGCAAAAATAAACTGTTTAACTTTGCTTCCAAAAAAATAATGAAAGATAATAAACTCAAACTGCTAGGAACAAGAGTAGTCACTATTGTTACAGCTTTTGAAACAGTAAGCTTTGGCCTAAGTTATGTCCAAATCCCAAAAACAACCAAAAACTTAATATTCATAATAGCTATGCAATTTTCCCCAAATTTCTTTTTTTCTGCTCTTATTCCTGTATTTGTTAATAAAAGCTCACAGAAGCAGAAAACCATTACATTCGCTTTGCAGATCATATGCCAAGCAGACAATTGTGTATAAGAATTGTCTCTTCTCTACATGCAGATGAGTTACTTATTATAGAGCACAAAGGATACAAATGTAAATTACGCAGAGGCATTTTCATCAAGCGTCTCAAAAAAAAAAATAATAAGCTTCAACAGCAAGATCAGCAGCTGGTGTAAATGCAGCTCCACATTTCCCTTTTCCTTCCATCAATGGAAGGAAACCAAGTCTCTCTCTCTGCTCTGGTCACAGTCTGCAGGGGCTCCCCACCCCAAAACCCAGCAGCAGCTCCCCACTTTCTCACACAGTTCCCACAGAAGACGGGGACGTGAGGAGACACCAGCACTGCCATCTCCAGTCCCCTTCTCCAGGCCTTGTGTTTACACTCACCACTCCCTTGGGAAGAGCAGGGACCTCTGGCAAGCAGCCTGCCCCCACGGGGCACCCACATCTTGTCCCCTCACACACACACATACCTCACACAGATTGTTTCTGCTGTGGCTTCAGAACACCTTCACTGTGAATGACACCAGCTCTTATGACAAGACCAAGAGAGAGTTGTCATTTGGCTTAATAATCCCTGAGAAGAGCTCTTGCCTTTGGGGTCAGTGTGCCCATGAGTCAGAGCCTGCTGCAGTGGCCAGGGCCAGGAAAGGGGGAGGCATTTGTCACAAGGAGCATGGGTGAATGGAGTCACAGCCCAGCTTGAAGAGCCTTTGCAGCACCTTCCTCTTTCCATGAGCTGTCCCCAGTCCAGGAGCCCTGCTGGATTGAAACTGAAAGCCCTCATGCCATTGGCAGCAAAAGAGAGAAACTAAACCTAATCCAACCTGTTCTTCCTTCCAACCACAAAAGAAAAATAACTAATCCTAGCAGATCCTTGTGCAAGGCAAAAAAAAGAGAATGGCACAAACTCTGTGAAACCCCTACGAGATGTGGCTGTTGCCTTTGTGTAACAAGTGGGCAGATACTCGAGTGAATGGCCCCCAGCAAAACATCAGAGACAAGAGGCAGGGCCATCCTCTGCTCCCCTTCAGCTGGCAGTCCTGTCCTATCCTGCTGGCTCAGGCAGACCTGGGCCCATGCCTGGCTGGAGCTGTCAGGCTTCAACAGGGACCAGCACAGACCCTGCACTTCACAGAGGCTTATTTTCATCTCTGAGTGTACATGTATGGTGCTAACATAAGAGTTAAATTGTCTGAAATGTTGGGACTGCCTGAACAAAATTAAGTTTTTTCCTCCCAGCAGCCTCCAGGACACTGGGAACATTAGCTCCTGAGAACACTTGTGTCCAAGCTGCTAAACCAGCAAAGAATCCAACAACAAACCTGAGCAGTGAGGACTGGTATTCAGACTGATAGTATTTCATTTAGCATTCCCATTGGTTGCAAACTACTCCAGGATGAGCTTTAGCAGTCATGGCTTAGTGTGAGGAAGTGTGAAAAATTACTGCAGAATGAAAGCCCAGGAAAAGAAAGGCTGATTTATTCTTTCTGTGTGAAAGCACACACTCCACGGGGGTATTTTAGAAGCATTCTATTTTTCACAGCTATTACGGCGGTCAGCGTGGCCTGAAGAGACACCTGACAATTTATTTGTCTCTGCTTCCCAACAGGAGAAGAAGAACAAGGGTGTTACTGATGAGAAATATGGCATCTTGATTACTTTGCTGAATTTAACATCAGTAAAAACTTTACATTACAAGGTCTTGATAGGCAGATAACCCCAGAATGGTTTTGTCTTTTCCAGTGGAAATCTCACTCAGGTATGTGGGAGGGACAGGATTTTTTTCACTGGCTGCACACGGTTTCTTCCATTACCTTTTTCTCAAAGTAAAACAGGCTATGCCCAACTCACAGGACTTCATGTACATGACTGGTAACAAGACTCATCCCGTTCTGACAGCACAGGAGGTAGCAGGCAAACACCTTTGCATCCTGAAGAAATATAATCTACATGAAGAACAAAATAGATTTGTGGCTTAGGGACTGGGTTAAGATGCAAGAAGGTTGAATTTCACTCCTGACCACTGGCATTGCCTGTGCCTTGCACCAATTCCTGTACTCTTGGTGTGCTCCAGCTCCCTGTCTGCCCTGGCACCAGTGACAGGGGTTCTGCAGAGACAAATTCACTGGGATTGAGTTCCAGAGAAAAATAGAGGCGTGAAAAACTTCTGCAGCTTCCACTTGTTTTTGTGCTTACTCCCAAAAGGAGTGAGCATTAATCATGGGAGAAGGTTGGTAGGCAGTAGATAGAAAAAAATGTATGTTTTCATCCCTGAAATATAAATCAGATATTGTTTAAGCAGAAGGATCCTAATTTAACTGCACATGTGGCCAAATGAAGATTTTTGGATGAAAATTCCCAAAGGCTGGGGTGTTTACCTCTGGGGTTATATTCCTGGCAGATGTCACACCTAATCTATTTCGTCAAACACACAGCTTTAATCCGGCAGTGTAATAGGAAGGCTAAGCAGAACCAGATCACAAAGGAATTACCGTCTCCAGAATGCTAATGAAAGATTAGCTCTTCAATTCAGCCTCTGAATTTTGAGGAACCTTTTGTTTTTTTCTCAGGTTAAACTAAGGGCAGAATAAGGAGTAAAGCATGCAAATGAGGCACTGTCATGAGAAAATAATAATTTGTTTCACTGCAATAAGAAATCTCATTTACATAAAATGAGAAATAATTAAATTGGAGCTGAACTGTGTGCCCTATCAATTTAATTGAATCTCAGCTACACGTCTGTGGCTGATTTACTGGGGCTGGTTCCTGGAAAGCATTTGTTATTAGTCATTTTTGCAGCAAAAAGATGAATCAACACTTCACAACTGTGCAAGAGAAATAACTCCTGAAATAAACTCCAGCTGAGCACCACAGATCAATACACACAACAGCAATGTGCCTGCAGAGCTGCAGAGTTCGGTCAACGGGGAATTTAATACACTGGTGAAGAATATTGAGAAATATGGCTATAGCTGTCCCCTCTGATTCTTTTAGCAGGCCATATGACTTCATCACACAACTATCCTCCTCCCTAACTACATGAATGAACAACATTAAGCCCATTAAGAGCCATTTGTCTTTCAGGACTTGAGTTTCCGCTCCAAGAGTGTCCATCCAGCCGATTTCTCTTCAGAAAGTATTCCAGACCTTTCTGGCATTAAAGGCTGAGTTTCTCTTCTTGTTGGCTTTTAATTTCAATATTCCCTGACTGGATGGCCTCACTTTTTTTTTTTTTTTCCTGTTACATTATATAAGGTGTTGACTAGAAAAAAAAGAAAAAAAGACAAGTAATTATTTTCCTTTCACTCTTTTCTTAGAAAATCTAGTAGAGTGAAAACTCTGCTTCCTTGCTGTGAGGAACATCCCTAGAGCTTTACACTATTTTACAGGTCTTTCTGAAATCCCTCCAATTAAGTGCAGACACCTTGACTGCACAGTGTTTCCAACTGTGACTTGATCTCACCTCTTTTGATACGTGTGTTTCTTCCAAAGTGCCTCAGCTTTCAGGGAAGGTTTCCAGCATGTCCTCCTACAGGGTAACAAGGTCCCTGGGCCTCCACAGCTGCTTGTGAATAGACATTTTTTTCCTTTACTGAGCTGAGGAGCCCTCCTGATCCTTTCAACAACCCCATTTCCAACCAGCTACACCTGGAAAATCATGTTTTCCCTGTCTCTGCTTTACATGAGAATTCTTCTTCCATTAGTCGCAACATTTCACCAACAAATTCGGATGAAAAATACTCAGACTATGAGTTGTGTGTGACCCAGCCCTCTCAACATCTGATGCAAATCTGCATCACATGCTCTGGTTTCAAAGCCACGATGAGACTGTGAGTTCAGGACTCACAAAACTGACTGGTTTAGTGACTGCAGAAAGTTTATCCTAAAGGAGGATGAAATCTCTGATCTCACGCTGTACTTCAGCAAGCCTCACCAGCTGCAAACACACTGTTTGTTCCGAACTGGTGCTGTGCTGCTTCCAACACATCTTTGGAACTACGTGCCTCAGCCTCCCACTTGCAGGCCTCTCCTTCAGGTGTGGTCTCCTCTCCTGGCAGGTCAGGGCAAAAGCTGAAAGAGCAGAAGGAGCCGCCTGCACCACTCAGTACCTGTTTGAATGAGGAATTGGGAGTCACAGCTCTGCAGCTGGTACAAATGAAAGCTCTTGTGCTACCATCTTTTTGGCACAGCTCAAACACATCCTTGGAATTCAGAGAACAGCATGGAAAAATCGGTGGTGTGCTATCACCACCATACTATAAATGCTTTCATCATCAAGACAATGCAAAGAAGCGTAGGTGATGTGCCTGAAGTACTCCAAGTTTGAGTACCCTGTTAAAACAAGAGAGGATGCCTTGGCAGAGTGGGAAATAAAGTGTATTTCCAGTCAGTACTAAAGCCCAAAATGTCCTGACTGCAAGAACAATATTTCCAAAAGTTCACAAGTGCTACTCAAAATCAGTTACAATCATAATCTAAGAGCACAAACACAAGTCCCACACCTTCCAATGGACATCTTTATCTGGCTGATTAAATCGAGACAGACCCTCAGTGGGATTGTGACTTCATGCAAGTGGTCAGCCTTGCTCCCCACAAAGATTAAGGCCAGGAACAGACTTGTGAACTCGTGGCTGCTAGTCTTAGGATTAATTCACCATCTAGAAAACATGACACTCTTAGGGAAATGAACATCAGGTTCATAAGTGACCAGAGCCATTTTTTGAGGCAAGAGCTTTGAGGAAGTTTTTCCTTTCATGAACTTGGGAGCAAGTTTAGCAATCCTGCATCACCTTGAATTTATTTTGCTGAATTGTTTACTGGAAAATATCTTCACATGTTTCCCATGAAAGTTTTCCTTAGTGAAACATTCAGAATTTTTAATCTGAAATACATTTTTTTTTCAAAAGTTCCCTTTCCTTTTAGTTAAAACAAGAAAAAAAAATAAATTGAAAGACCTGTAAAGGACATATGACCTTTTCAAAATGCATTTCATGAGGATTCTCCAATCTTTGCCCTCCTAAGACCACCAAGAAATGGTTTAGATCCAAAATTCCAAGAGAAAAGAATGGACAGCTCAGTCAAGTTCCAGTTGCTTCTTCTAAAGTCATCACCTCCATCACTCCCAAAGTTTCTGGCAATCTTTCTGGCAAAAGAGAGCTCAAAGCATGGAAACTACATTTTGAGAAGTCAAAGAGAACAAAAGAAAAAGAAGAGGGGCCAGTGCAAAAGTCCAGTTCCCTATTGTTTGTCCTTTTTCATATAGCTCTCCCTGGGGGAAGAAAAAAATAAGTATATTCCTAATTCTTTAGTAAAAAAATACAATACTGGCAATGTCTTCAAAGAACATGCATTTACTGTCTTCTGCAAACAAAATGATAAAACCTACAAGAGCTGCTTTCTCTTCCTTAGTACTTCCCCAGATTCCATTTCTCATAAAACTTAATTTATTTAGGGAATAACATTTGTGACAGCTATCTTCTCTATTAAATGCAATTGATAATGAGCATAGCTTCAGAAACGACATTGAAAAGGTAAGGAAGAGAAGAACTGGCAGGCAGCACTCTCAAGCCTCATTTCCTATACCAAGATATTATTTTATAAGCTCATCAAAGAGTAATGACAAGTGAATTTGAGGTTGAAAGGAGCAAAAGGGAAACCAGATCAAAATAGAGTGGTAAGAAATGTGGAATGAAAGCTGGTGACTTTCCTTCTTCTCATGGAGAGGAGTTTCTCTGGGAAAAGTTAGTTTATTGGTGATGGCTTTACACAGAGGAAGATGTCTTTTCCAGGTTTTGCAAGACAAGATGGCTAGAAAATTTTTCTAGAAGCTGATGTGTACAACAGATGAAACACCCTTGCAATTTCTCTACTTGATCCAAATCCAAGCTGACCACAGCCTTGGGAGAATGAAAACTTACTTTGGTTATCCCCTGACTTTCTGTTCCCCCTCTCCTGAAACACACCTTTCAGAGAGAGAACCTGTTTGTTCTTTGCATATGAGAATCGTTTCTGCTGCTGTTGCACATTATGAGGTTAAGGTGCTCCTGATCTTAACAGTATTTTTTTTTTTTTTGCTTAGCTTTGTATACACAATTATGAAGACCCTGTTCTAAATGTCCAAGATCTTCTCTTCAGGGTAAATGTCCCCCACACCTGTGCTTGTATCTTATCAGAGTGCATTGACAGAGAACTGATTCTCTGCTTTGGTTGTACCTCCATGCAGGCCCTAAAAATCTCTTTAGGAGCATCAGTGTTGTACCCATGTAGAACATTTTTTCTTACAAGATTTTTGAAAGAACCTGAAGAAGGTGGCACCATTTTCTTCTCTACTGAAAGCAGCAGAGATACCATTTAGCTTTAAAAGTAAGTCTTGGATGAAATACTAGCCCTTAAAGCAACCTTCTAAGGTCAAAATGCATTGTAGGGCTGGATTGTAGGTACTGCCCATCCTCCTCTTGATAGATACTGATTGATTGATGGGAAATTAGATTTGATTTTCTGGGCTCAGCATTATCTCCTTCCAACTTTTTCTGGATAACTGGTAGCTTGAGTCAAGTGAGAAGATCTGCCAGACAGACCATTTGGATTACTTTGATATTTTACAGGACATTGCTTAGTAGTGAACAGAAATCTTCACAAAGAGGCATTTGGTCTTGGCTAGATCTTGCACAACCACTATTTTTGCCTTGATACCTACAACAGTTTTGGGAGGGGGGAGTGGACAGGACCACGGGCAAAGAGAAGAGACTGGGTGGATTCACAGAACAAGTCCGGGTATAGAACCACCCCATGACTCCTGCTTCTCATTCCAGTGGTGCTATAGACCCTACAAGGCTCCTCATTCAGGTCCTCACCAAAACTGTCTCTTGGTAGTGGCAGAGCCTGCCATCTCACAGCAGCTCTGTTGTTGTTATCAGGGTATTTTTATCTTTCTAGGTCTCAGACACGTTGGAGGCTCGCTGGCAGCAGATGAGGGTGGCACTCCCAGGTGGGAGGTGCAGTGCCAGCAGTTCTGGGAACAGGTAACTCACCAGGGGCTAAAGATGCCTCAACACCATCCCCTGGAACAAAACACTTGTGTCTTTTCCTGATCCATTATAATACTTGGGGAAAGGGCTATAGAGGGTCACTTTTGTATGTGGCATGGCAACAGGCAACTGAAAGACGGAGATTTTTGCTACTTTGTTCCAAACAGTGAATGCTTTGGTCATTTTGGCATTGTGACTTTTTCAAGCAGCAATTGGAATCACTTGGTTGGGAAATGCACTATGCCAGCCATGTGCTTCTTAAGGAGAAAATTGTAATTAAGCCCAAAGGTGTAAGTCTTAAAGGAATTTTATTGCTCTGGGAACCTGACTTATTTAGCGTATAGGCTATTAGAAAATTCTTTTTTTAAATTGGGAAGCAGCAAAATAAGTTTGATCACATGTCTCTCCAATGCAAATATTCTTTCTATAGGATGTGGAAGCCACCATCTTCAAAATATTAGCCTCCATTTTCCAATCAGTACATTTTTTAGCATAATCATGGCTCCAGAAAGGCAGGAAATGTTTCTGCTCTAACCTGGAGGCAATCCTCTGCTTACTCCCACTCCTTAGCTGCATAACCTGTGTGTAGACACGGAAGGATTAACCTGTCAACCCACACTCGTGGAGGTGCTGGGGGAAAAAAGCTGTATTCACACTGAAGTCTGCTTTGCAGTGAGGTCACAGTTCTGTAGGAAAGGCAACACATTTTGACAGGCCTCTCCTTGTCATCTCTCCTGGTTCACCCAGTCTGGTCAGCCCAGCATCAGCCAAAAACCATAAACGAGTGAGTTAATGCAGCACAGACCGGACAAGGGACATCGCCCACCTCTTCAGTCACGCACCATTCACACATTTGTAAAGGTGAGTGAATGGAACTTACGTTCTCCTTCTGCCACTTAAGCAGAATAAGCATTGTGTGTTGCCTTAATGGAGAGAAAATACAACCTACTTTTGAAATTCATCCTATGAGATATAAACAACTGTCAGGCCAAACACATCAATCACATTTCACTCATTTGAATAAAAATGTGACTCAGCTTTCCTTTGCTTATGCTGCTACCACCAACTTCCTCAAGCCCTGCCACGCTGCTGCTGGTGGGACCCAGGTATCAGGAAGCCTCCCAGCAGGACATTGGTGACACCTCTCCAGCTGTAGTGGAGGAGCCCAGTTAAGGTTCTGTGTCCTTGGAGTATTCACAGCTCTGGGAAATTGTGGAAGACATGGGTCTGGTGTACCCTCCACTTGCTGAATAAAACTTGTATGAGTTATCCCATTTGAACTCCCCTTTCCAGTGCAATTGCTCCACTGCAGGAGGACACGGCAGCTCAATGACCATGACCACTATCCACAGCCTGTGGGAAATGTGTCACCATCTCTGTTCTTGTTTTGCATCTAAATGCTGCGTGTGGCAGCACCTCAACACTCAAGAGCAGACCAAGATTTAGGCTCTGTGTGCCTCTCTCCCAGAGCACTGGAATAAACCAAGATTAATTCAAATGGCCTCAATGAATTGACAGTGCTGAAGCTACAGTGAGTGAGCGAAGGGCCATAAGCTGCTCTGCCTGGGTACAGAATTTTCCCAGCAGGCTGGAATTACCATATTGAGTGTAGCCTGAGCTTCATCCCATGCTTTCATGCCTGCTGTGGAAACACAGGCTAGAACCTTAAAATTACAGTGGCAGGTCTTCTTTCCCTCACTATATCAGGAGCATAAGACACCATTGTCCTTGCAAACACAGGTGAATTCAAAGCTCTTTCTGTACATCCTGGAGAGCCTGCACAGGCAGAGAGCACCAGGGGCTGGGGCAGTGGCTGACACCTTGCACAGAGGAACAAGGCTGTGGATGGCTGTCCTACCTTCCCCAACCATCCTTTCATTCCTTCAGGAAGGCTGAGCTACACTCTGGCCCTACAACTTTCTTACTGTATTCAGCCTTGCCTAACAACTTGCTTTAGGACTAGCAACCTCATTCTTACTTTTCCCTTACTGGATTGTGATAAAAAAGGAAGTAAATTGAAACAAACAATCCCAAAGAGGGAATTATGTATACAGTGCACAAAGACTCGAGACTGATTTTTATTATAAACTGGGTTTGTCATCTAATCACATACCAAATTTTTCTGCTAGAGATATTTTCAAAAATAAACTGGTGTGAAAGCAAGATTGTTTTCTGGTAGTGCACAGTCCTGCAGAGACTTTTAGTGTGGTACCTACAATAGAAGGTGAATGGGACTTCAGTACCTACGGGCTTTTTTGACCTCTCTAGACCTCAAGTTCCCCATAAAACAGAAATGTCAGAACTTATTTATGTTTTCAAAAGGCTGTAGGAAAAGTGCCCTTGCTTTGTCTGATGGTTAATTTAATTCAGTCTGCTCTTTTCAACAGCAAAGTGATCATCTTTCACAGCTAGAGCTGTGAGAACTAATTAATAGCCTTGGTTTCAAATGTGTGAAGAGCTATGTATGTGTCAGGTCCAAGATTAGGCATAATCATTTTCATCTATTGCCAAGAGCACTTGGTCCTTATGTCTGAAGTGGTCAAGTCTTTATAGAGCACTCCAAATGAGTGCCCAAAGTCTGTGAAAGAAGCAGAGCAGGGAGTCAGGAGCCCCTATCCCAGCCCAGCTCAGCTTTTGCATTCCCCTATCCACATTCACAGCAAAATCCCTGCCAGTGCTCCACTAAAGCTGCAGTGGGAAACAGGGAGGATGAAAGTAGCAGGGAAGAAGGCAGAGCAGTGGTCACTCCAAAGGAACTGACCCTGCAGCTGGGTTAGGAACAGGACAGGCACACATGGCTGGTGGATGTTGGGCAGCCAGGATTTAAGAGTACTCCCACTCCAGTCAGTACAGGGGCAGTGCTGAAGGGAATATGTTCACATTTCAAGTGCAATGTCACTTTAAAATTCCTTCACAAGAAGGTCAAATTAAATTATAGCTGTGGGGAAATCCCTGTGTTTTAATTTACAAGGATGCTCAGAGCAGTGGAAGAAACAAAAATAGATAAATAGTAAAGCATTTATGCCAAATTAAACACAATATTCTAACATTTCCTTTTTGGTTTTTTTATACTAAGGGCATGGTTTAGATAAAATCTATGGCTCTGAACATCATTTTATCTCCTTTGCTCCAAGCACAAAGACTGGAATCTTCCCATTGTAGACTTTCTATTGCAGCATGGCCGAGAGTTTCTCCAGGATGGATCTGAAGCTGTACTGCTTTTCTTCCCAAGCCAAAGCTGTTGTTCATTCTTTCTCCATCATAAATCTTGCCACTTTTTCAAAATACTTCAGTAAAAGGCAGCTACATTCTGCACACAAACTCCCTTAATTCCACATATGTCTCTCTTAATCCCACATATGTGGGAGTATTGACTCGGTTGGGGAAAGCGAAAAAAAACCCCAAACCCTCAGAACTCCACACAAACCCCTCTTCCACCAAGAAAAATGGGAGAATTCAGGATGAAAGCCATTTGAATGTAAAGAATCACTGCAAAGGAGGACAGGAAAGCCATTTCCCCAGACCGGGTCAGGCCAAGGACTGGCAGTCTAAAACTGCAGGGAAAGAGAAAAAGACCTCCAAAGCCAAGCCCAAATGCAGCATTACAAGGTTGGCAGCAGCTGGCTGCATCAGAGTTCAAAAGCAGATAAGACAATTGTTTTTCAAGGATGGTCTTAAAAAGTCGGTTCCAGGTTGTGGCAGCATGTGACATTTCGGAGCTCCTTCTATCTCCTTTCTTACTCTTTCTGTATCAGCTGCACTGAAATCAGTCTCACAGGCTAGGGATCAGGCCTGGAAAGCTAAAATAACATTGCCCTAATGTCTCTCGATACACTGTGCAAAACCTCAGCCTAAGGCCTCACTTCAGGCTTTGCTGTCCCTGTTACAAGTTCTCCACCTCATGCCAAAACCAAATTCTCACTCTAGCCTGAGGGCAGGTCCCATTTCTCTTTTATGTAAGCAAGAGAACAAGCCAGCTGCACCAGTGAGCCAGCAAAACCCACTTTACACTTCCCATCACGATATCCACCTGCTAGCAGTTTCATGCCAGAACTGATAGCCTGCTATGACATTTTCCTAAACTGGAGTTTTCCCACAGAAAAAAATACTCCAGTGATGGCTCAGCATCACTTCCCTGCAGATCAAAGTATCAGCTTCAGCACTACTATACCATCTGATATTTCAGAACTGTTTAAAGCAATCTCCTGAAAGCTGAACACTGGAGAAATGTAGGGGTGATTGTTCCTTTAGACTGCAAAGCCCTGCAGCAGAGGCACTCCCAGCTGTGTTTGCAGCTTGGTCTCTCTCTAACACCGATGATGGACAAGATTTTGACCTCAAAAAAGAGATGCAAATGTTGCAGCTCTCCAAAAGCCTGAAGGGGGATTCTTCATCTCAACTTCCTCTCCCAGTCCTTTATCCTCTTAACTTAAAATAGACAAAAAAAAAAAAAAAAGTCTAAACCAGGGGTCAGTGCTAAACTGTGCAGGTTTTTTCTTGTTCCTTCTCCTTCAAACTAAGAGATGATGGGCATTTATTGATGGTGAGCCTCAGGAAGAGTCAGTCAGCCTACTGCTGTAGGAATCTGATAGGTTCATGCCACTGTTGCATGAAGAAATACTTCCCCTTGTTTCACTACATCCGAATTCTGCAGAAAGGAACGTTTCACTGCAGCTCTGCACCCACACAGAGCAGCCATGTGGCCCAGTGTCCCAGTGCAGGGGAAACAAGAGGCCCTGGATTCAGCCAATGCTACTCAAACTACAGGATGCTGCCTTCCATCCCATGTGGCCCTCCTCTTCTGCCCTCATTTCTCACGCTGACCACTGAAGAGTCATACAGCAGACATCACTTCCTGTTTTGCTAGCTAAACATACAGCTGAGCAAGCTCAAGAAAACTCCGATTTCTTGTTTTTCTTCTTTGTTGCAAAATCATCACCAAACCTTTAGTGCCCGGTACAAAGAATTCTATCTGCAGCCTTTCATACCTCTCCAGAAGTTCCAGTGTAGTGCAGCAGCACTATGAGATGAGATGGGTTTAAACACCCACCTAGGGAAACGTGGGCCATGCTGTGTATGAAAACCACCATTACCCACACTGAATCACTAAGCAACAATTCTTCATTGTTTCAAGTCTTACTACAGTAGTGATTAAAGTGACTGTGAATGAATTTGATGTCTCACAACTGCAAACACAAAACCCCTTCCACTGGCAGGATCTTCCCTAGCAACACTTCTAAACATGTTAGTGAGAAAGGCCACAAAATTTTCTCCTCAGTTCAGCTGTTACTTACACTTCCTTGTATTCTTTTTTCCCAGTAACCCCAACAGTGCATTGCTGTCAAGGCAGCTGAGTCATGGTCTGGAACATTATTTAGGCCTGCAGAGGACTGCAAAGGGTGTTGTGCAGAAGACAAGGCTTATTTTACAGCAGCTTGGCTGTTCTGTGGAGGAATATCAAAATAATCCCATTTTACATGGATAATTTACACAGACAGACAGACAGACATCTTCACAGATACACTCAACACGGCTGTATTCTCTCGTACACAGGAAGAACCTCAGAGCCAGGCAGGATTTACCATTTGAAAAATGAATACTCCTAAACACTCATCACCTCTGAAAGCACAAACACAGTGACTGCAGAGTCATTGAGCCTCTATAGAGGGACCCACATGTTCTGCCCTGACAGGCTGAGATGGGGAGGACTGGGAGCAAACACCAGACAGGCTGTGATCTCCAGCCAGCACACAGTCACCACGTGTCAGCCCAGACATTCTTTGCTCCATTGCAGTCAATTACCATGAACTAATGAGTGGCAGAAGGGTGCTGAAAGAGTTAATTGGAGTGCTGCTGTGCCCGAAAAAAAGCAACTCAATGTCTATTCTTACTCAGCCCTCAGTGACTCTAGGGCTGTTGATCACAGTGCTTTAAGACCTGGTGACTACAAAAAAATAAAACTAATTTGTCTACTTGCCAAGCAACATTATTTGATCTAGAAATTCCTAAAAGACCACAAAAGAAACCTCCATTCATGCTTTCTTTGCATACCACACCCATATTAGAAGAATGCTCTTAGAGCATATTCAGGCCCAAAAAGGTAGCTCCTATTTTCTCCTTTTATGATTTTAAATAATGAAGGATTTCCTATCTTAATAAACATTATAGCCCCTTCTTACTGAGAGAAATGCTGCAGCTCTTGCTCAATGAAACAAGAGATACGAGCAGGTAGAAAATGGTTTGCTTGGAGTTTCTCATGGATTGAAGTTCTCACTGGAGGTGTGAGGGAATGGAAGAATCCTTACACTGCCTACAGACAGCGTCTCAATACAGGTGCAAAGTAAAATAAGCAATGAAAAACTGTGTAAAGATCTAACTTCTTACAGTGGAAATAACAGAGGACAGCACTGGAATATGCTCACTCTCTCCAGTGGCAGGTCTGTGTGTTACACATCAATCCAGTAAGTACCACAGAGCAGTGCAAGGTACACAACACAGTCATGTTTATTTTCCAAGTATTCATTATGTAGAGATCACTGGGGAGCACAAAGGGGCCATTGGGTTCATTTTGAAGGTTGAACTCCTACCTCTCCTATCTTCCACTGTAAGATAAAATTACATACCAAATGCTCTCAGGTTCTGTTCAGTTCTTAGTCTGCTTCAGCTTTTATTTTCACCCTGTGCTGCTTTTAACTGAGAGGCTTGGGCAAGCCCAGGTCCTTCAAACTCTCAGGCCACTCCAGGCACACCCATGCAGTCTTTCTTGTCTGTGTTTGTCCTATCAGGACCTCTGTAGTGAGGGCAGAGCTGGCACAGACACAGCACTCCTTGACACAGGGTCCCATCACTTCTGCTCAGCCTGTACTCAGCCAGTCCTGCCACCAAAATCTAAGGCATTGCCCTGGAACCCCATAGCTGCAAAGAACAGGATTTAGCTGTAAGGAGGAGGCATATGCCATTGAGACAAATTGGTTGCCACATCTTCCCCCAGAGTAATCCCTGGGCAAACACATCCACAGCACCACCCAGAGCAGGAACAGACCAGTAGCAAATGAAGGACTATCTCAAAAGAGAAGAGAGAAAAGAAAGTGGGAAATCTTGAGGAAACTTCCTCTTTTTTATAGAATTAAAGGGGGAAAAACATGACTCCTCTTCATTAAATGGACAGCTGATGTGCCTTTCAGATGTAAATCCCATTTTATTTTCAATCCCATACCTTGCCTTTGCAGAAAGATCTATCACACATAGGTGTCACTTCACCCCCAGCTGATCCCAAGTGTCCAGGTGCCCTGAAATGTTGTACTTGCACAATGAATGTTGCTGATGTTGCTATTTTACTCTTTTGGTCATCTATGACCTATTTTTAAGCCTCTCCAATAGCCAGCACTTCCAGCACCTTCTCCATGCAGGCTATTTTTAGAAAGCATGCTTCATACTTACACTTACATCTGTCATCAGGAGATCTACAGCCAACATCTTATTTATGTTACTGTACTTTCACACATTGTCAGACCTGCATTTCAGCTGAAGTTTGATGCTGTGCTGGAGGTCATGTCTGTGGTAGCATTTGGACAGGCAGTCTTCTAATGCAGGCTCTGAACAGCCAGCTCCAAGTGCACTGGCCAGGGAAGGGGTCACCACTACTTTGCCACCCTCCCAGCATCAGGACAGGTGGAGGAAAGGACCAAGTGCTTTCTTTGAAACAGTGAAATGTGGTGGGAAGAGCTAGAGCAAGATGGTTAGGAGAACTAGAACTCACCTTGGATAGCCTTTGAACAGCTAATGAGGAATGATCAGACATAAAACTTTTTATTTGTAACTAAGTGTATTTTTAAAAGCCCAGAACACAACGAGCAAGCCCATGGGAAGGTTACACAAAATTTGTCAGTTTTAAGTAGGACATTTTCCCTTCTGTAGAAATTGCAGTCTTTCACAAAAGTCTCACAAGAGGCAGAGGGGGTCACTCATCACAGCTGAGAGACACAAATCTGATTTTCCTTCAGGTAGGTTTGGTGCAATGTGGCTATCCATTGTCATTTATGTAATTCTGAGAGGATCTGTACTACTCCCTCCTTTATATTTTGCCTTGAGAGTGGTCTATAAGGCTAGAAATAGACCAACAGGTCATATAGGAGAAGAACAAACAAGTTCTGGGACAAGCCTGGGCCTGGGACAAGGAGAGCAGGCATGGGTGACCCAGTCCCAGAAGCCTCCTGTGAGATGTGGGATGGCTCAAGCCACATCCTCAGCTGCAGAGCAGATACAGCCATTAGCCCCATGTCCCAAGGGAGGAGACAGAGAATGACAGTAAAAGCAACCATGCTGGGCCAGACCAAACACCTATCTAGTTTTCTTTGGTACCCCCTACATTTCTGGTTTTGGAAATTATAGGGCAGCAATAAACCCATAAGGTCATTAACCATGCTGATAATTTCAATTCCAATTAACAGGCTTAGGAACCAGTATGGAAAGAACACCAGGAACTGCCTGTGAAAGCCCAGTTCTGTTGCATTGCCCAGGATTTCAGAATAAGTTCTGTAAAAGCATGAAGAATTAATGCCTGTTCATTTTATGCAGTTCTTTACTTTTACTCTATCCTGTGTATGGAAACAGCCAGACAGCATAACTCTAACCCACAGCATATCACTGTACCATGAGCCTGGTGCTGCTGCTGGCTGGTGAGCAGTGGATCTGGCTGGAGGAAGGCAGCAAGATCCCCCTCTAAGCCCTTAACCCTTTTCCTGGATATTGTTGTTGAATTCTTACCTCCCCTCTGGATGATGGGTTATGAAACTATCACACGTAGGACCCTGTAGCCTGAGACTTAGTGTGGGTTGCTGCAGTCCTGGTAGGGAATTTAACAGCTGCAGGATTACACCACAATCTTCATCATAATCTTCAATCTTTATCACACTCTTCATAAATCATCCTGTGTAAAAATAAGGATGTTTCAGCCAGTTTTTTGAAACAATGCAGCCCATTTCAGGCATTGCAATTGTTTGGATGGCTGGGAGGTTTCTTGTGCCAGGCTTGTGGGTGGAAGTGTGGGCAGAGGTGGAATTACAGGGCATTTTTTCCACTGTCCCTGCCTGGCACATAACCTCACCGTGGACATCCCCCCGTGTGTGAAAGCCTGGCTGAGCAGCATCCCATGGGGATCTTGGGTCAATCTCTCTGTAATGCTGATTAAACACAGCAGGCACTTGTGCTGAATCAAACCACCTCTCCTCTGTTCCAGTCAGCCAGTTCTTCATCAAAATCCATTCCCCGAAATTTACAGGCAAGACCCTTTACACAGCAATCCATCTCCTGCCTGCATCCTCATTCCTTGGTGTTCAGCCTCAGGAACAGCTTTTGACCATTTTCTAAAGAACAAAACGTTTAGGTGCCAGCAGACCAGGGAAAACAATGAGAATGCCAGAGCTGAGCATAAGGACGGTGTTAAAGCTCATCAAAATTTTTGCCTGTGCCCCCTTTCCATAGCATCCAGCCTGCAACAGCTTCATTATCCCCAGAAACATTTTGCAGGCAAGAGGAGTTCACATCATTGTAGCACCAGGCAGGGCCCCATGAATTACTGCCCTTTTATGACATGTTATGACACAGTGTGAATGACATCACACCCCTGAGAAGCATTACATTTTCAGTTATTCCTTTGTCTAATGTGAAAGGCCAAACACTATAAGAATATTGACCTGGAAAAGACATCACGGTAGAGAAAGGCAAAGTCTGTCTGCCTGGTTCAAAGCCTGGGTTTCCCTTTTTGAAATAGAATTACATCATGCTAGAAAATAATCACCAGGGGATTCAAAGGCCAAAACACAGGGTTACCCACTGGAGACCCTTTTGTGAATCCCACAAACACTTTACAAGGTGGGAAAAAGTTTTTTGTCCTCTTCTGTTGCATGGAATTTTATAGCTACCTTACATCCCCAAATACCCACCAAGAGACATTGAGACTAAAAAGTCAAGAAGTTGGTCAGAGAAAGAAATTAAGGTGATCTTGTCTATTACAAGAATTCTTTAATTACATGATGCCATACTACTTTTTTTTCCCCCCAAGCTTCCATTTTATTCAATAAGGAGATTTGGAGGCCAACCTTCCTTTTCTCCCACATGTTGAAAGTCCCATGTCCCAGGTCCCAAATGCTGTGACTGCCTATGGGGCCCTGCACCGGGTTCCCTCAGTGAGATTTGGCAGGAGGAAGGGACCCAAAAAGGAGATCTCTACCCTTCATCTGCAGAGGGGCTCAGTGGGTTTTCCTGTGCCATTCAGCAAGCAGAGGATGCTGAGGCCCAGGTCCTCACTCCAGGCTCTGCAGCTGCTTTCTGGCAGTGGAGGACAAAGGCTCAACCCTATTTTAGATTCTGCACAGAACATGCTTTTGTGCTCAGGTCCTTCTGCCCTGTTCTTTCCCAGACCCATCCTACAACAGGTTTCTTTACTCTCTGTCCCTCGCTTCTGACTCTTTGCTTATGTTGGCTCTTTTTCCAGTCTCAGTTTTCCCCCAACGCACTTGCCTCCCTCCCAAGCTCCTCCATTGTCTCTAAGTTCACCATTCCTGTGCCATTGTCCTCCTTCCCCCACAGCATTTATGTCTCAGCGCTTTCCCCACCAAGTCCTTGTTCCAGACTACCTCAACCATTTTTCTCAGAGGAAGCCTTTGCCTTCTCCTGAATTGCCACTTATTCTAAAGTTTTGGCTTATGAAAAGATAATCCAAAAAAGTGTTGGTTTGGGGTGCTTTTTTTGAGAAGCTTTTCTTAGGTAACGTAGCAGGCACAGGCAGCTGCAGCTGTCCCTCAGCCAGCACTGCATGAAATAGCCTTCCCTTTATCCTCAAAGGTTCACATGTGGGATAGCCTGGCTTCCCTTCAAGTCACTGCCAATAATAGTTGTAATGTATTCCCTTTCCCAGGGCTGTACCGACAACAGGAGAGGTGGATCTGAGTTCAGCTGTTCCCAGACCAGAGGGGCTCCCAGAGCATAACCACCACCACCCAGAGCACAAAAACCATCTCCCAGAGCATGTGCTCTGCACCCCATACCCCAACCCACACAAAGTACATGATGCTGGGCATTTGGGAAATCTGTCTCCACACACAAAACCTGAGTGTTTTCTAACCTGTCTGTATGGCATATCTCACCCAGGAAATATATGAAATATTGCCTTTCCAATTAACCATTTTAAAGCATTTCAGGAGCCACAAAGCAGCTGTGAAGGCATCTGGCTGAACTAAACAAGCCCATACATCAGGTGTTTGTTCAGCTTCAGATCCACAGACATATGAAAGAAGCAGTTGAGGAATAGAAGGAGCATATTATTGTAGGCAACAGAGAATTTCCCTTAAGAGGCCAGATCACATCCTTTCTCCCTCTACTTGGTTTCCCTGTGCAGGCAGAGATAAAAGACCTCACTTCTCCAAGGTCCAGTCCCACCTGTTTCTGGATAAAACACACAAGCAAGAACATTCATAAGCAAATAGGCCATGTTTGTTTGTTTTTCCCAAGACTGGCTTTATTTGGGGATTTAACTCCCAAAGCCCCTAGTGTACCCCCTGTAGGCTAGAGTGTCTTGAGAAAAACTTTTTTCCTTTTGAGGAACTCCTCTAGGCATCCACAAAGTGTCTCCATTGCAGCGCATTCTTGTCAATTTACCCACAGACAACCTGATGGCTTGGAGGTTGCTGATTGCCCTCCATCCTCTGTCTGTGGTGCTGACTGTCATTTTCCCATTTCTTTGTGGTCTCCTGCCTGTCTTGAACCATTTTGTTTCAGACTGTGGAGTTTCTTGGAGGTGGGCGTTCATCCCCACAGCACCCAGCACCGCCATGCTCTGGGTAGGAAGCAGACAGTGATATTGCATCTTCCCTCCAGGTTTTGCATGGAAAAACTCTCAGGTAACATTGCAGCTGCTCACTGCTGCAAAAGTGACACCGCTCCATCAATATATTTCATCTTTTGTAGTCTGTTCCAGCTGGAAGCTTACTGACACAGAGGAGCAGGAAACAAACCACTGTCTAAACATCAGATGGTGCAGCAGAGACAGGAGGGAGTGTTCCACAAAGCAGCTCCCACCTTACCTGTGCTTTATTACCAGAGCAGTCTGCTGACACTGCACCTGCTGCTTCTAAAAAGTGGTAGAGGAAATCTTATAATATACCCAGCTATTACATTACCACCCACGTGGCACGGAGCAAAGAACTGCACAAAGCCCCCAGAGACAGATTGCTAGGTTATAAATAGGTGCAGGACCTACATAGCAGGAGTGACTTGTAGCTGCAGAGCAGGACTCCAAATTAATGACATTTATGAAGTTTCTGGCTGCAGCTGGTTTGATGGCTGGAAATAACTAGCTCTGCAGAGTGGGCAGCAGCAGCTTCCCTCTGAGTGCCGGCGGTGAAAGTGAGACAGCAACAGGCACATCCAGTCAAGGAAGCTTGGTGGAACATGTGCAAACCAAATCGAAGGCACGTGGAGGGGGGAAAGGTATTTTATGCACACTTTCAGGGAATGTTACGTCCACAGCACACCTGTATGCAATCCCAAAGCCTGTACTGCTCGTCCACAGAAAGCCGAGCAGTGAAATACATCCAAGAGCAACATGGACAGAAAACGAAGGCGTTTGATCTATTTGCTCAATCCAATCCTCGTCTCTTCTGCCTGTGCAAATGGTTCTGACGCCTCCTCATAAGTAATTTAATTAAAAAAGCGGGGGAAAAGTGATTTCCCCATAGTTTTTAACCATGTTTACACCATAAAAACCCTTGCCTCGTGCTCAGGATGCACATTCCCTGAATCGCTGCTCTGAGCCACAGCTCAGTACCCCACTTCGGAATCCTGGGAGGAGCACATTTGTCACCCACTGTGTGTTGGCTGGGCTGGGAGAGCAAACCCCTCCTCTGTGCCTGGAGGGGTGTAGTTGGACAGCAAGCCACCTACTCCCATCCATTGGTTTGTTGGCACATGAAGAGTCATTAGAGATTGAGCAACAACTGCATCCACTGGATTAGTTGGGGGGGTGGTTTTGACATAGTAGCAAGAATGGAAAGTGGTTTAAAATACCATTATTTTCACATTTCAGAGTTTATAATCTGCCAAAATAAGGACTATTTTATGCCTGATGAGCTGCTCCCAGCAGTCTTTGAGCTCCAACACAGTGCAGTGTGTTACTCTAACTTTCCTTAGGCCTGTTCTCACCTGAAACAGCATACAGTAACTGAGCTAGTTCAAAAAACCCAACCACAACCCCAAACCCCATTAAACTAACTTAAATCAGCTTGTATTTGCAGTGAGACAACAGCAAGCCAGCAGATGGCTATGACAGATTAGCTGAGAAGAGGCAATCTGGACTTTTCCAAACCTTATGTAATACAGCTTCATATTTTGGCTGAGGTTTTAACACCTTCCTAGCTCCAAGAGCTTGCAGTAGCATTTTCCCTTCATGGGATATGTCCCTTGAAGCCAGCTCTGACTGAGAGAAGCAGACATTAGTACTGACATTGCGCTAGGAACTCTCAGATGGGATCCAGTCACATTGTGCTGTGGCCATATATATTTATCCTCCTGGCTGTAGTCCATATCTCTATATTCTTACCCTGAAATACTGGTTGTCTAAATAGCGCGGCAAGTATACTCTGGTTTCTAAGAAAGTCTTCCTTAGGCATTTAAATTTTACATATTACGTAGGAACTATAGATAGCTGGGTTGCAGAGATTTCCCATCAGCCATGGATACCAGCACTGGAAATAGAGGATAAGGGTACTTGAGCTTCTCTGGGATTATGGACCTTACTGACTCATAAACAACCCACTTCAGGACCTTCCTACCCCTTAAATACTTGTATTGCATTTTATGGAATCACGGGTCTTCTACCCTGCACATGCAGTCTTATCCCTTTTCTTTATTATCTCAAAGTCTTGAGTGAAAGTCCCTCCTCTAGCAGGAAGTGTCCTGCAATGGACAGTATCTTAAAAACAAATTCTTGGTTTCACATCTAGTTAAATATTACAGAGGTTAAGAAACAAATCAGTCTTGCATCCCCAGGCTAACAGAGACATTGTACTTCTTTTCCTTTCCATAGCTCCTTCCCCAAACCCCAGCTTTTCTGGCGGTTTCTGGTTGATTTGTTGGGGGTTTTGTTAGCTTGGGGTGGGGGTTTTTTTGCCTTTTAGCCCTATTTCAGTGTAAAATCTCTTCTTCTCCATAACCCTCCTTGCTCACAGTTAATCCTTTCAACATTCTCTGGATCCTCCCAGCACTGCCCTATCCTATTGCTCTTTCTACTTCAAATTCAGGAGCAAGCACATGATCCCCACTGTTTCTCTCTCTTTTCCTTCTCCCTCCTGGCAGTTCCTGATATGTTTTTCCTCTCAATGGATCTACTGCTTTCAGCATCCCAAAGCCCCTGCCACACGTGGAATGTAGAATGTCAAAGTGGTCTGGATTGAAAGGGGCTGGAAAGACCATCCAGTTCCAACCCACTGCCATGGGCAGGGACAACTTCCACCAGCCCAGGCTGCTCAAAACCCAGTCTGACCGTGAACCCTTCCAGGAATGGGACATCCCCAGCTTCTCTGGGCAACCTTTGTCACTGCCTCACCACCCTCATGGTTCGGAATCTCTTCCTAATATCCCATCCAAACCTACTCTCTTTCAGTGTAAAGCCATTCCCCGGTGTCCTATCAGTACTTTTTCTTATAAAAGGCCCTTCTCCAGCTCTCTTGCAGACCTTTTCAGGTACTGGAAGGTGCTGTAAGGTCTGTCCAGAGCCTTCGCTTCTCTTGTCCACTCCAACCCCCCTGCCCCTGCTTACTGAAGGCCGTAACCTTTTTACTGAGCATTTTGAGTTGCCAGCCAGCCTGGGCAATGTCCAGCAGACTGTGTTGGAGGAGATGGAGCACAGCTTGGCATTGGATGCAGTGAGGGTGCCTGAAGGAGCTGTTCAGTGGGAATGCTTGGCCGACCGGCCCGGGAGCTGGGCACACCAAGCCAAGCATATTGCTGGCCTTGTGGAGCCAACACACCACTGGCTTCCAGAAAAGCTTAAATGCCTCCTGGAGAGCTGACAGCCTGGAGCTGGTAGTGCTAATGGCAAGCCTAAAAATACTTCCCCCTGGGAATCCAGAGTGCATAGCACTATCGTTAGGACTTCTCATTTCCAATGGAGGCATAAGGTGTTTTATCTATAAAAAACACCTGATCTCATGAAAGTTTTCAAGAAATCTTCTGGCAGTTCCAGCTGTTACTAAAGTGCTTCAGATTAGGTTTCATACAGAATGTAAGTAGAGAAATACACAAACAAGCCCCAGCCCTTCCCATGGAAATAGTACCTGCAGTGCCCTGTGATAAACGCTGCCCTTCAGCAGCCTGAGCTCCTCATTCAGTCCCTGCACATACAATACAAGCTGGAACCGGGGACCGTGGAAATATAACACAAAGGAAATTTTGGTAAGGTTAGAATGGAGCGGGTAGAGTTTTGCACCCTAGCTTTCCCCACAGTTGGTAACATTGTCTAGAAGCAGCCAAGCAGATTCCCCAGTGGATCTTTCCCTCCCTGTAGCTCACTGGAGAACATAATGAGGAGCTGAAGATACTGAAAACATTGGGCACATGTTAGGTTAAAAGAATACCTTTTAGCCTGCTCAATCAAGCAGTATTTTAGACACTGGGATTCGAAAACCTGGCCCTGTTTCCTGTCCTGACACTCATCTGCTGTCTAAAGCTGTGACTTGCTTTCCCACTGGTGACATTTCTCTTCTCTCTGGAAAGCCCTGGAGTGCTGATAAGAGCATGCAATGAGAGGTAGTGTGGTGCTAACTGGAACAAGTACCAGAAAGAAAGGAAGGGAGAGAAAGAGAGAGAAAGAGAGAGAGAGAGAGAGAGAGAGAGAGAGAGAGAGAAGGAAAGAATAAAAGAAAATACTTCTTTCATTACTATTTTGCCCTGTTGTTTTTAAGGCAACCTCATCTCGTGCATTTTGAAAAAGATGCAAAAAGGCTGAAGCAAAATTGTTGCCTTAATCTGTAGCTAAAATATTTAGTGGGAAAAAAACCCAGCTGTTTCAGGAGTGATTGCTGCTAACATCTCAGTGAAATCTAAAACAGTCCACCTCAAAAATACAAATTTATAATCATTTGGGCCTCAGGCAATGCAGTCTAGAAAATTTGTAGCAGGAGCTGACAGAAAATGTCATGCTGCTCTGTGTAGGGAGAACAACTAAAAATAAAGTAATATCAAAGCTGAGACTACTGCGTCATGCTCTTTGGACATTGTTTTGATCTTTCAGTGCACCAAAAGTAAGGCTCATAAATTATAGATGTTACTGGGAGCAGCATGTAAATACCACAAGACAGAAACAGGCTATTAGAGAGAAAGCAAGGAATAAAGAAAGATGGAAAAAAAATTGAGACAGCAGGGGGAAACCAGTAAAATCTGTTCTTGGCTACAACTGTGTATACAGAGAGGTTTTAATTGGAAGAAGTAGCTTTTTCTGTCAAATGCAGCACTGTGTTGTCATTGACATCCCACCAACAAATACAAATGCATGAGTCAATGCTCTGAAAAAACACAGGGCAGATTAATGTGTCATTATCTCCTACAGGCCTCCAAAATCACACAAGTGATCGGAGAGGATGAGGTCTTGAAGCCTCCCTCTCTAGCACAGCTCTCTCCTTCAGCATCATGACCATCATTTCAGCACCAGGATCTTGCTTCAGAGGTGTCAAACTGCCACAACTAAAATATGCCCATATTTTTTACATTATCAGCAACACTTTCAACCATTTCCTGACTACAGGAGGCTGTATCTTGGCTCAATCTAGCAGAAAGCAAGGATAAAGAAAATCAAACCAGAAAACAAGCAGTGACACTTTAGTATGTGCTTTGACTCTTCATTTTGAACACCACAAATGGGCAGCCCAAACTGCAGATCTAAATCTACTTCCTGCCATTTCATACAGCTAAAAATAATTGACAGTGACACAAAAAAAAGGCACATAAAATTATGAGCTATTATTATTTAATAGCATTATACTAAGTAACCTAGTAATGAAGAGTCCACATTAAAAAAAAAAATTCTAAAAGCCCTTGGCTTCAAGAGGAGAACCGATCAACTGTACACGTGAAACAACATCAAAACCCCATGATCTAACACACAGTCAAGTGCAGAAGTTGTTAGCTAATAACATGAATTTAAATCTGAAATAACAGACAATTGAAAAAAATTAAATTTAACACTAAATGAAGGGGGTTGGGTTTTTCTGAGGATGCTAAGAAAGGAAAACAATACAGAAAGAATGGAGCTATCTGTAAAATTAAAAAAAAATACAGCAGTAGTTGATAGATACTTCTCTGCTACAGAAATAGGTAAGAGAGCACCAGCTCCTCTCATATGGTGATGAAATATGGTATCATATGGTGATGAAATACCCTGGGTTATAAAAATAACAGGTGAAGGTTAATGAAAGCTAACGTGGATTCAAGTTTTAAAAATAGTTGTCCAAAGAGTTGTTTAGATGACTAAAGCTGAACCTTGAAACCTCTGAAGCTCCAGGAGAGGGCAAGAACAGATATATTGTACCAGACAGGCACAGTTTTAGCTGAGACAAGAGGATGGCTGTGTGGGACTGGAACAGAGGTCACAGTTCTCACCCTTCTGCCATAACTTCCCTCCTGGACCAAAGAATGATGACAGTACTGACCCATGTGGCACTCACCAAGGGGCTCTCAACCTGGGCAGACACCAGACCTCCAGCAGGCAATAAAGGATCACTTCCAAACACAGGTGGGTTCTTGTGCCATTCTGAACAAATGGTCCTCACCCAGTGTTATTTGTCATATTTTGTCAGCTGCAGCACAAATGAAATCACTCCTGATCCAGGGCTACAAATGACAGAGAAATCTGAGGATCAGGAAGGAAAGAGGACAGGCAGTGATGGTTGCTGGCCTGAATTGCTGGTGAGCCAAGGACAATCTCCTGCTCTGGGAGGGATGACTGAGTGGCTCTGTACCCCTGAGGGAGGGACCCAGGCCATGCCCACAGGGAACCAGCCACTATTAAAAAAGGCTTATGCTGATGGCAATTATCAATCCACTGTGACTTACTGTGATCAGCATAATCAAAGCATGCAAACGGGAATATCAAGAAGCCAAATAACCTCTCATTTGGCTCTGTTGCAGCTACTGCTGTGCTGCATTCTGGTACCCACATGCCTAGAAAGCAGTCAGGAAACTGACGGGTTCAGTGGATAATGAAAACAGTTAAAGATGGAGGGATGTAAACAGCTCAGTCTGGAGTATTTATGGGAAAAAAACACATTACGAGATTTTTCTTCACAGTTTAATCACCAATTTCCACAACTGCCATAACTAATGGCTCTTACATTCAGCAAACAAAAACATAGTGGGAATCTAGGCCGATTCAGCCTAGAAATAAAACACATAGCAAGGATGGAACTGGCATTAGGATCATGTATCCCATACCTTGTGATGGATCTTCAGCCGAGGAAAAAAACTCATCATCTGAAAACTATTCTCTAGACCAGTTCTGAAGTAGACTTTGTGTTAGAGTTAAATCTGGGGAATTTTTTCTGACCTTTGCAACACCAGACCCACTTCTTAAATCTCTATTTTTCTCCAAACAATTCTGCTTGTAAACCTAAACTCTTAAAATGGAAATTGGTATTGTTGCCCCAATTACATATTTGCCATTCATTTTAAGGTTTCTGTGTTATCCCATGACCTCACAATAGCTCCATGTGGATATATGTTTGTACATCTGTTATGCTGATTGCTGAAATAGTTTCCTGGAAGTAAAAGGTGTACACCTGAAAGCCAGGCTATATATTAACCTGCCTCTAACCTATGATATTCCTCAGTGGGATGATGAAAAGAGAAACTTGGTTTTAGAGACTGAGAAAATGCCTCAGATGTTTATCAAACCTTATCCATAATCGCCACTGTCCTTAAGCGTGGACATCCTGAGGATGGGGTGGATAAAATACCTTTCAGGAGGAAAGGAGCTCACAACCAGCCTGCTGCAGGGGGACTGACTCTGAGAAAGGTACAGGGAAATGAGGACGATTTTGCAATTCCAGACAGGCAGAGTCCAGACTCAGATTAGATCAAGAACCCAAAAACACACCAAAAGAAACCAAGTGGGTGAGCATCTCTCTTCAAAAGTGCCACAAGGACATTGACAGGACAGTGTTGTTTCACAGTTATGGAATTGTCCATGGCAAATTTGCCCATACCTCTGTCCATGGCAGACCAAGTCCCAGCCGCAGTTTACCCCTCTTTGGATCTGATTCTCTGCTGAGATAACTCAGCTGCAGAAAACAGGAGGCTAAAGCTACGATGTAATTGTAATCAGTAAAAAGAATAAAAAAATTTGGGATTATTACTTGCTTCTAAAGGGATAATTGGAGATCTTAAAACTCAAGGCTTGGCTGGCAGGAGGAACAATGTAGAAAAGAAGACTGTAGCTGCTTTATTTCCATGTGTGGAAGGGAGAGCAGTGTCTTTAAAGGCTGCCAGTTTAACAGGGGTGTGTTCACTGATATGTACAACTCTGCCACCATGGGTCAGGTATGGGCAGTGTGAATGTCAGGGGCAGAGATTTCATGTGCACACTCACACTTCTGCACAAAAGTCTTCTTGGACACTGCAAACAAAGAGGAAGGGACAGTGGATAAGTAATCGCTGATCTCTTCTTGCACTACTAATTCAAGAGCACACATTATGTTGGTTTTTCTTAATGAAATGCCTCTATCTATTTTCTGTGCCCACATATGTTGTTTCTTCTTTTAGCAGGTTGAATGCCTGCCATTCAATCACTGGGAGGGATTTGCCAGGATAGACCCAGCAGAAATTTCTGTAGTCTGAAGAGGGAGAAGATCAGGATTCCAATCCCCATTTTATAGTGGTGCTTCTGCTATTTTCAGAGATGAGAAAGAGCTATATGATTTTCCAAGATCACCACAAACAGAACTCTGCTCCAAATTTTTGTGGAGTCCTTCTCTCTGTTCTGGCTGCAAAATATCGCTTGTATATCCTCTGATAGTTCAAGCGAATTAAGTCTCGTTTTACAAATGGAAAATACAGCAGTCAGCAAAAAGGATGAAGCATGCATTTTTATATAAAGCTTCATTTAATGTCCTTTGAAACCAATGCAAAGCCCTGCATTGACGTCAGTGAGCTTTCAGTCAGACTCATACCACTGTAAATGTAAATTCAAGCTTTCCAGTAGTAGAACTCATGTAATAAACCCCATTTTTGATGTACTGAACAGTGCAATCAGGCTCCCCTTTGATCATCCACAGCAATCTCCTTCTGTGGGTTTTAAAGCACGTTATGAAGGGAGGAAAGCATCATCAGCCCCAATTTACAAGTCAAAAGAAGATGCAGGAGGAGACAAAATGATTAGCAAGGCTGGCTACTACGTCAGTACAGAAATGAGAATATAGCACACGCTTCCTGACACCAAACTGGGCTCTTATTAGATAAGTCACCCTGATAAGAGGTTCTAATTTATTACTGATATATCAAACAATCCTTCCTCTTTATCTTCCTAGGCAGAGCTTTCTGCAGGAACAAGCTCCAAAAGCTTCTGACACAAATTCCAATTGATACAGAATTTAAAAACCCCACAACCAAGCAAAATGAACCAAGAAAAAGGGGTCCCCCCAAGTCATAAACAAAAATGAAATGGTGCACAGTCTTGGTAAAATAAAAATGAAAAATTCGGTTTTGAAGTTGAAAATTTCCATGTTGCTTTGGGCAGGTTTAACACTTTGTGCTGGCCTTACACAGTGCACAGGTGAACTAAATTTTGATCCATTTGTGTTAGGTGAAGCAAGCACATGATTATCCAGTCCTTAAAAAAAAAAAAAGCAGATTCATTCAAATAAAGCCCCTATTTAATATTTTATGCATGATTTCCCCTGCTCAAAACTTACAGCACTGTCTTGTACTGACAGTGATTTGTAAGTAGTTTGCTTTCCCTAGATTTCAATGGACAGCATGAAGAAAGCAGTGTCATATTTTTTTGCCAGAGATCCTCCTCATTTATGCAGAGAAAAGCCTGATTAATTAATCAGTCTTTATTTAAGCACAGAAGAGGGAAGGAAAGTGGAGATACACAAGCACTCCAAAAGAGACTCTGTAAGGAAGTGTTATTTTTAATATAAAAGATTGGCTCACAGCGCAGTGTTCAAAGTCAGGAGGACTTAAAAAACACCTTCTATTTCTGTGAGCAGAGCAGCCACAGTCAGGAGAGCTGGAGCCCACTGCTGCTCGTGCATCTGCAGCAAGCCTGTTTATGTAAGCTGCCAGGCATTAGTGTACACAAAATCATAGAGCGCACAGTTTGTAAACAGGCAGGGAACGCTGTGGTGCCAGCGACACGCACATCCTCCAGCTCCTCTCCGGGACGAGTGGGAAATGCCGTGCGCCGAACTACCTGAACTCGGCACTCAGAGGCGCCTCCGCAAGTCGAAGCCAGAGCTGCCAGATGAATGTTCCCTCGGATGTGTGCCTGCACATCGGTGTGACATCCCCTGGCAGGTCCAGTTAGGCTCAAGTGCCGGGTATTACCTATGTCCTCCCCCTGCAGCAGCACGGCTCCTGTCCTTCCCCTTCTCCCAGGCCTGGGAGCAGAGCGGCGGCCTCACCGCAGTGAGCTGCGCCCCAGGCCAGGGTCAGCGCGGGGGTTTCCTTTTCCAGGCCCTAAGGAAATTAACCTCCTGGGTTAACTAAGATCTCTCTTTTCTTGTTTGGTGGGCAGTTGTACCCCTTCTGTTATCACCCTTGCTGGGGGATGGAGGCAGCGCCCCAAGCCCTCCCACCATTTTCTCCTGCTGCTCTGCCAGAGCCCAGGTTCTGCCAGGGGACACAGGGCACTGCCTTGGAATACCAAAACAGCGGGGCACCCTTCCATGTTATAGGACATACAGCACAGGGCCAAGCTACTGCTACAGTCCCCCCATGTCTCCAGCAATCTGTTTCTCTAGGGTGCTGTTATGTCTATCCCTAAAATCCAGTCCCTCTCCTTCACTATTTCCTGGTCATCTAGACGACCACAAGCAATAGCTTTCCTCTGTGTCAGAAGAAAACCGTCCTTTAGATTGTTTGTGCCTCGCCCCAGAGGAGGTCTCAGATGGCTCAGAGACCTGGCTGACAGCTTCACTGGCATGAAACACATGAGGATTCTTTATGCAGATGGCATCTGAGATAACACTGTCTGTTTGGACCTAAGGAGGTCAAAATCTTAAACTATTTTAAAAGAGGCTGTTCAGATGCAGCTAGTGGACTAAAAGTCTGGGGAGCAGGCCTATGTTCCTGTTCCTTTCTTGCTGGATGGCAGTGATGGGGCCTGTTCACACCTCACAGATGAACAGCTCTTACATTACAACCAAAAATATAAAGGGCATCTGTATTTATTTGCAGCAGCGCTTTCGTAAGAACTGCCTGGAGCAGTTATACTAGGATTGTGTCTCCACAGAATTTACTAATCATCCATCAAATACATACGTTTTTCCCCTGGGATTCATTAAGAGGGCTGGGGGTAGATGGGGCTGAGCCTGCCCTTCTTGGTGGCAGGTGGGAAAGGGAACTTTTGCCTACTGAAAAGGTTTGGAAATCACTGCCAGAGCAGGCTGTGATTTAATGCTAGGAAAAACTGTATCCCCTCAGTAAATGTACTTGGACTAGATTTTATGTAAGCAAACTCAGAAAAACCTTACTCATTCTTATGTCACTAATCCAGGCACCTCATAATTTGCAGAGGGTGGGGGGAGGAGAGGAAAATCGACACACTGCTGCTTGCCAGCCAAAACACAGCACTGATTTCCCACTGCTCGGATTTCATTAATTTTCTGTAAAGACAACAGCAGAGTATTTACCAATACACAGGAAGCCACACACATCCCCCTGCAGGCATTTATTGCCTTTGCTCATCAATAACTCTGTGTCTAACTGGACGTCTGTGCACAGGCAGATGGAGAGGCACAGCTCTCTTGACACGCCACGTTTTAATGGTCATAATGAAATGAAAGCATGCCAGTGGCTGCTATTAGGGACATCATCCCTCTAATTTCTGTGTTGTTGAAGCTCAAACATTTTACAGATCAGGATGTAGTGTCTTAATGTATCCTAGAGACAAGTCAATCTTCCTCTGCATCCTTGTGCCTTCCCTGCTCTTGCCAACACAGCACAGTCATTATCTCCTCCGCTTTTCCATCCTTCCCTCTGCCCACAAACGCTTCAGAGGCATTGAGTAATTCAGTCACTGATTCTCAGAGCTGCCTCCTTTACCCGCTGTGAGAGCGTCCTTCTGAAGAAGAGCAAGCAACTGCAGAGTGTCTTTGAGGAAGTCAGGCAGCCTGAGTGCACGAAATGTAGGGTCTCTTGATCAGCAGGAACACACATGGACCGAGCCCAAACACACGTCAGAGTCCCACTCAGGGGTTTGGTAAGCTCTGGCTTCATGAAGCAATGGATGTATTTTTATCGACCACTGGCAGGACCCAAAACCCACGTCTGCATAAGCAGAAAAGTCACCCATTGCTAAAACCTTTCCCAGGAACCACATTACCCTCAGACACAATGATCTCATCATGCTGGTTGCTGGCTTTGTGGTTCTCCTTAACAACTCCTGGTTCTCTCACTCCTCTTTCCCTAGGAGTGCTGCAGTTTTCATACACAGGCACGTAATTGCCAAGGCCAAATGCTGACAACCACCCTGTCCAAAGTTATTGCTCCACAAGCACACCAGCATGAAATAGTCCCAGCACCACGAATCTGTCTCGTTTCCTCCTTAGTCAGGCCCTACAAGACTTTAGGACCACAGACAGCAGGAAGGAACTGAACAAACACGTTCACCAAGCAAGCCAAAACAGAAATATTCACCAAAAAATTTCTAAATGTTCTCACCTTTGGAAACCTTGGTACAAGCTGGACACTTTGCTGCCAACTGTGGAAATGAAAAGATAATGTCCTGACCTTTCTACCCCATTACTTGGTGTTTGGTCAGAAGGTCTCCCTGCCTCTTCAGCAGGGAGTAGACACCACCCAAATTTTGCTTTAGTGACTTCCACAGAGATCTCCCTTCAACCAGCATCTCCCTCACCCATCCAGGGGTGGGAAATGCCTGTACCATCAGCCCTGACACGTCCTGTTCACAGCAGCACTTTCACACAGCACCCTCAGCCTTCCAGCTGGAAAGAGCAGAACCTCCTCCCTTCAAGGAAAGGGGAAGAGGAAGGTGAGAACTCCTCACTCTCTGGTCATATCCTGTTGTAACCCTCTAGGAAAACCCAGTATAAGCTCAGGAGAGCTTCACCCTGCACATTTACCTGTTTGGTCTCCACCAAGCATGGGAAGACGTGGTTTTGGGATCATGAGAACCTGGAGGATGGTGACAAATGCTTCCAGCTCTGCCCAGCCACAGCAAGAACAAGAGAAAAAGTGAGTTTGGAGCTCCTCCTGAGGAAGCCAGCTCCTTGTTTTCTGGTGTATAGTCAAAACCCCAAGCCCACGGTGTCACCCAACCCCAAACTCTGTCAGGAGTTTTACCACAGCTGCTGCTTTAGCCCCTTCCAGCAATGAATGCATGAAAACTGACACCAAGTTTCATGAGCTTTAACTGTGCTATGATTCACACTTTCCTGCAATTATTGTAATTTAATGACATTGTTATATTATGATCCTATTACATCTAATTAGATAAGACTGGGGCTTATGATGAGACTGTACCTCACACCAGTCGATGACTGTTTAGTTTTACGTGACATCCAGCAGTTTAAGCATTTTAATTACCATTTAATTTCAGCTTTACTCCAAGTTCATATCACATTTCTAAGGGAAGGCTGGATTCCTGTCTGGGGAACACAGCCCCCTGAGGGCAGAGGCAGCACAGGAGCCACATCTCACCATTCGTTGTCACTGAGGTTCAAGTCAGGGAGTGTCTGCAGACTTGGCAGGGGACAACAGGCTGAAGACATGTTGACACAGGTTTCAGTAATTCAGTATTGGCACTTCACATGTGCATAAAACACTGTCTCATCCTCACTGAGCACCCCCCCTTTGCGAGGGAAAGCATCGGGAATGTCAGGATCTCTTGGGAAAACCCACCATTACGTTAGGATCAACTAGAACATTTATCACAGTATCTGGTGCAGCCATTTTCGGGCAAGGTACGGATGTCCCAGACCCAAGGCTGTTTCCGAGTCACTTTTTAAGCTCTGCATAGCAATTCTATCAACACATCATTCCCTCTGGTGGAAATTTTCATTCACAACTGCCCAATTCCACTCTTTCCCATCAGTTAGAAAATGTTGTTTCTTGAGCAATCTCAGCCATAACCTATGTCCTCCTAACCAAGTCCCCCCTTCATTATCAACAAGGGACAGATGTGGAGAGAGGATCATGGTTCTGCTTAATATCCAGAAAGCTTATTATTCTTTAAATGTCTTAAATTTGCGTCTTTTGAGGTATTTAATTCAACTTTTCTCAGCCCAAATTTTATGCTATAAAGAAACACTATTCAGTCCTGCCTGGCAGCAATTACTATGGCCCCAGTTTGCTTCAGGATTTATGAAAAGGCTTCTATAGATTCTGGCAGCAGATTTGTTTGTTATTTTTATGGAATACTCATAGACTGCAAGTGATCACTGCAAGAGTGTTACTGCTAAAGAACTTCCTTTGGGCTGGCAGTAGCTCAGTTTCCCTGCCCATGCACACAGACCAAGAACAGCAATGCCTTTAAATTGAAACTGTGAAGACTGAGCTGCCAATGATTAAATTCCTTACATGTTAANAAAAAAAAAAGAAAAGGGCATATTTGAATAGAGGACTGCAGCATATTTGAATAGAGGACTGCAAGTTCCAGCCTCCAGCTGGGATTTCATGATGCTGGAATCCATTCACTGCTGGCACATTTTTCATATGCCACAGGTATCTCTCAGCTTTTGGGAATCTATCTGGCTGGACTACATTTGAGGAGTGACCTGACAATGAGATGGACTTACCCTGTCACCCTTCTGCTGGGCCACACGGTCAACAAGAGATCAGAGTAACCACTCAAACTCAACACCAGATTAGTTTCTCAAGGAGAAATTTTAAGACCATGCTGTCCACTAGGGAGAGAGGAGATCATAGGAACAAGGTGCTTCAGAAATTGAATTTGTCAGGTCAGAGTAGCCTAGAAGTCAGGCATAAAGTTTATTTTTTTTCTTATTAGAAGTTAATTTAAGTAATTCATTGGAATTTCAAAACCCAGCATTGCCATCAGGACTGTAATGCAGTAAGTATATAAAAATCTCAACACAATTAAGGTAACAAATGCTGTAAAGTACGTCAATAAAATAATTACATTAAATAATTATCCCCTTATTTGCATTCAAAAATAAATCCTTTAAAGGCTTACTGAATAAAATTAAATAGTAAAAATAAAATTAGTCAATCAGCCAACTAGTCTGTAATTAGGAGGACAGAAAACAGGCTGGCTAAGTATTTGTGGAGGATTATTATTGTGGCATTCAACCTCAGGGTCAGGTAAGGAGAAGATGATGAAGGAAGAAAGCTGAGAAAGTGCAAAATAAACAGGATGAACTTCCAGTTGTGAGAAAAGTACATTGACGCCTGGGGTGGGTCAAATTGTGAGTATGACTGATGCTCACCACCATCCATGGAGTCAGGGACTACAAGAAAGTGATAAAAAGCTGGTGCTGAACATGGCAAGGCCTAAAATGTGGATTTATTAGTAGCCACTTCCAAATAGAGAAAGAGTTTTGCTCAAACTGCCAACATGAGTAATTTTGAAAGCATGGGTTCAGAGAGACAGATATATTTTGTAATAACCCCAACGCTGTGATTTTGATAACTAGATTGGAATTTGAACTTTCACTGATTTATTTTCTTTGTTACAGTGGGGCTGATAAGGAAGAAAAAAAGACCACCTTTTCTGAGAAATATTGCATTCTGCCTGGAACAGGAAAATCAAGTGGTCAAAGCATAATAAAAAGGGGAGGGGAAAGGGGAAAGATTCTTATCTCAGAATTTCCATTTATAGAACACAGAACCTGGGGAGAGGAGCAAGAGGAACCAGGTGTGTGGAAAGAGAATCAAAACTTCCAGGTCCCTGAGAGCTTCAGCTTCAGGCAGCACTTGCAGGGCTTTTGAGATCAGACATTTGAGAGGGTTTCACTTTGCAGAAGCTTGGAAGCTTTGGGGACTTCAACCCCAAGGCAGTAAAAAGAGAAAAAAGACATTTCAAAGTAGATTTTTTCTTAAAAATCTACTCAAACTGCTAATTGCAAGGATGCTTTTGAGTAAAATGGGTTGCTTAAATGCTGTGATCACAGGTCTGTAAAAATTTCACTAGCATATCTCAGAAAATACTACAAACTTCTGCATAATAATTCTGAGGAGTCAACCCTAGTATCATCCATGCAGAACTAAGACTGTGCATACAAGACACAACATCCTGAAATTCTCATTTTAATAAAGAAATGTTGCTGAAAAGCTTTTTAAAATAATACCTTTTACCTCATCAGTGGAATTATCTGAATGAAATGTAACCAATGTCCTTAATACCTGTCCTGCAAAAAAAGGTGCTGATGCTCTTATAAGAAATAAGAGGAAAATTACCAACTAAATAATATATATCTCTGAACTACCAAAATACTAAAATCCCTCTGAGGCAAAATTTGCTTGCTTCTAACTCGACCTTAGATGGCAGGTTCTCACAGGCTAATGGTCTTATCATAATGATGAGCCAGTTTGCTCTTTCCAGCACATTTTGGGCTGATTTTCTGTATTGTGGGTCTTTCTACCAGCTTTTACTGCTTGTTCTCCTTTATCACAGAGAAACCAAATTCTAAGTGTTGCTTTCTTCCCTTCTTGACCATGTTAAACATCAAGCTTCCTTTAATTCCAATCACCCCTAGTGAATACTTAAACCCTTTTGCTGCATCTCTGAATGTTCCTGCTTTAATAACAAGCATTCCCACCCTGATACCCCACGCAGCACACCAAGTGTTTCCAGGGTGAATCCAGAGAGGTGCACCAAGGCAGGAGTGGAAGTAGATGATCTTTAATATCCCTGCCAACCCAAACTGTTCTGTGGTTCCCTGATTTGCTCCTTAGGCCACAGCTTGTCTTGAAGGACCTCCAACGTATCTTCTTCCATCCACATTTTCTGCAAGCAGAACTGAGCCCTGAGATACAATTCCCTTCCTTCATTGTACAGATGGAATGCTGAGAGTGAGAATTAAGACCACGCTTCAGCACATAAATGCCTGCCTGCCCAGAAAGAGGAGCAGAAACAAGAAAACCTCCCCTGACGTGGGTGCAAGGTGAGATTCCCAGGGCAGGGAGATCAGCCCCAGCTGTAACCACTGCCCAGGCTGGTGGCCAGCCCTGGGTCAGGGTGTGTTTCAGGAGCTCACATCCCTCAGAGCGTGGGCACAGCATTGCTACAGCCACAGCAGCACCACTTGGAGCTGATAGTTTCTAGGGGCTCCAGCTGGATCCTCACAGGGATATCCAACAGGGAGTGTCCAACTCAACTCTCAGCTAAACAGCAAATGAGCAGTTCACTTGTCAACACTAGAAACACAAAACTCCCCATAGCCCTTCTCTTACACTTTCAGGGTATCAAGTGAAGGACTTTCCCAGTAAACATAGCTGGGTGCGTCTAGTCTGAGTGCTCCCCCAGAGGGGATCAGACAAGCATTAGGAAGGAAGAAAAGTAATACCTGCATAGAGTTTGTTGTTAGAAACCATCATCTAGAAAGGAAGCTTCCCTTTCCTCAAAGTCTGAGAGGCTGAAGAGACTGAAGTTTTGTTTGGGAAAGCCTGAAACTCTGCAGAGCCTCTGTAAGTCAATATTGTTTTTAAGATCTCTCATGAGCATGAGAATACATCATTATTTTCTATAAAGAGAATTTTGCCTTCATATTAAGACCCAGTTCAGAGATACGTGTCTATTTGTACCCTCCTGTGCTGCCAGATAGTCTTGGCAGAACAAATTCATTGCCAACATCCTCCAGGCAAGGCACAGCAGCCTTGCAAGCGCTGCCCACCACTGACACAGACGTTTTCCCATTTTCCTTTCCCACCATAGCCCCAAGAAATCTGGTTTAGCAGCAGTACAACAGCAGAGGCCCTGCTGTGGGATGAATTGCCTGAAGACAATGTGAACCCAACACAGAAGCCCCTTTCTGTGTTTTCCCTCCCACCATGGCCAGGCCAGACACTTCTATCTGGTTCCAGCCACAGGGGAAAACTTGGATTCCTCTGGAAGAGCAGCAGCCACATTTCAGGGTGTCAGCACACCACTGACATCATTTACAGATCTGGGTCACACTGGTGACATGGGCAGTAGAGGCAGAGCACCAGGGCTCCTGCTGGTGACCCACTCCAGCCCCTGGCCACCCACCTCCACACCCTCAGAGGCCTTCAAAGGCTGTGAAACAACCAAGGCAGGCAGACAAAGCTCCCCTCTCTCTCACATTTACTATTTGGGATTATTATCCACTGGGAAATACTAGCATTCCTGATTGGAAGAAACACCATCTTTTCAAAAACTACCTACACTGAGCCAATTAAAAAATAGCTCCTTCCCAGATGACCGAAAAGTTTTGAGGAAAGCCAAAGCACTTCTTTTGACCAACAACTTTATTTCATTTTAGATGTGCATTCAGAAGATGAAGACCTTTTAGGGGGTGAGCAGTTGAACAGTTTCATCCCTAAAAAGGTTAAAGTGACCTGCTCTGACCTTATCAAAAGGTTTCTTTCCAATTATTTTCTAAACAAAGCTCTTAAGAAAATTACGCATTCTATGCAATGTCTTGCTGTTAATGAAATTAATCGTTTTCCTAATGAAATTTAAATTATTTTAATCTTTGCCATGAATAGAATCAAAACATCTTATTCCAAGCACTCTCATCAGTTCAAGTTAAAAGAGAATTGCCTAAGACTACAATGGAAATAGATTAAATCAGCTTCAGATGCTGATAAAGGGGTGCTCAGCCTTGGCACCTACCCAGCATGGAAAATTTTAGCCTCCAATAGCTCAGGTTCAGTCAAACTATGAGGAACAGAAACTGGAGCCTTCTCATGATAAGTGCAAGGAAGCCACAGTAAGAGAGAGCCAGCAGGGCGATGACAAAGTGTCCAAGTCCCGTCCATGGGGATACAGAATTTAACCTTTATGGCAAAAGGAGTGCAGGGAAGACAAGATGGACCTCAGGTGGGAAAAGCTGCCAGTGGCTGGACATCCAGCCTTGTCTCCCAGCATTTGAATGCCTGTTGGACCCAACCAGCTCTCAGCCAGCTGGCCCCAGGCCCATCCTGGGGAGGTGGAGATCCACCCAGGTTCCCAAACTCTTGGATGGGCACACAATTACTCCATTGCCTTCTGCAGGAGTCTGATCTCAGCCCAGCTGTCACCACAGCCCAGAGCAGGGACTAAGGTGGACTTTTTGCCACACAGAAACTCCCTGCCTATCTGGTCACTGTTTCCATCTCTCTGAACCAGGCCAATATCATAAACAAATGAGTGAAGCAAAAGTAGTGGGGTTTCCTCCAGCCCAGCTCCCGGGACTCATTTCTATCCCTGGTCAGCAGCTCACTTCAAGAGGTCCTGCTATCAACTGCCAGAGGTGACATTCCCAAATTTCCACCAGTTGGGAGAGACCTGTCATTGTCCCTCAGCGAGGGGAAACTCTCACTTCTGTGCCCGATTTTCCCTGTCCATGCCATCCTTTGTTTCTTCACATCTCCCTTACTTTTCAGTAAGGTGGTTATGTCTTTTCCACCTGTCAATCATTAAAAGCCTGATTTTTTTTTTTTTTCACCTTTAGGGTGAAAAAGGAAGCAAAGAGAAACATCATTTCCAGCTGAAACAAAAGGAGAATTCCAATAGGCAAACCATCATTATTCTGTGGTGTGTACACCATGTGCCTGGAATGCTACTGGAGGCGCCTGGCAGACAGAAATGTAGAATAGGAGAGGTTGAAGAAGCAAAAATACTATAGTAAACTTCCTTGGGATGGTAGGATGACCCAGAAATCCTTTTGCCCAGTTTCCCCATACGTGACCCTTACTCTGACAGATTGCACCAGGCCACGGTTCCGCTGCTTCCTCATGGACAATGTGCAGTCAGCCCAGAGAAAGCGGGACAAAGGTAGCAACAGTTTATTTACTTAATTTCCCAGAGGTTTATCCAGCCACATCCAGCCCAGCCACCTCAGGAATTCAGCGGGGAGGGCCATTAGGTTGAGCATAGCCCAAACTGGATGGCTTGCAAGACACTCTTTGCGAGATGGTGAGTGGAGAAGGGCTCAGCTCTGCAGGCGCCCACCTTGAGATGGGCTGGCACTGACCAAGTGGCCCCAGCCAGCTGCCAGCACACAGCTGACACATTCCCACCTCAGCAGTGTGCTGCAGGATGCTGCTAACTCTGCAGCCTTCAATGCCAATACAACATGCACAACTGAAATGAAGGAAAATGGTGAGGAAAAAACCATCTTTCAACAGGAAATATTAGCCTGTTCCCCACAAAGCAAACCTCCTGCCTGCACCATATTTAGTGACCTGCACACCACACTCCCAGCCATGAGAGATGCCAGTGCAATGGTTCACCCCTCGCCAGAGGTGTTTAATGGTCAGACTCAATCTTAGGGGACTTTTCCAACCTTAACAATTCCATGATTATCTGAGTGCCTGCACTGCAGCACCTGCCCAAGCAGTGCTCTTGCTCAGCCTAAGGCCAGGGTTGCAGTGACATGTGTGCAGCCTCCTGAAATGCCACAAAACCCCTCACCACCCTGGGTCGTCTCTGCCGTGGACGGTCAGCCCAGCCAAGTGGAAGTCCCTTCAGGGCTGTGCTGGAAGCTCGTCCTTTCCAAATACGTCGAAAACAGAAGGCCAGGGCTGGATGCAGGTTTGCTGAGATCAGGGCTATTCTGGTGCAGACAGGCTATGTGCTGCTGATAGGGAGGATTAATGAGCCAGGCTGCTCATCCGTTGCAATTAGAAACAACACTACAACTATTTTGGTGCCATTTCTCCGCTGAGCGCTCAAACAGCTTATCAGCCCCTCCTATATCTGCATGTAATCACGGCTTTGTTAAATATAGGAGGGTAACAGCCCTATGTACACTCTGCTCTGCCCTGGGCTAAGGTGTGGAGGACCACTTGCTAATGCTCATACAGCATTAAAGAGAGAAAGGTGCCAGGTGAATGGCACTAAGAGGCCTTCAGTGTCACTTTGTGGTGGCTAAAAGTCCTCTGGCTTTTTCAGTGCTCATAGGAGAGCTGGACACAATGAGCACCTAATTTGCTCCAGCTGCAAGGAGAAGGCCCTCAGTGTCTGAAGGTGCAGCTAATCACCATATTTATCAGGTAAGAAATGGTTTTGTGACATTAGTAAAGGAGGAGGAATTCCAGTTCCTGGGCTCTGCTCCCCACTCTGACCACGGAGATCCCCCTCATCTGCCCCAGCTGCAAAATGGGAGAGACAACACCTGTCTAAAGGATGAGGTCTTGCCTCCTGCTTCCATGTTGTTATTTACAAGTGTGGGTGATACTTCGAGGCAGAGAGGACTTCCAAACAAACCATATCCTTTATTATGTCCAGCATACTACGTTTCACACATCTCCTGTGGAGTGGTAAACATTTTATCTGCCTCAATTCCCTGACGTATTTGTGACCCTGCATCAAATCGTCAATATGCTTCAAAATTCAGAGAAGGAACTGGACTCTGCAAACTTTCTGAGATTGCTACTGTTGCAACACTCATAAGAGTTCAGCTAAGACAGCTGGAAGAAACAGCTCACCCAGAGCACTGCAGTTTCCCTTCCAGGTACTGTCACGGATCCCAGCCCAGAAGAGTTTCTCCAACAGGTTGCACACCAGCAGGTCAACAGCTGGACTCCAGGCCATGACCTGATGGTCACCACAGCCCTCACCACTCAAGGGGCACAGCTGAAAACTGAGGAGGGAAATAAACCATCAGTGTGCCCCTGGGCTCCTGTTTGCCTCACACTGGAAATGAGTCCCTACAAGCTGCTATCAGGAACTGCACAAGTTCAGTCCCAGGTGTTGAAGGATTACAAGACAGAGCAAAGCATTGAGGCACATACATGGGTGCCTTGAAAAGAGCTTCCAAACAGATGCTAGCAGGACAAAGCTTGGTTCAGGACTGCCAGACCTTATTCAGATCTCTGAAAATATGAACAGCTCCTTAGCCACCCGTTAGTATCTCGGTTTTTCACACCAGCATCCTCTTCCTTTACCCTAATGGGTTTTAACAACCAAGATGCTCTCATTGAAGCTGCTGCCAATGCCTCTGACTAGACATTTTTTACCTGCCTACGTCCTGGACTAGAGAGAGAGTCTACAACCCAGCAGCTCTCTATGCAGAGTCCCTGCATCACAGACAAACCTCTGCCCATCCTTATAGCAACTTACTATGCTGCTCTACAATGTGATCATCTTTAAACGCTCCACTGGCGTCTGCCAGAAGAGCAACTTGATATGAAACTCACAAGTGCCAGACAGCTCCTTCATCTCTCCATGACAAATAAATCTTCAGGATAAATCCATGCTCTCCAATGTCACTTCTTATATATAGACAATCAAAGAAACTAAGGTACAGAACTGTGAAGACAAGGCATATGAGTCAAATTATATTTAACCTGTCGTTTGGTGATTTATCTAACAGAAATAGTTTGTTACATTTTTAATTTTACTTTCGGGTTCACATAAAGGTTTTTTTCAAGTGTTTCTGTACTATGCTGAACTCCTCCCCTCCAAGATACAGCCATTCTTATCCTCAGGAACAAACCTTTAGGTTATTTTTCCTTGCCACTGAAATGAACCCAGCCCTGAAGCAGGAGCTCACAGGCTCTTGGCTCAGTCTGACAAACTCCCGTCACATCCCGGGAAGACATTGAACAGATGGACATCTCACAGGGCAGGGTTTAAGCCAGACTGGATCCAGCCAAATTCAACAGGACCTCAGACAGCTTCCAAAGCCAGGGACTGCATCTCTGCATACTGCAGGATACAGGACACTGCCTCCATAAAGATGAGAAGAGCAGGGCAGCTCAGTCACCGAGTCAGCAGTAGGATTTCTGGCTGCACCTCGGGTAAGTTCTCCTACTATTCCTCACTTTGGCTCACAGCTCACCTGAGAGGCCTCTCCACATGGGCAGCAGCAACTAGAGATTCTCAGCAGGTGATTGAAATATGCAACTTTGCCATCCCAACAGTGTCCCTTGTTTCTATTAAGGAGGCAGTTGCAAGATGGAATTGCTGCAGGACGTCTTGAGCTCTGGGCTCCCAAGAAGAGTTGCTGCCTGAAATAACCAAATCACACCAGAAGCCCATCAAGATAATTGCAAACATTCGTCCTGCCTCAATATGCCTTAAAAATGACTGACTTTAAGTTGCTTTCCTCCAGTCTGAGGAATTACAAGACTGGAAAAGATGCAGAAGACAGCTAAAGCAAGACAAGAAAGAAGGCTGCTCTTCCAGCTCATGCTCCACTGGGACAAGGGCCTAACAGAAGGAATGGAGACAGCAGAGGCAAGAAACCCCTCAGCAAAAGCAGCACTGGACTGAGAAGAGAGATTAATACTGCACCCAGCAGTGGGAGGATGATGGAGGCTGGCAGCACCCAGGATCACTCCTGGGAACACAGCGGGACCTGAACTTTGTTTCCAGCAGCTGCACACTCACTTGGGAAACAAATGGCTCTGATTATCAGCTACTGATCTCAGGCTAGCTCAAACCATTTGAAACCTGCTCATCAGTAACTCCTCTGTGGTACCTACAGGAACAGCAGAAAAACAGGCCACAGGAAAGCAGATACCTGCTAATGAGCCAGCCCTCAACTACTTATTATCTCTCTTTGATTCCCTCCTTAGCTCAGTCGAGTGATAGCAGGCTTTATTTTTGTCCTCCCTACTGAATCAGCATCTTCAGTTCCCAGAGGCTTTTTTTTTGTTCTCCCTACTGAATCAGCGTCTTCAGTTCCCAGAGGCTTTCCTGCTGCTGGCAATACACATGGCAGGAGCCAGCTTCACCATGGCTAAGCAGGACTGGAGGCCAAAACACTTCCCCCATCTGCCTTTTCCCACACACCTTGTGGCTCCTCAGTCTCATCAGCTCCTGCCTGTGCTTTTGAGCACACCTCCCTGCAAGGAGTCCTTGGCAGAGCTTGTGACTATAAGGCACCAATGCACTCCCTACACAATTGCTCCAGCTCAAAACACTCTGAGTCTGTATCTGCCAAGAGGGTAGGGACCTTTCATCTGTCTCTTTCCAAAGGATGCTGGCACATCCATGAAAGGTAAAGCCATAGGAAGCCTCAGAAAATCATCTGCCAAGACAAGAAGGGGCATTCAGTTATCACCAGTATGACCAAGAAGAATAAAGCATATGAGCTGCTTAGCATGGAAAGTTAAGCAATCTCTTGGCTCTGGAACAACTCTAAAGTCAGGATAGATGGATGAATGGATCAGTTCTAGCTTTAACAGAGCTTTACAGCAGGTCTCACACACGGCTGGGACACCATTTGTAAAGAGAACGTAACTTCCCAACCAGATGCAGCAGTTGCTTACAACACCTTGCCTGCCTTGCTTTGCGAGGTGGATCTCAGGGAGCCACTCGCAGGATATCCTCAGAAACAAGAACTCAGGGGAGAAGTGGAAAATGAGTTATGAGGGAATCAATTTTCCGGGACCATGTCTATTTTAGCATACCTTGTACAAGAGCACAATGCTGACACCGAGCAGGGAAAAGCAGGTCTTGGTCTCACTGACACTCATGTGTGAATAAAAGGCCACTGAATGATTTTCCCATTTTTTTTTTAACTGTGCCTCATCTTGGAGTGGCTGAGGGGGGCGTCACAGCCAGCAGTAAGAGCAGGAGATGGGTGATCAAATCTCAGTTCTGTCCATGAAGTCATAAATAACATTTCTGGTGTTCCTTTGCCACAGCAATAACAATACCTGTTTAAACCCCATGACAGTTCTTGCCCCCATCCCTTCAGCCTTGCTCCCTGCCAGAAATGAGGGCAGAGCTTTTATTTTTTTCTGGCTAGGAGCATGTAGTGCTCAGGCAGGAGCTTTCTACTGACACATAGGCACATATTCACAGTGCATCATGCTAGGCAGCAGAAAAGGATGCAAAAGGTGCACACAGGCAGGACGCCTCAAACCCTCACCTTATTTCTCTTGCCCTTAGCATAAAGATGCTAAGTGATCATTTACTAGCTTCAGTAAATTCTGCCTTTAAAAAAATCAGCACTACCCTCCAACCCTGGTGAAACAATTCTCAGGCTGCCATTTCCCAGTGTTGCCTTCAGTGGGACACAACCCTCCAGAGGTCCCCTCCAAGGAATGGTCTGCACAAAAGAGGGGTTTGATCAGCCCATCTTCACTATCAACAAACCCACAGCACACTCCACTCACTCACAGCCTTGCATTGCCCTGCTCCGTCATTTCCAAGACCATCACACTGGAGAATAAAATCAAGCTTTACTCCTCACAGTGACAAGCACAGGCTGACAGGGTTCCTGCAGCAGAAACTCCAGCTCCACACCCATGCGTGGAACAGCAGCAGACAAACTGCTAAGCCTGACTGAGACAAACACATCGAATCCTCTGCTGCCAGTAACTCACTCAAGGCTGCAAGAGCTACTCATTGGCTCAAGTAAGAAGTAAACACTAGGACTTATGTGGCTGCAAACTTCATCCTAATGCACTCTGTGTGGCTGCTGAGGCTGAACCAGAGATGTTGTGAGTCATGTTGGTGCAGCACAACCTTCTTCCTTCTCGAGGTGTTCAAACAGGAACAAGAAAAGCAGTAACACGGAAGATCAACTTTGAATCAAGTCCTCCTTCCCTTCATGCTGGGCCCCAGGTACACAGCCTGCATGCTCCCCTTGGTGAATAGCCTGTTTCCCTGGCAGAGCACCAGCACTGTTACACAGTATTTATAGCCACAAACAAGCTTCCAGGACCAACTTTCCAGTCAACCCTCAGTCCAAAAGCTACTGCTTTTGGTTCTCTGGTCAGAGGTTTTATAACCTCCTCCCTCCTACCTAACAAGAGGCACCTGCAGTTCATTGAGAGCAGCTGGAAGAGGTTGGGCCCAAACAGGAGGGAGGGAAGCACAGCAGCTTTACTGAGGGACCTCCTTCCTTCCCAAAGCACAAAGGCTCCCAACCAGCACACTGCACCTTCTCTGTCCAGCCACTCTCTCCTTAGCTCTAGGAGAAATCACAGTCCAAGAGGTTTTGCTGCCTGGGCAGCAGTCACTGCCAAGGGTGTTTTCAATGAAAGGACCAATAATAATAATAGAAAAGAAAAAAAAAATTAAAAAATCAACTCCAGTAGAAAAATAATTTAATAAAGGGATAAGTTTCAAGAAAATAGCTGTATAGTAACAACATTTTAAGTAAAATGTCCACAAAAATATACATGTCTAATGTGATTATACATTAAGTTCTCCAACAGGTCCTGTTTTACACTTGGTTCAGTCCATGTAGGTTTTCATCTAGGAAAAGCCTTCACTGCTATCAGCCTTCCTGGGACAGATCAGTTTCCACAACAGACTCATATGAGAAATGTTTTCTAACTCATTTTAGGCTCATACAAATAAACTTTAGATGTGGTAACAGTCCAGAACAGATCAGGTTATACCATATCATTAAAAAAAAGTGAATACAAACAAGGAAAGCGAAAGGCAGCCGCCCAAGGGACACTGTCAGGCAGAAACATCAGCCCTACAATACATACCACACAACACTGACACAGCTGGAAAAGGAGGGGCAGGAAGGGAAGAAGGGCAAGAGGGAGGGGCAAATCCCAGGAGGATGATTGCCAGGAATTGTGGGACTGCTAAAAAAGGGGGCTATAGAGAAGCAGGGAAAAGCACACGTGACCAACATATGTCTAAAAACCGGACAATTTTGTAACATAGAAGATAAGTTACCTACAGGAATATGGAAAGGAATCAGTGGAGATTGTTTATTTCTTATTTTTCGAAATGGCTACTAAGCTGTAAAAATTACAGGTCTGTTCCAAAAAGCCCTCACCAATAGTGCTAATTCAGTCGAACCAGAGAGAAAAATCTGGTTACAGAGAGATGCAAGAGTACAGCAGAAAGTAAAGAAAACATGTTCCACCAGCAGAGGACAGGAACGCAACACTGAAGGGGAGATGCCAAACGAGAGATCAATTTTGTCAATGGGAGAGGTACAATGCCACAAAAAAAACAAACCAAAGGGAACAAAACAAAAACCCCATCCCATAGAAAGAAAATGGAAAATGGCTAAAGAAATAAAAGGACACACACTTTCCAAAAGATTTTTTGTTTTATAATCAAATTTCTTTTACATAGACAACTGAAACACACCAATATTTTGTGCGAAAAATATTTTTAAATAAACTTTACTTGTTCTAGATTTTTGTACATCCTGATATACATATGTAACAAGGTTTATGGCACTGTAACCAGGATCAAAATCATATAAAGGAACGAAATAATTGCTTTCATTTATTCTTTCTGAACCAAGCTGGCTGCTGTTTCACTATTAGACTTTAAAAATTATTATCTTATTAGTGGGCAGCCAACTCTTAATTGGTTTGAACACTCAAAACAAACCCCAAATTATTATTGCACAAGAAGCCAGTGAAGGCATATGGCATAGAATGATCGAAGTCCCTTACTGTTAAAACCTTACACCCCAAAATAGAAAAATAGAACTGGAACATGAAACACGCCAAATAAACTTTGTTTTCTTCTTTAGTTTGAGTCAGGAGTGTGAAAAGTGCCTTGCAGACTTTTAAGCTGCTCTGATTTCCTTTGCATTGGTGAGCATTTTGCTAGGTTATCTTTAGCAAAGCCTTTGCAGAACGAAGGCCCTTCTGTTTCAGAGAGGTTTTTTTCTGCTTTGTTTTGGCTATTTGTGTTTCGTCTTCAACTTAGGTTTCTTCAGTCTATGAACCTGCACAGACTACTTAGCCATAAACTCTACAAGTAGCCGGAGGGAAAAATAAAAATGAAAAGAAAAAAAGCCCAACATTTCTTCTTCTTGTTTTTATTTTAAAATACTCCTTTTGCTCTGAAGCCTCCCTGCTCTGCTGGTGTCTGAGAAGGAAATCATAACAGCATCCCAAACCCAGCAAAGTTCTTGGATCTTTTAAAAACCTTTCCTTACAAAAAAAGGTTTTTATTCACAAAAAGTTTGCCACAAAACTCCCCTTTGAAAGCTAAAAAGAAAACCCCATAACCCACCCATCACTGCCCCAAATCAGGTGAGGAACAGGTTCCGCCCCCTCGCAGCTCGGCTGTCACACAACAGTCTCGACGCCAATCAGCTTTGGTGTGAGGATTCGAGGGGTGACTCCATTGTTCAGGTCTTCTTCAAACTCCAGTAACTGCCCCATAAAGTTAAGGTTGGGGGAAATGATTGGTCGTTTGCCTTTGACAAATTTATAGGCATCCGTCATGGTCATGCGTGTGTGCTTCATTAAGTACGCGATAACGATGGTGGCAGATCGGGAGACACCGGCCTGGCAGTGGATGAGGAGACCTTTTCCACACTGATGAGCTTCCTCTGCAAACGAGACGGACAGAAGAAAGAAAGATTTGTGCCAGTCTGTAAATTAGAACAACCTCAGCGCAATTAAGAGTAACTTAATGTGAAAAGTTCCTTGATTTGATTACAAGCACAGTGGCATCTCTTCCCCTTCCCCTCCAGCACATCTTCCCCCGAGGTTTCAGAGCTACTGAATGCGAAACTCCCAGTCCAGTCTGACATTGAAAATCCTCACATCCACTCTCTACTCTTTACTAGTGGAACCATGCATTGAGACATGCTGCTTCACTGCCAGGGAGCATTTCGTGAGGAGGGTAAGGCCATGATGAGGAATCTCAGGCTCCGTTTCCACCTCAGTTGCAATGCCACTGCATTATATCAGCATCTCAACTTCCCTGTTTTTCAAAGCAGGGAACTACTCTTCTAAAAACCAGGTATTTTCAGACTGAATTCATAAAAACACATCTGTTCTAAAGCCCTGTCCTCTGAAGCTTTACAAAGCTACTCTTGAAACGAGCTTCAGTGGGGCTCTCTGCTGTGCTGCCTCCGCAAAAGGAGGAGCTGGATACACACACACACGCCCCGGCTCCACCAAGATTCATCACTCAGAGGGAAGCACCCTGGGCAGCATTTAGGGGGCACAGAGTCCTTCTAACCACATGCTAACAGGACATGAGAGAGGAGAGTCACTACCATACCATCCTCATCTGCCACAGCTTGCTTTTAAAACAGGAGATGGAACTTTCAGGAAGTGACATTTCAAACGACTTCTTTTGTTTCAATCCGCAGGATGAACAAGAATTCAGTTTGCAGGCTTTGGCATGAATCCAACCCCACCAAGAGTACAGTTCAACCCACCCCACACGTTCAACCTGTACTGTGAAAGCATAAATGAAGTCAACTTCCCTCTAGACATTTTTGCCAGTTAGTATTTCAGGAAGCTGAAACTCTCTAACACATTTTGACACACATTCCCAGAGTTTCTGATGATTTCACTTCCTATGGCTTTAGTCTTAGCTAAACCTGGGGTTGGTTGTGGTTTTTTGAAGACATATTTAAAGAAACATAGGCCAACAGTCTGCTGTTTAAACATTTCCAAATCTTCTCAAATGCAATTTAAAGTTTACCCTAAGGCAGGGAAAGCTTTGACCAGTTACTCCCCTAGCTGGGTAATTTGATACAGAAAAACTCTCAATAGAGAAATATTTGTTTATTAAAAACAAAGACAGGCCCTCAAGCTGTAATTATTAAAAAGGAAAGTAAAACGGTTTTTGAAATGCTTTCTAAACCTTTCCAGAGCAAAGCTGCTTTCCCTTCGTTTGGTAAGGTCACAAGCCAAACACTATCTTTCAGTGGTCTTGAGAACTCTAATCCTGCAGTTCATGGGGATGAGGGGAGCAGAAATCTCTGCTCTACCTCAGAAGGACCTCAGTGGAGCTTCACAGTCTCTTTACCTAAGCTTAGCCTATTGCATCTCACCATCTTGTTGAACTCAAAGTTTAAGGTTTTACTGGATTTCTTGACACAGCTGTTTTCCCAGAGGATCAAGGCAAGGTTCCCTTTTCCCTGCCCTTCACCCAAACAAGTGTTCACCTTCCCAGGCACAGAGTAACCAGCAGCCTGGGGAGCTGAAAGCACTAATGGAACAAACTGGGGCTGGGTTAGGAACACAAGGGAAAATTTGAGTTAGAGATCCTTTAGTACTTCACACTGTAGAAGACAAGCCCAAAGGCTCAGAGTGGTAAAACTCACCTGAACTGCACACAAGCAGTGATTTCTCTGTTCACTAAACTAAAGCAGTGTCGCTACAGAGCACAGGCTTCAGCACACCATGAGCCCCTGCCGAGACACAGCCAGGCGAGGCTGAGGAGCCCTCTGCTTCCAAGCTGCCAGCCCTGCCTGGCACACAGCAGGGGCAGATGGGCTCACAACAACGTGCTGAGCCTGGCCCTCCTGCCCTGGCACCCATTCCCATCCTTGTGGAGCCCGAGTGCACCTGAGTGCAGAGCCAGCACAAAGGAGGGCAAGCAGGAACACAGCTCTGCACCCACTCCAGTACGGGGTCAGTCAAGGACCTACGCTGTGGTGCAGCACACAAGCACACTTCTTCCTTTGTCTAGTACTCCTCCACCAAGCCTGAAGTATTGGTAAAGGAATTAGCTCAGTCTCAGCACAAAACAATAGAATTTTGTGTCAGTGGTTCCCTCGGCACATTTCAGAAAACCTCTCAGGACATGTATTTGTGCTAGGGAAGCACCTTTACTATGCCACAAAAGCAGTGTCCACAAAGACATCGAGACGGGCAAGGAAAGGTGCTCAAAAGCTTTCAGTACCACGTGCTGAAGTCCTCTCTGACCAGCCCTGCTTGACCTGGCCATCTGGCTTTAGCCTAGCTGAGCATAGCCCTAAACTTGGCTGAGGGTTGCGCTGTGTTGATTGTAATGAGGTCCAGAACAACACTGCTGGGTCACTTCTTCAGCAATCTCCACAGCAAGCTGCATGTCTGTGGTGAACTCTCTCACACAGCCTACAGGGTTTAGGTTTAGGCTTATTAAAGCAAGTTTTCATCACTATCCACTCAACCACACAAACACTCCGAAGCTATAAATCTAATGGTAGAACAAGCCAAGTGTGAAAGTTTGTCAGTTTTCTCATTAAGTCAGCAAAGACTGAGACACCATTAAGAATAGTCACTATGAAAAACTGGCTGGAAGCCACTATGTGGAAACTAGGAATGCAAAGGAATCAAAAAGAGGGGATGACTAAAATCTCAATTTTGTGGGGTTTCCTGTATTTAGAAGCCTGGAGGTAGGCGTTACTATCACTGGATAAAAATTGTAACCTCGGGCTACTTAACCGGATGTGCCAGAGATGAGAAAGGACAGAAATATGAGGCGCTCAGCATTTCTGACAACCCAAACTAAAGGAAACATGGCCTTAACCAGCCTTCGGAATCGTTGGCAAAGCATAAAGTTCGCTTTAAATTGTTGTAACGGGTAAAAATAATAACAATAAAAAAAACAAACAGGAGTATTTCCAGGCAAGGGTAATTACCAATGAACTCAAAAGCCTCTTCAAAATACTGCCTGAGATTCTGCTTGTTGCTGTCAGTGGCCGGGAGCCGCTTGTAGTTGAACATGCCTTTCTCGTAATGGTACAGGGGCAGGTGGGTGGTCACGTTGATGACGTAGCCAATGTTCATCCTCTGCATTTTCTCCAAGTCCTGAGCATCGTGCTCGTTTCCAAGGAAGAGGAAGGGCAGGATGGGGGTGAGCTCAGCGTTCTCGATGTCCGGCGTGGTGGGGATGGACTGAGGTAGCACGGGGGGCACAGCGGAGGCGCCGCCCCCCCCTCCCCCCTCGGGGCACTCCTGCAGCTGGAGGGAGTTGTCGCAGAGGTTTTCGTGGTTCTGCCTAAAACCGCTGAGTCCTCCTGGGAAGAGAGACCAAGCAGATACTTTGGTTAGATACCCCAAGATTTCTTCAGAGAACACAGTGGGGCCACGAGGGCTGGAGCTGGCTCCACTGTCCCCACCACCACTGTAACACTGTGTCACTGGGCTGTCAACAGCAAGGGTGGCATGAATCAGCAGCAGGCATTGTCCTTCCCCTGCGTGGTGGACGGTGCCAAGGAACGGGCTGACAGACAAACACGCCTCTGTGCAACACCAGCCTGCTGGGGCTGCCTCACCTACCCGCCTGGGCGACAAGGAAGGTGTTTTTCCAAGAAAGAAAACATCACCAAAACTAGGGGCCAAGGGGCTATCAGCACACTAAAGCAGAGCAGCAAGACAGCTGGGACAGTCTTAGCTTTACCTGCCCTTTAGCAGCCCCGCAGGGCATCCCCCCACCCAAGAGCTCTGAGGAGGACAGGAGCAGCTCACCCCAGCATCGCTCCAGGGAACAGCATGTACCTGTCTGTGTGCCCGAACAAAGGAAAGACACTCCTTGTAACCTAACAGCGACTGAGGTGCTCGCTTAACATGTGGCAAACAGCTCTCCTTTTGCTGCCCGGGCCACCTGAAAATATCTAGCAAGAGTTATTTTTAGGACATTAAAATGGATTGGGAAATGGATCTGAGGGGGGAGGGAGAAGTCACTTTTTCAGTGAAGGGAGCTCGTGCCTTCCCTGCTCTGTTGCTGGCTTTTTCAAGCACCATTTCCCTCCCCCTCCATTTTATTTTTTTTTTTTGAGGAGGGTGGCTTCTCAGGACCGGAGCAAGCAAAGTGGACCTTCTTTCTCTACCTCACTCTGCACTGACATCAGCGGCAGGCTCCCCACCTGCCCGGTTTCCATGACGATCCCACAAAGCACACAATGACATCAGTTGGCATNCAATGACATCAGTTGGCATGACATCAGCTCTTTGAGTGCAAACAATACAAGAACTACTACTTTGTGCGAGGCCTTTGGTAGGAGGCGGCGGCGTTCCTGGGAGCCGCTGATGTAATGCTAACAGGTGGCTCCTCCGAAAGAAAAAGGCGGAAAGAGGAGAAATGCAGGGATGCATTCCCCCCCACCTCAGCACGTTGCTGTTGTACCAGGATACTTGAAGNCAAGCAGAATGTCACCCTCCCTGTAATGTTATTAAAAAGAAAAATTTAAAAAAAATTAAAAACAAAAAAAAGAGAGAGAGGCTATTTGTCTTTTCCATGCTCTTTCACAGTGATCCAGTGAAGGTTTTCAAGTGAAGCAAAACATGCTGTCACTCGGGCTCTGGATCAGGACAAGCAAAAGGTTTCAATGCCTACTGTTGAGTGCTGCAATTCAAATGCCCAACTGAACAGTCTGTGACATGCCTGCCCATGAGGTGGGACCCACCCAGGCCCATTTTGGTGCCCTGTGCTGTACTCCAAGGGCACAAGGCACCCAGACTAGGTTACAACCATCTGAGGCCCTCTAATGCAAATGCCCTTTTTCACATCCAAACTCATGTCCTTCACACACTTCACACACGTAATTTCTCAGAAATTCTTGAAATGCCTACAAAACGCAGAATATTTCCCCTGCCTCAAAAATGTGCTTGTCTTCAGCTATTTCTGCTGTTTACAGGACACAAAGCAAACAGATTTGCCTTAAATATCTCTATTCTCGAAGTTGTTACAACAGGGGATCAAGATAGAAAGAAGAGCATGGACAAAAATCTGAGCTCACCTGCACCACCTGGCCTCAACAGGGCCTGAAAAGTCTTCTCAGTCCATTCAAGAAAACAAGCAAGATGGTGGTCCCCAAGCTGAAGATGTCTGAAGTCTCATCTAAACCAATAGCCCCACCCAATAGTCTAGGCTAAAGGCTAAACCCACATTCCCATCTTTCTGAATGGAAAAGCAATCCATTCAGCTTGAATATTGCTGTTTACACAATAGCCACAGCATGCTGGGGTTCCCAAGAAAACCCCTGAAAAAGTTGTTTTAGTGACCCTGGAGCCAATGCTCATTTTCCACCTCTCCTGCTGACCTCTGGGAATAATCAGCCCAGGTGGAGGTAGGACCCACTGGTTCATCACTCAGGTGGGGACACACTGATGGTGTGGCAGACACCATCTTGCTTCACCAGCTGCCTCGTAAGACACAGCAGAATATCAGGGCAAAGGATGGGAAGGGACTCCAAATACAACATGTGGAAGATGCCCAAAAAGTGGAGCAGCCAGACATATAATACCTTCATCCGCAATTTTTTTACTGGCATTTGCCAGTGTCACCATTCCTAATGTCAGTTCACATCCCCCATTCTCCTTGTCCACCTTCTCATGTGAGAGGAGAATTAAAAAGTTCAAGCAATATTAAAAGCAACTCCCAGAGCAAATGTTCCTGAAAGAACACATTACTGGGCAGAGGATTATCAACCTGAACTGGCTCAGACACATCAGCAAGGGAGGACTGGACAAGAACACTGGTACCCAGAAAAGATGCAGCAAGATGCAGTCATGGAGGGAAGCTGAGCCCTAATCCAACAGCTGAGCTTAGCTCGGATCTGTGCTGCCATATGAGTCATGCAGGTCCCAAAACAGGACCCAGACACTTCCTGAGTGCTGTTCCATTCTCAATACACACATTCTTGCACAAACTGATTTATGAGGCACTAGGGAAATTTAAGTGCAATTCATGCATGCATAATGCTCAAGCTTTTCTTAAATTTGAGACTACCTCCCGAAACAGGTCCAAGCAAAGTTTATAATCAGCCAGAAGGAGAGGGATGGATTTTCCACACAAAGGTAAATACAAAGTACAAAGTATTCACATGCATCTGTAGTCCCTTGTCAAGCAGCTGCTATTTCAGCATTTAAAATCTTCATGTAGGAATGGTAGAAGAGGTGGGAGAGAAGAAGCTGTACCCACAGCAGAGGCCAACACAAAGCTCTTGCAAGCCTGGTCTGAGAGTTGATTCATTAAACTCAGTAAGGTGCAAGACATCACTGCCACTGACCACAACTCCAGATCATGTGGAAGCTCAAAGCATGGATGCAGGGACTCCACTTGGGGCTGTAACAAAAGCTGTTTCATGGTTGACCCTGCCCAAGCCTTCCCAAATCTGGGGAATGAAGGAAGCATTACAGAGGGCAGCATCTGTGGCCAAGAAGCACAACTTAGAAGCCTCTCACTAGCACAGAAGCTGTATTTTAACAGCAGCTTTTCAGATGCTGTTTGCAATATGGGAAAAGCCTTCATCACATAGAGACAACCTAAGCAGAGAGGCAGTGTAATATATCCACAAGAAAGCCCATGGGAACACATGGCAGTGCTGTTGGAACCACAGCCATGGCGCCTGGACTCTGGAGCGTAGCCACCTTCAGTGACAAACCAAAATGCCAGCAGGCAGATGAGCCACCGATGTCCACTTCAACAGACTGTCCTGCCTGCAGCCCATCCCTCCTGCCTTTAAACACTCCACGGTGCTTGTAATGACCAAAGCATGCCCAGCCAGTGTGATGCAGTCTGTGCATGGGCACAGAGAACATCCCAAGTGCTTTGTTCTGTTCCAGAACGGCTGCTGGGCAGGTGTTCAGAGGACTGAACCGACCCAAACCCAAACAGAGATGGACATACAAGGATGCCCAGCACTCTGGGGAACCTGACGTATTTCTTCCATGAGGAAATCAATCAATGAGGCAGAACCCTTGCTGGCAGATGGCCTTGTGTGGTATCTAGCAGAATACAACAGAGCACCAAGGGCTCTTTGCTCACTGCTGATGCAAGACCCAGGTTGCAGAACCATTTTTGCAGTTGTAACTGCATGACATTTTCCAACATCCTGCCCTGCCAGAACAGTTAGTAAGTGACAACAGCCTTTGGAGTGTCTGAGACCTCAGAACTTTTGGGAAGTTTAAAGTCAGCACTGTACGTGCTCCAGCTATTACCACTCATTTGTTCAAGTTCTCTGCAGCCATCTGCCCATAAACATCTCACTTAATGCTCCTCAAACCCCCCCACCAGGCAGCACCTGAGCAGCAGCTGCACACAGATTTCCCAGCTCCAAAGCCACCCAGGAGCCCGTGGCTCACAGCAGCACTGCAAGACCAGGTGAGCAGCTGGACAGCAGCCAAAGCAGCTCCGAACAAATAAAAAAAGACAAGCAGCATGATGCTGGTGTAAAAGTCATGCTTAACACAGTGTCTGTCATTTGCCATCAGAAGAGGGCAAATACGATGGAAAACAGGTACAAAAAGTACAGCAGGAATGAGGCAGTCAGCGTTTCATGAGAGACTGTGGCCTTGCAAGAGCATCATCTTCAAAGGAATCCAAAAAACAAATCATACCTGCAAAATTTATAAAAGTACATTGGCTGGTTGGGGATTTGTTTGTGTTTTGTTTGAGGGGATTTTTTTGTTTGTTTGTTTGTACCATTGCAGCTTTTTAGTTGCTTGTTGTTCAAGAATGTTGAGAATTTAAGTAAAGGAGTACAGTAGCACCTGCCCTCCTCCCTCTGTGTCGCCTTTGGCTTCTCCTTCAGCCACCACTGCTGCTCTCTGGCTGAGTAACTATATGCAAACTAGGATTTGGGTTTACAATATGCTTTGGCACATTTGCAATATGTTTCCTATCTGGAAACAGGCTCTTACCCCACAGTTGAGAGTAAATTACGTTGTTCCCTCTCCGGTGGGAGAGCTTAGGGAGAGGCAGCTACAGTGAAATACCCTCGCCACAAAGCAACACCTTTGCATTACCTCATTGGTGTGGATATACTTTGTTCTGAGTATGGCAGGTACTGGGTGTTCCCGCTCCCACTGCAAACAGGAACATACTTTTATACATGACAGACTGCAGATGTGGGAGCCACATTTAGACTAAGCACGTGGTCTCGGGAGACAACCAGACCTTTTATACAGCTTTCAAAGCTGTCCAGGCAGATTTCTGGATCTGCTCATCCTCGATTACAATACCACAAAGCCATCTCAGGGGAAAAAAAAAAAGAAAAGCAACAGACACACAAGCACAAGAAGAACAGAAATCCCAGGACACTGGGAAGTATCAGCAGAAGAGATGTTCAATCTGTAAATTCCCCTCCTCTCGTGTTGCTGGGCTCTTGTGGGGTGTGCAGCAGAGAATCTGGTGATACCACAGTTCTGGCCACCACAAGCTTTACTCGCTCAGGAATGAAGCCAAGCTTTAAAACACCCACTCAGCATGTGACCTGTCAGTACCACCACAGCAAACCCTGCGGCTGTGTTTGAGTCAGTTTAGGGCTGAAATGTCACCGGGAGCATTCGGGGTGCAGGACAAAGACACTCAGACTATTGGTGCGTATCTGTTTAAGACGACGCTTTGAATTTGTGCAAGTACAGCCTGTTCCTTTAAACCTGTGACCTCATTTATTTACATTACTGCAGAAAAGCATTGCCAGAAGCAACAGCTGATGACAGTCTCATGTATTTTTCCACTAAGACAACAATTAAACTGCTCCTGTGTTATTAATGAACAGATGACTTTGTGTCAAGTTGATTCAAAGCACAGGATGCCTCAAGGTTAAGCAAACGTGACTCCAGCATGTAAAAATAGAAGTTAGGTATTGTCCAGATGCTTTGCCCACCCAGTGCTCTCCCCCTGCCTCAGCCTCCTGGGCAGGAGGGCCCAGGTCTCATGGCCACATCCCACCATGCTGCCACCAGTGTCTGGAGGTCCTGCTGCAGGGTGGCACACCTGTGTGGAGCCACCACCTCTGCAATGCCACTATGCAGGTGGGCTGCTCCTGTACCACGGGCCTTCTACCAAGGAAAATGCTGCTGCACAGGCTGAAGCAGAATGCTGCCATTATAGGCCCAATCCACTCCCAGGATATGGACAACCACCTAGACCATCTCTTTATACCACCAGTGCAGATGCAGGTCTGCTGAGCACCAAGGAAACTGTCAGGGAGGACATGGAGGCACTGGGGTTGCATCCATAGGGCACAGGAGCTAAGGCCACCTTGCAGTAGAAGATGCAGCCATCACACTTGCTCACGGATGTTGCTGGACTGATTTTAGCCACAACAAAGATGGTTCCTGGTGTGTCTTGGGGATCATGCTCTGTCATCCTGAGGCACTGAATGAAAAGATGCTCAGATGTCCTGAACTACACAAGACACACACTTTCCTTACTCAAGCAGGGCTTTGCTTCCCACACTTCTACAGCAATGGGGCCAATCCAAGCAGATCACTGTAGGAGTGTTCCCACTCTCCACGCAATATCCTTCTCACCGCAGCTGCAGCTGAGCAGTGCTCAAGGCTTGTCCTCTCTGCTGCAGCAACCTTGACATGGCTGGAAATACTGTATTTGCCCACACAGCAGGAAGGACGACTCCCTTCTATCCACAGGGGTGGGGAGCTATTGGACCACACTCAGCCAGGTGACAATAGTGAACTCCTCACCTGTCTGTGGGACGCTCCTAGGAAACCCTGCCATGGGGCTTTCCCTGTCACCCACACAGCATTCAGCACCAGCTGTGCTGCAAAAGATTAAGCTTTGAGCAAACAAAAAAAAAGTAAAAGTAAACAGCACACACAAAGAACAGCTTCCACCTCGATATACTCAATCTAATCAAGTCTTTCCCTCAAACTGAGCTGCCAACACTTCAAAAAAAAAGGCAAAACTTCACATTCTGAAGAACTTGCAAGGTCAGTTTTTTTTCCACGTGGGAACTATCCCGAGAGGTCAATTTGTACACAAATTCTGGCCTAGAGGAGTCACAAGCACATCCTTGACACGATGGCTTTGAGGTCCCTTTAGAAGTCAAGAGCGTGACGCTGGATGAAGAGGAAAGGTTTCCCCTCAGCATCGAGGGGCATGTGCACGTTTGCGTATTATTTCTAATTTTATCTCACTATGGTTCACACCCCTCGCCACAGCACATCCTCTCCCACTGGCTTTTGAGGTTCTTGGCCTCATCTACTTTGACTTTTTTCCTCTGACACCAGGCACAGCAAAGCTGGATCTCCCAGGGACACATCCTAGGGAGGGAGGCGAGAGGTCACCCAAAGCCCCTTCCCCTTCCAGGCTGTGCCAGAGTTGCTGGCTCTGCCCAGCTCCATTCTCAGCTCCTCCCATCCCACCATCACCCATTTTCAAACACACCATCATCCCCAGGAGCCTCCCACACCTCAACACATGACTTGCTTTTTTCCACCATCAGCTTTCACCCCTTCACTTTTCCTCTTCTCATGACTACTAGATCATCTAAACTCATTCCAATTAGAAAGAAACAATCTTTTTTTCCTTGACCTGTCACTAGAAAACCCTTCTTGGATTTCAGTTTAATACTTTTTTTTAACCTTTATACTTTTTTGTCTTAAATTTAGGGTTTTTTCTCAGTCCCTGGACACCCATGCAAACCCACATATCCCATCTATATTGTCCCTTCTCTTGTCAGCGTTTCCAAGAGATGCTACTAACCTTGGACTACCCACCAACCTGCCCAGAAGGCACCCTGAATACTCTGGGACCACCTCTCTGCATTCAAGACAGTGGTTCCAGCCTCTAACTGGAAATCTGCCCTATGCTATGGGAGTCCTGAGTCTGCTTATTTCAAAATAAAAACTCAAGTATTCACAGGAGAGTAAGCCAGCATCCTTCAAAGCACTGTGTTATCCTTGGAGAGCGGTCAGGAAGGTCAAAGAGAAGGCCTGCTCTGAATTTTGGTGCAAGGACTAAACTATACAAGAATGTAAATAGGAATAAGGCAAGAAACCCCACATCCCAAACACACTCTGGTGACGACTGCAGCCACCAAGGAGGACTGGACTTACCCTCCCTGGAGGGCAAGCGTTTATAGCAGAAACTCAAAATTAGTCCCATTACAACTTCTCATGGCGAAAGTATGTGTTCCCATGGGGATGCAGGCTAACATGAAGTCCAATTAAATAATCACTGGAAATGTCAGCGTAAACCCTGAAGGAATACATACTTCTACTGTGAAATGCTCCCACTGGAAATCATATTAACAAAAAGGTCATCAAGAAATGCTAAAGCTATGTACAAAAGGAGGCAGGGGAAGTGAGGGGGGAGAGAACAGAAACTATTTTAATGCAATAAAATACCACAAATGGTTTTATATTGACAAAGAGCTATGGGTCTGTTTTCCCAGGCAGAGGTAGAGCTGAGCAGATTTGGCCAGAACACCAAGTTTCATTTGTTTTTGACTCTATTACCAGTTCCTTCCCTGGCTATCACCATATGCATCTCTCAAGCAAGTGGCTTGGAAAGAGCCAGCACAGGAGCAGGATGCAGGCAGCTGTGGCTCAGCATGTCTGAGGAGGGAGAAGGATCCCAGCAGTGTGTCAGACATCCGTATTCCTGGATACGTAGGAGTGGAGCTTTCTGTTTAATCTGCGTGTTTTAGAGAATACTGACTTTTTCATGCTTCAGCCATCCATTTATTCTCTTTCCCCTTTTAAGGGCAACCTCTCCAGGACAGCTTCTTTCTAAAGAGAGAGCAGGCTGCTTTGTTTCTCCTGAGGATAACACAGGCTCTTTTCCAGTCCAAACCACTGCTCCTCTGCATCAGAAACACCAGCACCATGGACATTAATATGAAAGGAAAACAGGGTGCTGATAATACCAAACCCTCATTTGGAAGTACCATCTATTCCTGATGAATTTAAACTCTTAGACTGAAAAGTTTCTACCCTCTCGTCTAGAAATAACAATATCTGGCTCTGATTTAACATTTTCCAGCAAGGTATTCCGAAGCACATGAAGGAAAAACAGAGAAAGCAAAGGATGTTGTCATGACATATCCCAGTGCCACACAGTCCAAAATAAAAGCAGCAGACTGCTGGAATTAGCATGGTGCATGCCAGTCCCCACTTCAACAAAAGTTTCAGGGCCAGCTCTGCTGGCACATTTATCCCAGTCTAAATGGTCAAGGAACCAAAAGGCTCCAAAAACCCCACATGGAAAGAGAAAGTTGACCAGATTGCATCCATATTCTCCAGAGTCAAGGCAAGAAGGAAGCGGGGAGAGGGAGAAGAGAAAAAGACATATTTACAGAATCCAGAGCTAAAAGTAATAAAACAAGAAATATCTCCAGACAGATGAAAATCAACCCTTGTGTCCAAATAAAATAACTCCTTGTCTGCATGGGTGATTTAACACTAATATTTCCCAGGAAACATAAGAACTGTGTTATCCCTCAACAGATGTTGCTCTGTCTTGCTGGACTAACACCTATGAATTTAAGATTAATTTCATTTTAAACAATCATAGTGGTTTTGTACCTAAAATATCCATCAAATTTTAAGCAGCAGCAAAAGTCTTATTCTTAGCTGTCATCAGCTGGACAGATTCCCATTACGTTCACAGAGAACAAGAAGAATTAAGAGCCCAGCACCAACACAGTGCAGGTCAACTGCCCCAACAAAAGCTTTGCTTTAAAACATCAGTGTTCAACTGCTTACATAAAGCTTAATATCACATTTTGGCATAATGAACTGGAGACAACCAATTCGACTGATATGATAGAAGCTTGCAAGTTATCTTCTATTTTCCAAATCTCTTTAAGCCATGGTAAAAAAACATAAAATAAAATAAATGATAATTCATGTGTGGACAAGGAGTAACATTTGTTCTTCTTTTTATTACCTTTAATTAGAAGCAGCTCTTCTCTGTTGCAGTGAATCAAGTGGGAATTCATCCAGGCATGCTGTAGACTTTTTAGAGCTAGGGCATAGTAAAAGAGTTGTAGCCAATGTGTTCACATTTCTATTATTCTCTTAATTTATTTTTTCCAACCTACTCCTTCAGCGCCCTGATCTTGGAAGCAGGGTGTTGCGTGCACACAAAGCAGCACTTAACCCTGGCAGGAGCAGTGGCTCCCAAGCCATCCCACCCAGCAGGAGCATTCCTGTCCCTCCAGCAGCAGGTAATGACAGATTTACAGTTCCCTGCTGACCCCACCATCCCCAGACACTCCAGTGGGGACAGCCCAGTGCAGAAGCTCCCACTGCAGGAGCTGTGGGTGTAGCTGAGATAGACAACAGTGGCACTGCCTCGGGCAGCAGCAATCGGAAGTTCATTCCTTCAAGTCAGAGGGACTAGGTGGCACCTAGACCTACAGGGTCCTGGTTGCTCCCTGTAGACTTGCCAGTTTGGGTCTTTCTGCACACACTCTCCTGGGACAGGCTCACTGAAACCAAGGGCAGGAGATCAGAAGCTTGTGGCCCTTCTGGATCTCACTCTCTTTACTGGGAACAGAGCATTCCTTTGAAAAGGAGGCAACTCCCTCACCCAAGCACAGAAACACATGAAGATGAACCTTGACTTTTTTAAAGCACAGAAAACACCTGGAGGCAAATCAGAGCCAAAAATTTAGCAAAAATATACTGTCAAAGGAAGAGGGTGCTCCTAAATCCATCTCCCACTTTCTGCAGCAGGCAGCTGTGTTGTCCAGGGCACCACTGGCTGTGGATGGAGCCGGGGTCAAACACACTTCACACCAATGGCAACAAGCTCAGTGTTACAAGGAGTGCAAAAGACAGCAAAAGAAAAACAAAAAAAGAAAAAAAACACCCCAAAACAAAAACCAAAACAACAACAAAAACCAACAAAAAAAAACCCAAACCCAAATCAGATGAAAATAACTTCTCTATGCCTCATGGCAAGTCTGTTGTGTGTCATGTTAGTCAGAGCTCCCCCGGCCACAAGACCACCCTGCTACCGAGGCCCAGATTTATCCCTCTAGTCCAGTTACTCCCTTTTTGCACCACATGGTGGACTGACTTGCATCTCCACCTCTCCCCCTTTCCTTCTATCCCCAAAATGCTGCTCCAGAACTAGGTCAGAGACCACCTCCTGGCAGGACACAGGCATCTGGGGAATCAACATCTTTCTAAGCAGCAGAGGACACATCAAAAACAACCTTCAGAGTGCTCCCGGATGTGAGGCTGCCTTCACCGTAGATATTAATTGAAGCAAAGGGTTTCCTGCACTAAAAAGTCACAAGGTGTTTAAACAAAATAAAACAACAAAACCCCCAAGTTTCACTAGTGAACCACGGAGCATTCATCAACACACTGTGCAGAGATCACGAGCACCTTTGGACTTTCCAGCTGCAGAAACATGCCCCCTGAATCCCTGTGTGCCTCCTGCCCACAGCAGTCCCCATTCTGCCTCCTCACAGGATGTCCTGACTGGCACAGCCAGCACTGGTGGCCAAACCCAAGGGCACTAGTGCACATTTCAGCTTTCCCACAACCCCCAACATTCAGTGGATCAAGAGCAGGTGAAAGGCCTGCCAGAGGAAGCTGAAGCAAAGGGAATGTTCGAGACAGCACCTTGATGCAGTCTCCTCTCAGTGGGACTCTTTGCAGCCTTTGCTTTTAGGTAAGGCAGAGCAAGGTGACATCCGTCATATATACACTGCTCTTCTTTAAGCCCATCTTGCCAAACACTTTTGTGATAACAACAATTAACCTTTACAGTACAGAGGTGTTTAAAAAACTGCAAAAGACAAATTCAGGTGAGAACTTAAAATCAAAGATTCAGAAAAACAACTGCTCACAGTAATTCAGGTCAGCCTTGTGATTTCTGTAGCCAGCACACTCCCAGGCCCACCAGGGACTTCCCAACAAGGCCAAAGCACCACACACAATCTTATCTCACACGCAGAGGGACAATGCATTAGGTTATCTTCAGATTACCATAATCTAGTTCTTTAAACAGCATGACTTCTATAGCCCTGCAAGATGATGCTGAATATTTGAGAGGTGAATATTTCCCTCCTGGCTGGCTGGTGAAATTGCAAAACAGGGAAGCATTGAGATGTGCGCACGCTGATCACATTTATGGCATTTCTTCAATTTTGAGTTGCTTGCATAAATAACGACCTCTAATTATAATGGGGCTTTTCACAGAGTAAAGAGTCATAGCCTAAAGACAAGGGATGAGCCTCCACTTCAAATGCATCTTAAAGCCAAGGCAATCTCACTAAAAACTTCTGTGCTCCTAAGTGAAGTAAAAACTTTGCCTGCTGCTTTGGAAGGAAATCACCCACGTATAGCTCTAAAAAAAAAAAAAAAATTAAAAAATAGTCCATCTGTATTAGTTAAGATGCAGACACCACTCAAGCCTCAAACACAGCTACCCTTCCACCCTGAGCCTCTCCAAGAGGTTGAGCTCACCTCAAGAATAAAAAGCCAGAAGACAGACAAGCACACTGTCCTAGAAAGATTTCAGCAGCAGAATTTCTCACCTCTGGCAGGGCAAGGCTCAGGGCAGCACATGAGGCATTCGGCTAATTATAACCAAACATCTACCTACCAGGAACATCATAGGGAATGTTATCCCAGTTTACACAGAACTAGAACAAGATTTTTCTTTACAAGTATCAGAGAGGTTTGCCTGATGTAACAGTTTGCGTCTTAGCTCTTAATTCCAAGGGTATAAGAAACTGGTGATCCAAAAAAGGTGGGGGAAAAAAAATCTCCTTTCTATTCCTCCCTTTCCAATGCAGGGTCATTGCTCTTCTCCCAAGGACAGTTAAAATGTGATAGGCACCATGCAAGCCAGCACTGCAAACTCTCAGATGCCATCATCTGGGAGAAAATGCCACATTTAACACTACTGTTGAATAGGCAAAGTTTAGAGGTACCTCTCATCTGCAGAAGTATGCCCTCAAAATATGGTAAAGACTGTGGTCTCCAGCCACACTACTGTCCCAATTTATCTATATGCAAAAGGTAACAACACACACAACCAATTTTCTAGTGTGATGGCCAAGATTATTTATTCCAGTAGAAAGATACTTTAAGCACCAGCAATCAGAGTCTGAACACTGAAGGTGAAATCTCAGCCCTGACAGAGCCAGCAGAAGCTTCTCCCCCAGTGACTGATGGGGCCAGTTCGCCTCTGCAACACAGAGGGAACACACTTTATTTTTAAATGCTAAGTAACGCATGTGAAACATCCAGTGTTCTTACAACCACACATTTCCCTGTACAACCATGATCTAATACTTATTCAGTGGAGTTCTCTGGTGGAAATAAGTGCCAGGCACATGTTTTGTTGGTCAGCTGGATTTGTTGACCATTACATCAAGTTTTACTTTCAAATACACTTGTGCAGTGTAATCCAATTAGGGTTTAAAGCAACACTGACACTGTTAAACTGTATAATTAATGACAGTAATAATTAATGTATTTGTACAGATTATGACCAGGTCAGGTATTTCAAGGCAGCTGATCACAGTATTTGCATGAATATAGGAGAACATAAAGCAAGCAATTATTCATATTGTAAGCATATCAAGCCCTCTGTAGTTGTTTCAACTTTGCTGACATGTGACTCTAGTGTGGTAAGAGATCTGAAACTATTCTTAGACCATGGCAGAAAGCATGAAGTGGTTTGTTGGCAGGTCTCACACTCCCCACTATAATGAGAGCAAGTCACTTCATTTATTTCCCTGTCAGATGAGCAGAGAGAAGACCGAAAGCCAGAGCATAAATAAGCTCCTCAGACTGTGAACAAGAACAGAGAAGGAACCAGTTTTTGTGGAGAAACCAGATGGTTCCTCCCCATCTCCTTTGCAGAAGTCCAGCCATGAGTTTACAGCATACAGTGGGAATGAAAAAAAAAAAAAATCTAAATCATATTTTTCACCTCTGCTTTTTAATTCCATTGCTTCCTTGAAGTCAAACACAGAAGCCTTTACAAACTAAACACAAGACTTAAACAGGTTCACAAGGCTCCCAGTGCTGGGTCTTGAAGGAAGAGGAAGGACAGCAGAATAGAGACAAGGCCACTAGACCCTGGTCAGGGTGACAAAGGCAACTCCTCTCGTGTTAAAAGCTGTCAAGATGTGCTAACACAGCTGCTTCAATTTTTCATTTTTGTTTCCTTTGTAGATTTAATTTAACTTGTGGGGGAAAAAAAAAAGCTGAACTTCAAGCCTAAATGTCTCAGTCAGGGAAAAAGATTTTTCATCTGAATGCAAATGAATTTCCCACTTGCCATTTTTAGGTCCCAGTAGCAAACTCAAGCACACATGCCCCTGAGACTCCAGGCCACTTTGCTATGGGCTGAGGTGCTTAGGGAAGGCAGAGATCCCTCACTGTTGGGTTTGCAGGAGGGGAAGGGTACAACCCTACCAAGGAGGGCCAGGGCTGCAGACCCAGCCTGGAGTCAGCAGCACGCTCTCCCCCTCCCCAAATTCAGCTTCGACACTGGCCTCAAGCAGAAGGGGCACTGGGCTCGTATCACCAGTTTTGCTTCCTCTCCCTTCCAACACTACGGAAAAAAATATAAATTAAAAAAAATCCATAAAAAGTGAGGCCTTTAGGTTTCAGCAAACATGGAATACCATGGTCTAGGGGTGTTGGGGGAAATATGACTTCTTCCTATTTTGTTTATAAACAGACTGAGCAGCAGCTTCAGCCCTGACAGCTCAGGCTGCTACAGCCCGTGTAGCAGGACTGTAAAATACAGGATTCTTAAGGGTTTATTTTTTGTAAAAATAGAGGATTTATGCCTGTGTCAAGTGCTCCTGTGCCTTGTGGCAAAAGAAATAAGCAAATCTTTCTTCTTAGGAGCTTAAATCAAAATTATTCATATGTTACATTTATGACCAAAAAAATGTTAAAGGAAGCAGCAAGGAGACGCATGGATAGAAAGGGAGGGATAGAGGTCTTAAAATCCTCCATGCCACAGTGTGCACGAAACCCTCCCTTGTCACAGAGCTAGTTTATACATTGGTCTGCCACATTAAAAATAAACCAGACCACCTCTTTTTAACTCGCGCCTAATAAGGTGCACCATACATACATTTATCTATAGATCACGGCCCGGCCTCGGAAAACAGCGCAGGGTTTCTGTGCTGCCTCAAAAGCCTGGGGCACCCCAAACCCGCGGGGCTGCGGGGCCAGGCGCTGTCAGGCAGGGCTGTAACCCAAGCCCGGCTCCGGCGATGGGACCGAGCCCGCGGCGTGCCAGCGTGCCCCCAAAGCGGCCGCGGGCTGACAGGCAGCACCAAACATGGAGAAGGTGGCACCGCATCGGGGGGACGGGAACTTGGACGGCCCGGCTAGCAACCAGTGTTTGCAAACACAACACGGGGGATCAGATGGGCCGGCAATAAATTAGGGCCGGGCAGCGCGGAGCGAGAGAAATCACTCAAAGTAACAAACCCAGGGAAAGAGGGCTCCCCGGCCACCCCCGCTTTCGTTTTAGCGCCTGAACCCAGGGATGGGGATGGGCCAGCTCCGGCGCTGCTGAAGCACGATGGAAAAACGCTATCTGTCAAGCGAAACTAAATAACGAGTGCTTCCAGAGCCACTCCCCCAGCTCGGAAACAGCCACAGCCTTCCTAAATGCTGCTCTATCCCATGCTCAACTCCATCTGACCCCAGCTGGAGCCCCACTCCAAAGAATGGGAGGTGAGTTATGGTGATGGGGGGAGCTCCTCACTACAGGCTCCCCGAGATGAGGTCTGCTCCAGCACAGCTCATCACTATATACAAAAAATGAAGGATTTGGGCTTTCTGTCTTCTGGCACACTTCTAGATCTGTTGACAGGCCAGTTTGGGGAGGGGATTTCTCCTAAGCGGGGCTTTGAGGTAACATTTCTCAGTGTCTGAAAACGAAAAAGGGCCCGAGGACTCCCACGAGCACCTGGTTAAACCCAGAGCAGCACACAGAGCTGGAAGGTGGGAGAAGGGGCTGCTATAACCTGCCCACGGGGCCCAACAGCTCAGCACTGCCCAATTAATGTTCTGCTGCTTCATTCCAGCCACGATCTCACTCCAGGTACTGAAAAAGTCCCAGTGTGAGGTTCAGATAAGCTACAGTGTTTTCAGAGGAACATAGAGAACACTTTCAGCACACTACTTTCCTAAGGACAGGAAGGCTTGCAGACTACAACCACATATCCGGCTGCAAAGGCTGTGCAACAGAAGGATTACCACCAGAAAGGCAGGACTCCAGTGGCAACCTCGCTCTGCCAAGCGCCTCATCTCCCTCTTCCACAGATGAAGGGCATCATCATGACCCCAGAGACTCAATAAAAGCATACTGGGATCTTGTAGCAAGTATCAAAACAAACCCAGCATGACCACACTCTTGCCAGGAGCAAGGAGACAGTTCAGCAATTTTAAGCTTCCACAAGATACACACACAGAGAAGTATCTCACAGGACCCTTAGGTCCCACAAAGCCATGAAACTCAGCTGAAGAAAAAGAATAAAGTACCAGCTTACTCCATCCTCCTGCCATACCATGCAGGTTGGAAGTAGCAAGCTGCTCAGAAAAATTAAGCAAATTAAATACATACAGTACGAGCTAAGCAGCAAATCCTTCCATAGTTTCCCACTGCCACAGCCAGTCTCTGCCAACCATGCCTCCAAAAGGCATAAACACCCAGGGGAAAAGAAATTTAATCTAGAGGGCAGCGTTGTTATAAATAGGATTTTGAGAATAAAGTGAAGAAAGGGAAGTATTCTTGGATGATGCCTTAATTGGTGGGGCTCATCTCCACCAAAGCATTAAGGGATAAACCAAATTCCATATTAAAACAGGTGCCTTTACAGGAAAGCCATATACATACATACATACACACACAGAAACACAACACTTTCAAATCACTTTTTAAACAAATAATTTCCCTCTGTCCATTAGTCTGACCCCATGTCACCAGGAAAAGGTTTGATTGCTCCTTAAGTTTTGCTGACTGGTCCATGACACAATGGCTCAGACCAAGTGACCTCCTGTGTCTTTCCTCCCCCGTCTTTCCTCCCCCCTTCTTCTACTCTCCCACTGTCCATCTCCAGCACCTATGAGTCCAGTTTTACATGGACTAAAATAAGGCTGCTAAGTAAAGGTCAGTCTGACAAGCTAAAAGAGAAGTATCCCCTCCTGGACCTCTGCTCCTTGGGCTATAAATACTCAGAATAAGCACTGGGGGAAATTCTTTGTCTGCACACACAGACACCAGGAAGCAGATTTCCTCCTCCTTCCATTTCTCACCCCTCCTGCTACTCAAGGACAACATTCAGAGGAAAGCAAGCAATCCCCTGCTGCCAGCTCCATGATTTGTCCATGGAAGGCATTTGCTTTGTCACTGGTGACTTGAGGCACACAGGCCTTCCCAAAGATAAACAGTTGCTTTCAAGGTCCAACCATCAGCGAGGCTGACAGCGGAGAGCACACACTGCAAAGCCAACCAACACACTGTGTCTGGCCAACGAGGAGGATTACCTTTTAGGACTAGGGGCTCCTTGCCTTCTCGCTTGAGTGACTCCAGCACTATGTGGAGTGGCTGGGAAGGCATCACTCTGCTTGGCTCATTGGTATTCTCATCATAAACTACGATTTCTTTGGAAAAGATTCTCTTGAAGGAGTCCTTGCCTTCCCGGCAGGAGATCAAGTCCAAGACAGTGATCTTGCCCTGCTGGAGCCTTCTCCGGCTGATCTTGTCAGAACAGTTAATGTGGACGGCCCCTTGAATGTGGCTCTTATTATACTCCATGAAGGGCCTGCAGTCAATGATGACAGGCCCTTGGTTCTGTTGGTGGCTCTTGCTGCATTTGGTCATCTTCTTGGCCAGATCATTGGGGTAGATGATCTTGATGCTGGCGAGCTGCTTGGCGCTGCCCGAGACGGGGCTCCCCACTCCGCCCAGCGGGCTCAGGCTGCCGGCGTTCTCATTGCTGTTGACCATTTGGTTGGCAGGGCAGGCGGGGGAGGCTCCGGCGTGGGTGCTGCTGGTGCTCGCTTGAGTTTGCGCCTGAGTGTCCTTGTCGTACGTTGCCACAGTGCAGCAACTGGCACTGCTGCATCCACAACTCAGGGAGCGTGCAGAGCCGTTGGATGAGGGCATATACGTGAGATTAGCAGTCTTTAGGGACACGACAGCTGTGCCAAGCAGACTGGAGTGGCTCTCACCAGCAGAAGAGGCAGGTTCAAGGAAGCTAGAGTCTAAACACAGGTTGAGATCCTGAGGTCTCACTGGCCTCGAAAGTGCCACTACTACCCTGTCGTCTAAAGGAGATGGAGGCATGAGGAGGCTGAGCACTAGCAAGTTAAGAAGAACTCAAGATCACCCTGAAAAAGAAAAAGCAGAAGGGAAAGAAGAAAAAAAGGTGATGAAAACAGATCATGAAATCACATAAACCTACAGATCCAACGACTTATTTTGCCAACACCCGCTACCCCTAACCTAACAACCCCTTCTGACAGTTACCAGCTCACAGTAGCTGCTAAAAGGCCTTTTCAGTGCTGCAGAGAATACTTCGGCTATCTGCATGTGCGCCCATGGCACGCAGAATCCACACGAGCAGCCTGGACTGTGCAGTGACACCCAGGAAGAGGCATTTAGCTACACGCAGATGGTGCTGAGCTATTCTGAAACCCCAGGCTGCAAGGCTCACCACTGATAATGACAGAGGCACGTTCCTTCATCCCGTTGCTCACTGAAAAGGAAGCAACTACTGGGCTGAGTATACTACAGGGAGGAACACGTAAGAGCTGAATAGCTGAATGTGTCAGGGATGATATGCAACTTTTCCAGCATGCTGGAATAAAATTAGCCTGTGAATAAATTTTCTGAGACAGTTACATACTTGAACACGTAAGGCTTAACAAAAAAAGCCCAGAAGAAAACAGAAAAATTAGCTTCTGGAGGTGCTTACAAGCGTGCACCTTGCACTTCCCCCGTCAGAGGTGAATCCAGTCCCAGTTAAGCCCCAAGCTCCAGGCTCGGGAAAGCTGCTGTTCTCCAGCAGTCCGTGAGACAAGTTCCCCGCTCCCCACCACATTTCACAGCTTCTACAAAGAGTGGTCCCCTCTGCCCCAGCCAAGGTCACTGCTTGCCGAACCTTTGCCTTCTCATTCGCTAAGACACAGCATGCAGGATTTGAATCCCCCCGTTTCTACTCGGCAGACAGGAAAGACGACAACAGCAAAATACTCAAAGCCAGCCCTGACAGTGCGTGCCCTTCACCAGCAACTTTGCGAGCAGCCGCAGCTCTCTCCGAAAAACCCATCCCAGCACCAACTTTGACTCCACCAAGCCCCCGGAGCGGGGCGAGCACTCGCAGCTCCCGTTTGCCGTCCCAGCCGGCTCTGCATCGGGCCGGCCAGGCAGCGGCACGGAGATGTCCATCCCGCACAGGGGGTGGCCGGGGGGCACTGCCACCGCCAGCAGCCATGGCTCTACGGGGCGAACCCTCGGGCACCTCCGGAGCACGGAAAGGTGCCGCGACCCGCCCGCCCGGGGCACGGCGGAGCTGCCGCCGCCGGGCAGAGCGGGGCCAGCGGCGGCTCGCTCGGGACGCTTTCCCAGCCCGTTCTTTTCCCAGCCCTCTCCTCGCCCTATTTTAGGGTAAGAACTAGGATAAGGGGCCCCCTGAGCGCCTTCCCCTGACGCAGTTAATTTTTTTTAAATAAAGGAGGGAGACAACCCAGTTTCCCCCAGCGAGGGGAAACAACGAAAGAGTCCACGAAAAGCGAGAAGCGGGAGTTTTGTCCCCGATAGCAAGGAGCCGGGGCTGCCGTCAATCGCGCGGCGGGCCGGGCCGGCGCTCCCCGCCGCGACAGCCCCTGCGCGGGTTCCCGCAGCCGCGGGCCCCCCTCCGCGCTCCACACGGCTCGGCTCCGCTGCCCCGCACTCACCGGCGCGTCGCGCTCCAGGCCCGGTGCGCGGAGGTGGCGGCGGCCGCCGCGGGAGGTGCCGCTGGTGCCGGTGCGTGTCGCGCCCGCTGCCCCGCGCGCCGCCCGCCCCGCGCCTCGCGCGCCGCCCGCACCATCCTCGTTACTTTCTCTTTTGCTACCGCGTAAATGTACGGCCCGAAGGGGGCGGGGCCCGCGCCGACGGGCGGCGGCGACGGCCAATCGGAGCGCGGAGGCTGGCCCGGAGGCGGGGACATGACGTCACCGTCAACCAATGGGGAGGGCGAGGCGCCGGCCCCGCGCCCCGGGGCAGCCGCTGCTCCCCGCGGACGGGCGGGGGCGGCCCGCGCGCGCGGCCCCGCGGCAGCGCCCCCCGCAGGACGGGGAGCGCGCGGGCGCGTCCCGGCAGCAGCGCCCGGGAGCGTCCCGTGTTGGGAACGGGGGAACGGGGTAACGGCGCCAGCAATCGGGGCCAGGAGAGCATCAGCCCCGCTCCCGGAGCGCGGCGGCGGCGGCCAGTGCTGCCCGTCCGCCCCAGACCCGCCGCAAGCGGCTGGGCAGTGAATGAGCGGCGCCGAGCCGAGAGGATGCTGTTTAGGTGCTTTTCCAAGCCGTCCTCCCCGTCACAAACAAGCCCGCGCGAGGTACTCGGGAGGAGGAAAACCCAGCAAACATATTTCCTTGGCCGCGTCGCTCTGCCAAGCGCCTCATCTCCGTCTTCCACAGCTTAAGGGCATCATCATGACCCCAGAGACTGACTCTCATGGGTCAGCTCAGCACGAATCAATCCACCAAGGCAGAGACAGGAAAGTGGCATCTCCAGAATGATGCATCCTACCTGTCTACCCTGACCATGGGAGCACTGGAGAGTTTCACTTACAGCCCAGGATGCAAACCCTTTGAGCTACAGGAGGAAGAGTGAAGTTGGAGTAGATATGAACAAGCCCACACAAAATACTTGGGAGTAGAAGAACAGTAATTTCCCCACACTAAAGCAGTAAATCACAGGGAGGGCAGGAGATGTGCCCCACACTGCCCAGAGACAGCCAGGCTGGGAGGTCCCTGCCTGCCTGACCCCCAGATTAAAGATGGATCCAGCTGCTCCATGTTACAGAAACTCAGATAGAACTCAGCTTTGGCACATTGTCCAGTAAAGATCCTGAATGTTCAGATTAGACTGGACTCTCCCCGTGTAAAAAGAAAAGCAACACAGGCCAGAGGACTGTTTTTGTCCTCTTTTTGGATTTTAAGGATACACTAGAAGGATAAGCATGAATCCCTTTCATCCTTTCTGTCAGAGGCTGACATGGATGAAATAATGAGCTCTCACCCTTCCTGTGTGAGCACTACAAGGTGAGAATTGATTTTCAAGCCACATGGATCAGCTCATCACACACTAGGAGCGTAGCTGGCAGCAGCAAGGGATTTCTGCACCCCTTTCCTTCCTCACTGTACAATCTATTTACACATTTCCTGATTCAGCAACCACGTCTCATCATGTACCAGTCCATCACGTATCAACCCAACAAGTCACAGACAGGGAAAGTGGCATCTCCACAGCAATGCATCCTCCCATGTCCTTCCTAACCATGGGACTGACAAAGTGTTTCACCTGCAGCCAGGAATGCCAACCCTTTGAACTACAGGAAGAAAGATGAAGTTAGAGCTGTAAGAAGTTGTCAGCATGATAACATTAAATCTAAATTAGCCCCCAAAGATTTTGGTTCTGGGATGTATGCAGATAATTAATTTTTCAACTGGGATTTTCAAGCTGTAACTACCAATCCAACTGGGTCTATTACAAAAAAAAAAGAAAAAAAACCCCAAAGCATAAAATGCAGTAATAAGTAATATCATCATCCAGCAACTCAGATTTAAAAAAACCCNAAAAAAACCCAACCAAACAAACAAAAAAAACAGAGAGCAAGATTTTAGAAGCACTGAATACTTGATTTTTTTATTAATACTTCTAAGGTAAACAGCAAGTCAAATCCTTTTCCTCACAACTGATTTAAACAATCAGCTGCTTCTCCTAAGTGTTCCTTGTAGGACAGCAACTCATCTAGCACAAACTCAGGCTTTTGTTTTCCGGTGTTGTGATACCACAGCAGGGCACCAGTTGCCCTGCACACTGGGAAGGCAGGGGAAGTGGGGGAAGCTCTCACTTGTGACAGCTTCACCTCCACCAATCTGCTCCCACTGACAGCAAGTGTGGGGAAAGACTCTGAGCAATTAAGTCACAGAGTGACTTCACTCAGCAGAGACCACGGTCTGGAGGTATTACCTTCTGAAGGCTTATAAAATATAAGTCCCCATGCTACCCAGCATAAATACAGACCATGCTTTAACAGAGCTGTGCAACTGCTGCATGAACAGCTGCCCTCCCCAGCAAGGGAGCAAACAGCTCAATGGAGAAATGCACTGCTCTCAGACTCCACAAACACTGGTCAGTTCCCCAGAGGTGCCATCGTGAGACACCACTGGAGCATTCCCATGCTCTCTATTCCTCTTTGCCCTTGGCTTGCTGAGGTTGGCACTGGGCTCACAGCTCGTGCTCCCCTCAAAACCTCCCTTTCAGGCCACGCTTGGGCTTGGGGAAGGAGCTCCCCATGGGATTGTGTTCAATCCACCACCTAAAATGGCCCCTCCAAGCAGGGCAGCTGGAAACCATGTTCCTTTTGTGCATCTCCCAAAACTAGACATCTCCTAAGGCAAACATTTGCTAGAAAACACTTGGAATCATTGATTTAGCAACCTTTTACTTTCTAACCAAAATTCTCAGTACAGTACTAACGATGTGCACCAAGAAAATGTTTTGTGACTTGCTTGTGGAGGAGTTCTCCTCACAGGAGAGCTGTGCAGAGGTTACTCACAGCAAGCAACGCTCCCTTCTGAAGGATACTCAGCCTTTGCCAAGTTTTCTCACAATACAAAGAGAGGCCAAATGTTATTTTGTCTCATATTTGATTTAACTTTTTATTTTTCTAAGAAAGTTGACTGTAAGTTGCTATTCCACCCCAGTTTCAGAGGATTTCCTACACAACTTTACTGACTTCATGCTTAATACATTTTATTAGCCTATGACATAAGATTGGCCTTTTTCCTGTTCTCAGAAACCACAGCCTGCTGTGACTTTTTTTTTCTGAGCATAGTCAATGAACAGCTTTCTAAATGCTTTTGCCTTCTGTAATTCAACACCCAAAACAAACAAGACTTATCTATTCCCTAAAAACTAAACTTCTATTTTCTGAAAAGCACACAAGAATTCTTACTATGAAAGCTGGCAGATCTTAGTTAAATTCCCACACCCAGCAGTAGCAGCACATGGGATTTTGACATTTATTTTCCTCAAATGCTTTTGCCACCATGGTGCACTTGCTCAGACATTTGAAGAAAACCACAAGCAGACAAAGTGAAATCATCGCAGAATTGAAGCAAATTCTCACAAACTCTCACAGTATACTAATTGCATAAAATCCAATCAAACCCGTTCAACCTCACAAAAAGGGTAAAGATTGCTAAAAGAACATGCTGAATATTTAACAGATGTTAAAAAGAAGCCATCAAAATTCTCGCCAACAACACAGACACCCCTTATTAAGTGCTCTCAAACTAAACAGTTGCTTCTTATTGAAAGATTTCTTCCACATCAACCATTCTTTGACTCTACCATCAGGGACCTTTTATCTTGTTTAGGATTAGAAAAAGACCCAGAACATAATTGCCTTCATCAACACAGCCATGTACAGCACCTGCCCTGCACCTAAGCAGAGAAGAAGGTGTGTTGTCCTGTCCCCTGAACATTCAAATCTCTGGAGTGGTGCATGAAGAAAGATTTCACCTGTTGAACACATGACTGCAGAATGGGGCACTCCAACATTGGCTGCTCTCTGGGGTAGCATTATTCTGGTTTTAGGGGCACAGTAACAACCAAAGCCAGCAGTTCACAGTAACAGGCTGTGCGTAAAGACAGTAAAGGACAGATGCCTGTCCCTCCTAAAACTGTCATTTGAACAGAACAATGCAAGTTCCCAATTTTACTGGCAGAAATGGGAAGCAAGAGGCTGAGTGACTTCCCTAAAGTGACACAACAGCTTACACAGTGGGGCAGAAAATTGGGAAACTGGGGAAAACAAAGGTGCTAGCCAGCACAGTATTTCAACTGCAAACCTGTAGCTTGCACTTCATCAGGTATCACATGAACAGGCTAAAAGAAAATGTCCTTGGGGGCTAGACTGAACTTCTATGTGTTCACTACTTAAGTTTGTCCATTTGTTTTTTTAAGCACTCTTTGATTCTTGTTAGGTTTTAATACATTGCATGGCACCTTTGTTTGTCCTTGTTAGAAATGTCAGTTCACTACACAGGCAGAGCTGAGAAACCACTGTTAGCCATTCTGCTAGCCTTTTGCAAGAAAATTATATCCCCTTTTTTCCTTTCTTTTGGAAGCCTGTTTTAAAAGCACCTTAGTAAAATACAAGCTTCCCTCTTAAGTGATCATCTCGTACGAGAGGAAACAACCTGTTATACACAAACAGTTTATCTTCTAAGCAAGGGGGTGGGATTGAAACTGTGCACAAAATGAATTTAAAAGGAAAATGAGAGTGAGTAGTAAACATAAAGATGCATCCTGGTACTCCTGCTTGCTTTTTATGGCTTATCCCCAGTGGGGAAGCTGCTATAAAATGACCTAAGTGAGAAACTGAACTGCAACAGCTCTGGCACTGTAACTCCACGTGGATGCTCTCGCTGCACAGTTGCCAGCCTGTGTGAGTTTGGTAAGGCACAGGTGATGCCAGGTGTCCCTTCCCTGGGGCACACCACAGGACAGTTAGGGCAAGGAGGTCATGGTGGTGAGCAGCATCCTTTAAACAAAGCAACAACACAGGCGGCCAGACAGGTGAAGTCAGCCCACATCTCCTGACCATGCCTGCTCCAGTTCAGCTCTGGGTCACCGCCGTGGGACTGTGGTCAGATACTCACCCCACAAGCCCTTGCAGACATCCCTGCCTTCCCTGTGCTTGGTGGCAGGTGACAGCTCAAGACTACCCTGCAAACACCTTGAGCTGCTGCAGATGGATGAGTTAGTTTGATGAATTAGGGAACAAGCCAACCTGGGGAGTTTGCCTCCAGCACCCCCATCAGCACCCCCCTGACCCTTCTGCCAGTGGAGTGTGGGGATGGCTGCTCATTGGAGGAGTGGGAAGTGGTTCAACACCTTTAAGGTGCTGGAGTAAGATGATGTGTGCTCACAGACCTGTTTATACAATTTCATTAAACAAATGCAGCTACAGATTGACATTTTAATTCCTCTATATGACATTTACCCAGGGCTTCAAAACAAACATATTTCCACCTACCTGGCTGTATATGCCACCTCTAAAGCAACAGAGGAATGATTAAATGGGAGTTTGCTTCAGTAAAGTCAGATAGTTTTTCAAACCTGTCTGGGTCCAACCTGCTCATTTTTATTTAAGGTTGTCTAATCATCTCTGGCTGCAGCCTGGCCAGGAATCTCAGCAGGACAGACAGAGATTATTATTTTCTTAACAGTCCTTTTCTCATTATGATTTTCCCATTTAAGCTGTGACTGTTTGAGTGAACAGGCAGTTACTGGTCTCCCCAGGGTACTTGTACCTTAGAGAGCAGAAGAGACTGGTTACAAGAAGCCTTCAGGTGTGTTCCTGCAGCATCCACACCACCAACATGAAGCAACACATCAGGAGCACACCAGGAGCACATCAGTAGGACAGCACACGACAGGCACATCTGTGCTGCCCAGGAGGGGACAAGGACTTGGGAGGAAAGGAGTAAAAGAGTATGAAAAGAAAAAAGGAACTGCTTTCTGAAGGTCTTTATTTATAAATTGCCTTCAGGCCAGACACAGTCTTACTTCATTTTCTTAGAGCTTGGGTGAGATGCCTCACTCTGTCTCTCCTTAGGGGAGCCAAAGGGGAAGACACTGGTGATGAGGAACAGAGCAAGAGGGCTGGAAAAGGTCCAGTTGGAGTCACTCCCATAACTCCATTCAGCAGTTTGGGGTCATAAAGGCTAGTCCCTCCTGTCTTCAAAAAGAGATCAGGGAAGGTGAATTATTCAAATTGGCTCTGTTGGAAAATTAGCGCACAGGCAGTCGCTGCCGTGGCAATCGCTGTGAGCCCGGAGTGCTGCAGAGCTACTGACGGCCAGCTGGGCCAAATTCCAGCCCCCGCCCCCGGCACACCCAGCCCGCCCGATCGATGCCGTGAGAGCAAACAGTGCCTTCCGTGCACAAGGTCCCCTTCCCAACGGCAGATATCCGATTGTCCTGGCCTGGCAGCCTGGCAGCCGCAGGCGGGAGTGCCAGGCACAGGAGGGCATGCTGCGGCTGACACGGTGGGACAGGGCACTCCCGGGGCTCCTGAAAGGACCCCAGCTGAGAGATGCTGTAGATGTCATCCTGGGCAGACCTAAGCTTCCTACCCCCCTGAAAAGCCAGGTGGCAAAGCCTTTGCTTCTCTTGCCAGGGAGGATGACTCCCTGCCTGCTAAAAGTCACAACTGCTGCCTTTGGTGTGCACACCTCCCTGTTTTTTCTTTCATGGATCAATGTGGCTTCTCTCTCCTGAGCCACAACAGTGAGAATACCCTGTCTTGCATATTTCTGCCTCCACCCCCAGCAACAAAAGGGATGCAGGACAGGAATATGACCTTTATGACTTATCTGCACTTGGAAATGTACCAGAACAGATCATCAGAGATGCTGGTTTCAAGTGCCATTGTAGCTGCTTGAGCAGCAGCCCTGTATAGCCATAATTTGGGAAGAGCAGCTCCTGATTCTCATCCTCCAGAGCAAGCTTTCGCATCAGGCCTTGCACCTGGACCACAGTTTTGGTCCTGCTTGCCTGCAAACACTAGTCAGGCTCTGAAGGTCAGGGGTGTGAAATGGAAATGAAGCCCTTCCAGACAGCAGATTTGTGTCAATAGCGGAGCTGAGCTCTCACCAGCCTCCCTCACTGATAAAAGTGACCTAACTTTCGGGGGTCAAATAGCAGCCCAGATAACTGACTTTAGCTGCCCTGATTTACAGGCAACTTTTAAACTCAGTGTTTTGTACCTGTGTCACCACCAGCTGCCTGTGCTCTGCTGGCCCACTGAGACAGGAACCAGCAGGAGAGGCACAGATCCCCCTTCCTCTACCTCTCCTGGCATCAGGTCTGTTCTTGAACTTGCACCAGGCTCCAAAACAGAGCAGAAGAGACCCACGGGCAAACACCACCCATGCAGGGAAATCATCAGCTATGCTCCTTTGCTCAAAGACCACCTGAGCCTCCACAGCCTCTCTCAGGGCATGAAAGGCACGGCTCACTCACCTGATTAACCAGGTGGAAGGACACCGGGCTCCCAGCCCTCCCACCAGCCCATGGAGACCAGGGAGGGGAGGACCACACAAGCAGGCTTCAAGGAAAAGCACTTCAGGCAGCCCTCAGCAGCGCTGCACTTTGGCATTTGCAGGTGTTTTGGAGGAAATTAATTGAACTCTCATGAAACCGCTCCAAAAGTATGTCCTAAGAGAGCATCCTCACTCATTTGTTTAAAGTGGATGCTTTGTACTGTGAGTTGCTGCATTTAGATTAGCATTCAGTGCCACTTTCCACCCCACCCCATTTCTGTCTGTATTAGACAGAGCTGTCAGCATCTCACCTTCAGTGAAAAGAACATCAATATTTCCTGGCAGCAGGCAGGGGAGGCTCTATGCAAAGCGAGAGTTTTAACAGTTTAACAAATGTGCAGACTTGCAAACCTGGAAGCTTGTTCTTGGCCAGCTAGGTAGCTGGCTTAGCCCAGCTACCTCCCTCCTTCGGTGCAGCTGCTGCCAGAAGGGAAGGAGAACAGGTCCTCTTCTGACCAGCATGCCTTCTACATGGCTACACAGATGGGAACAACTCCTGAACCACACAGACCCTCCCCATGGGATAGCAAAATCTTTCTTACAGTATATTTTCAAGCAACTCTTCTTCTCCAGACTGGGCCTCAAGCAACTTCCCCTCCATGGGATAAACAGCTTCTTCCTCAGCTTGATTACAGCAATCCTAAAATTGGAACTGAGGAGCTAACAGGAAGAAAGAGCTGGGATCTTATTGAGATCAACTCTATTTCTGTCATGTTGACTGAAATAGGCAGTTGACCTTGTTCTACTTATGACTACCCTAGTGCAAGCCACAGCTTGCTTTATCACCTGCATGAAGCAAGCAGGTACAGCAGAGAGTTCTCAGCACCCTCTGCCTGTCTCACACATCCCATTCCTCCCGCTATGGTCAAGCAACCAGCAGTCACCCCTGTGCCGCCAAAGCCAGGCAACAGGGAAAGTGGAGTTCATGTTAATGGGCTCCAGAATTTCAACTCATTAGTGAATGAGCAAAGTGCTCTAGGTCACAGGACGAGGTTTTCTCCCTCCTCCTCCACTTCCCTGAGGCAGTAAGCAATAATTACATTCACCATTTTCCTCATGCTGATAGACAAACCAGTTTAACTGCAGAGAGTGCTTCCCTTGCCAGTCGATTATACCAAAGGCTAGTGAGGCCCACCAGAGTTTACACAGCTTTCATTAAAGAAATTTTACCTTTGAAAGGGAGATGAGATTTCAATCAAAACCATCTCCTGCCTCCAAAGAGCCTCCCTCCAACCAGAAAACCACTCCTCACTTCCTTCTGCTCTTACAGCTGCCAGCTGAGTCCCACAACATGCTTGGGATCCCCCTTAATTTAGGCCAAACAACTTCGATACTGGGGGCTGCCAAAACTTGCCAGAGTAGGTACAGGAGGCCAAGCTCCTGCTAATTCCTGCAGGTGAGGTGATGCAGTGCAGGACACCAGCTCACATGTTGCTGCTGCAAAGTTCTTTCCTTGGTAGGTCACCAACACTTTTACCTTAGTGTGAGGCTCTGGCATGTTGTTGTTCCAAGGGGAACAGCATGTTCTCTCACCACAGTTTAGGTGTTCCCTTTTCCTTTGTGAGGTCAATACGTCCCAAAGTCACCAGGAGATGAGGGAAGGACACTGATGGTTGAAGAGGGTAAAAGAAGATCACAGATCTATTTGGCTCTTGCCAGATGAGCCTGTCTCTTTGATGCATGCTTCTGACCAAACTTTGGGCAGACTACACTCCTGCCACATAAATTAGTGGCAGGATAATCAATGGTTGCAATTGTTAAACGTTTTATGGCAAATCCTGCTTGGTTTACTCATGAGATTGAGTGACTTCCTAAGGGACTTCTACCTCCCTGGACAGAAGGAAAATGCCATGATGTAATCAAGGCAGAAGAGGAAGCTGGCTTCCTTGTGTCCCCTTCTGAGAGCACAGCAAGCAGTACTTGGCCATAAGTACAGATCTTGTGCAAAATGCTCTTTCTCACTTAGCAGGAAGATTACCCAGCTCGGGTTAGGCTGACTGTTCCTAATAGGAAATCGCAGTGCCCTTTTCTTATATAGCAAGGTACTAAATATAAACCCAAGTTTCTTTAGGTTTAATGTTAATGTCCCAGGCATTTCTCATGACTTCTGTTTTCCCACGCTGACGATCCTGCAGCTGATGGATTGTGAAACCACGGTGCAGGGACTCACACAAGAGATGTCAGTAGTGGAGATTACACATTATGGGCTTGCTTCCCCAGCCCACTGAGGATTAGCACCACACCTACCATCTACTTAGATACCTCCTTGAGAGATTAATGCGTTGGTTGGACCAATAATAATTTTTCCCCCTGTTACTTGCTGAAAGCAGTTTGGCATGCAGCCACCACCTGATCAGTTCTTTTTCTTGGTCCAGGCCAATTCTTGTAGTTCTCCTGACATCTAATGAGCTCCTGCAGTCTTTGTAAGTATCCTGTTCTCACTAGGCAGCCACATGGCTGCTCCTGAGTTAGCTGTAAAATCCCTGCCAGCACCAGTGGCCCTGGCTCCAGATCCCAGAAGCAGCATTTTGCCCTGCAGCAGGTGCAATGTGTTGGAAAGACATCTCCTAGTGAGAGGTTCATGTCCCAGCTTTGGGTTACACAGCTCTGCTCTGCCCACAGGAGTCTCTCAGTGAGCACTGCTGCGGCTCCATTTCAGTGGCTGCTGGTGGGGTTGGTCAGCTCAGCCCTTGTTTCTCTGTTCAGCAGAAATTTGCGGATCTCAGGAGCTGGATGGGCAAGCTTTAATCACAGCCCCCTCCCTCCCTCAAAGCAGCACCTCAACCAATGCATGCCATATTGAGGCAGCTGTGGGACAGGCTGTCACTACCCTCACTACCCTAAGGATCATCACCCTGCAATACCCTATTGCTCCATCACCTCACCACGGTGGCCTTTTGCAGGTGATCTCTAACTCATGGCTCATCCTTTGAGATCTGGCTGGAATGAGTCACTGCAGATGAAAACAGTGATGGTGCCAGTCCTCCATGGCCGAGGCAGCCAGTTCTCCATGGCTGAGGCAGCGATGCCCACGCCACCCTCATGATGACAACCACACCAACCCCCAGGATTGCCTCCTTCCTCAGTGCTGAAAGGCAGTTTTGTGTGAGGTCACAGCAATGGATCTTGTCCATCCTGAGAGCACTGTCAGCACACTGACCAGTCCTCTGTGCTGCCTGCCTGAAACAAGGGAAAGAGGACCTGGCACTCTGCAATCCAGCCAGAGGGTGCCATACTCCAGAAGTGGCCCTGCAGGCTTCAAAGTGACCATCTGAAAGATAAGATCTTGTTCAAAGTAGGGGATCATTGGTAGCTCGGAGATCCCAAGTGAGTTAAACCCAGACTGTTTAGGACATAAAAGGGTGAGAAAAGAATCCAGGGCAGCCCCAAGACCAAACCATTGAGTGCATGCCAGGACACCCATCAGAATTTCAGTTCTATGTGAATCAACAGCAACACACTAAGATGGGCTGATGGCACAAACAATGCCTGGTGTTTTTCGCCCTTATGTTCAAATTCTGCTCTTCTTCCTAAAATGCTGATCAATTTTACCTTTATAAACATGCTCAAAGAATACTGTTTCCCCTCCTTCTCCAAAATAAGGCCATTAATTACAGACATATAATAATTAAGGTACAGAAAACTTGCAGGATTTTGTATGTTATTTATGAGATGGTGATTGAGCCTTAAAATGCTGCAGAAGCCAGTGTTAAGTAGCTGTAACCTAGCAGAAGAGAAAGGTTCTGATAGCAAAAGCAAGTAAAACAATCACCTGTACACCTGGACAGAGCACTGTGCAAATATTTCTGGGCTGTGCTAATCATTCATGCTGCATCAGGCAAATCAAGTAGATTTCCTCGAAAATAAAAAGGAGTTTTCCTAGATGAGGGTGTACATTTACTATTAGTCTGATTAAAGTAGTTTTCCTAATTTTCACATTAATCCTATCTGGCCAGCAAGAAAGTAAAGAACAGATTTCTGCCTTGCCCCCCCCGCCCCCGATATCATATGTGTCTGCTCCAAATCCTGTCACAGGACTTTCATTCAGGATTTTAGTCCTCTTCCTTTCTAGGCAGCCATGCCATCCAGATGAGGCAGCCAAACCACCCACATGAGGCACCCAACTGTCCCTGCCTAAATTAGACACCACCCCCACATCACTCCAGTGCTCTGAGTCACCTCCCTGTCCACTGCTTATCCCTGGAGATCTAAGAGGAGATGCCAAAGTCAACAGTGCGTGTAACTACTCAAGGTTTTAATCGAAGGAGTGTAAAAATAAAAAGTGATGATATAATGAAGTGAAAGATTCTTTCTTGATGAGTGTTAATTAAGCCATGGTCACACAGGCCTGTGGGAGCTGAGATTAGATTATTGTCTTCAGGTGGGACAACAGACCCAGCCTGGCCTGCTGAGCCTGTGGCCATTATGAGATTAATGTTCTCTGATGGGCAGTTACCACAGCCACCCTCACAGAGGGGATTACACCCTTCAGCTCGTGTATGGTATCATACAATGGCTTGGGTAGGAAGGGACATTAAAGATCAAGTTCCAACTTGATCAGGGCACTTGGACAGGGAAACCTTCCACTAGACCAGGTTGCTCCAAGTCCCATCCAACCTGGCCTTGAACACTTCCAGGGATAGGGCACCACAGCCTCTGTGGGCAAACTGTGCCAGTGCCTCATCACCCTCCCCAGTTCACTCACAAGAGATTCACTAAAGAATCTTTTCCAAATATCTCATCTAAACCTACTCTCTCAGCTTGAAGCCATTCTCTCTTGTCCAATCACTACACTTCTGACAAAGAGTCCCTTTGTGGCTTCCCTGCTGCCTCCCTTCAGAATACTGGAAGGCTGCTATGTCTCCATGCAACCTTCTCTTCTCCAGGCTGAACAGCCCCAGCTTTCCCAGCCTGAATATCCTGGTGGCCCTCCACATCTCATTCTCATTCTGCCTCACTGCTTGGCCTGAGAAGATCCACCCCACATGCAGTGATCAGGCACACTTAGTGTTTCAGAAACACCACAGAAAATTACTAAGGAAAAACAATTGTTCCAAGAGGTATTTCCAGAGGCACTGCAGTAGACACACACGTTAACAACAGCAGCTACCAGATCCCCGTGTGTCTGTACAGGCACAACATATTCAAGATTTATCTTCTCTATTTCTTTACTTCTTATGGTGCAAGATGACCTCTTCAGAAATCAGCACTCCAAAGGGACTTTTCCCCTTGTTTACCAAAAGATGTACTTCCCTGCCCACAAGGGAAGCTCACAACACAACTACTACAGGAGCAACACTGCTCAGGGGCTGTTGGGAGGACAGAAACGGATGGGAATTGGACTTTCATTACCCTTTTAAGAGCACAACTCGTCACCTAAACAGGTTCCAAAAATGAAAATGTAAAGGATTAAAACAAGGTTTGCATTATCTTCAAATAAGTGATATTTCTTCCAAATAAAAATTATTAATCATGGTCAGACAGGGGTCAGCAAATATCTCAACCCAGCCCAGCTGAGTGTCCAGAAGCAGCAGTAAGCACAGCTGAGTTCACTGGTGTGTGCTTGTGTGCTGCTGTCCCTGGCACACATGGAGAGGCTCTGGGGAGCATTACACAGTCAGCCATACAGCTGCCTGCATGTTTTGAAGACAAAGCCCTGAGTCCACACCTGGATAATTTCCCATGAAGGTCTGTGCCTCGTATCTACAAACTGTATGTGTAAGTCTGTGCCTGCAGCTAACAGAGGGGGGAATGTCTATCTGCTACTAATTTTGCCAAAAATGAGAGATCTTTGCTATTAAAATCATTCCTCCTATGTATTCAGTTTTAGAGATGAGCAACTCAATATCAGTTTTTAGTTCTGAACTAATTTTAATGGTTGAACCATAAGCACTCGAGCAACGGAGTAATGGAAATCGTCACAAGCCTTATCTGCAGCAGCTCTGCCAGCTGCTACTCTGATGCTGCTTCTGACTCCGGGATTTTTTCTTTTTTTTTTTTTTTTTTTTTTTTTTTTTTTTTTTTTTCTCAAAAGTCTTTGCCTGTCGCCTAGTTATCTGCAGGATGAGCAGAACAGGGATTGAGAAATGTGCAGTAAAATTGTTTCAGACCCATGGAGGCTCTGATAATGAATCACCAAAGCTTTCCCTGCCAGCGAACACATTTTTAATCCCAAGCACAGCCAGAGCACTGCTTCTCCTTTACCCTCATCCTCTCACCACTCTCTCATCAGGGCATCAAGACCAGAAGAGAAGAGGCATCCTGCAGTTCCCAGGAATCCCAGGTTTGTCCTGTTCTCCACCTGGCCCTCTCCCAACTCTTGAATCACACCTTCATTGCCAGGGGGGCCTGGGATAGTACAGGGCACCTGGCAGGGATAAAGGCTGCTCCTGATGAAGGTAATAGTGATGTTCCTACCTCAAGGTTTAACAAAATCAGCAGCCCTTTGTGTACTGCTCACTGTGGTAGTCTGACTCATGATTAGCACTCATTGTAGATATCAAGGGAGTGAGCAATGTCCTCTGTGTTAAACATGGAGCAAACACAATTAGCAGTCAATACACAAATAAGGCATTGCTTCATCAGGCAGAGGATGTATGTAACTGCCACCACGGCCCATAAACAACAGGTCTCTTCATTTGTTCCATTTGTCACTGCAAATACAAGTCATCTCTCATCCACAGCATTTCTTAAAAGACTGCATTGTTTTACAGGATTATACATCCTTTCAAAATAGATTAAATGAAAGCTTAGGAGGACAGTGATCTTATGGATATTTCATTCATGACTAACATTTTTCTGGCAAACTGTGTAAATAAAACTTCAGCTTGGGCTCAGGAGAGTGATGGGAGCTTCCAAGCATTCTGTCATTCTGGCTGGCTCCATGTCCTGCAGCCTGGCCTGCTGAGGAACAGCAGGGACCTCGAGCCACTGCTCAGAGGATTAGGACATGCATGTTTCACTAAAATATTCCAAAGAAACACAGACACCAGGAAGAGCTTGAAAATTTTAGTTTAAACAGTAAACTTTGATGTGAGGATCTTAATGTACATTTGGGTAGGGAGTGGGGAGAGGACAGGAAAAGGTGGTTATTTTAATATAATTGCTTGTTCAGCCCATTATAAAGAAAGGATTTTGCAAAACTCAAACTTGACACAGTGTAGGATTTGGGAACATGCATGTGTAAGCAGCCACGAGGCTTTGTTTTGATTTTTTTTCCTTGATATTGCTGTCTTCATTGCTGCAGTTGCTGAGGTCAGTATATAAAACAGAGACTGCAAGCAAAAAGGTGATAAATGCAGCATTTCTCCTTGACAATGTCACAGCTTCAGACTTTTTGGCTGTAAAATTTAGTGAGGTCTGAACAACTCTGAATATTAAGTAGTTCCAATTAACATTGTGTGCATAGGCACATTTGCACACACACAAACTGCCTTTGGCTGATTCCCACCACACTACACAAATAAATTGGCATTATGGGCAACCCCTGTGACTGACTACTCCGTTTTGAGCCTCTGACCGCAAAGAGATCCAGCGAAAAGTTGACTGAACCCCTCCGTGGACAGCCAAGGAACAGCTATGATATCCAAGCCTTGGCAAATGCTCCTGAAGGTGAAAATCCTTAGTGCTTCTGATTCCTTCTAACAGAGCTGTTAGGAGCAGTCTCATTAGCCTTCTAAGTGTTTCATTCACTCTCTTAATCCCTCTCTCCTGCCTCTTGACCTGAGAACTCTCTCTGAAAGGAATTTCCACGTGTTAATTATGCTGTGGGTAAAACAGAGTGTTATTACTCCACCACACACCCACTGCCTCTTAATTTTTCTGGGATACTCCCACACTTCGAGAAGCACATAAAAATTTGGTGAGCTAACTTCCCCTATTCACGTGCTAGTTACTGAGTGAAAAGGGCTGTAACAATCTCTGTTGGTTTCAGTGAGCCATTCCCTAATCTTTGAGTTTGATCTTTCCCATTACAGGAGCCTTCCTCCTCCTCTGTGACTTTAACCCCTGTTAATGAAAAAAATGCTTGGGAGAAGAGTCACACTGGGCCCTAAACTATGAGGTCACCCCTTTTCATCAAGGGACAAATCTTCATCAAGGGCCAATATTGTACAATTTGTAATCATTCACGGCAGTGATGACTGGAGTTGATCAGTCATGGCTGGACTTTAAGGAAAAAACATTCATTATCAAGCTATGGAAAAGGAAAACAGAAGGTGACTCATAAGCTTTAACCGTTTAGAAATCAAATCCGTCACAGGGGTGGTAATTACACTGGGAAGGTGGTGAAAACTTTCAGTGACTGCCCTCCAACCTGCATCCAGCTCACACCCTGCCAGGTCACCCCCGCCTTGCAGAGAGAGGATTTTCTTTTCCGAGAATAATCCTTGCTGGGTGCCAGACGAGAGGTTTTGCTGAAATGCCACCTCCAACAGAAGATGTAACATGTACCCAAGGGTTTTGTGGCGCCACAGCTCATCAGCAATCAGGTGGATGTGCCATAAAACACAATCATTCCCTATGGACACTGCAATCCCCCCTGAAATTCCAGAGATTACAAGAACAAGACTCCTTGAGCTGCAGAACACCTTCCTGCTGGTACAATACTGCTGCGCCATACCCTCCTGAGCACATGCTATGCATAAATATAAATTCACAGGCAGGATATCAGGCTCAACTTTTCAGCTCAGATCTACATGACAAAATCAGCCAGTTTGGCTTTGTTTTCCTCTGAAGATACCTCTCTTTTGGCAGAAAAGCAAAGGATTCCTAGGCTTTTTCTTTGCTGACTACCTTTCCCCCAGGTTCTTAGGCCCACAGAGGCAAATGGATACCAGAAAACTGTTTCCACCAAGGGTGTAAAGTTGATATTCCAGTGTCAGAGGCGCACAATAATCCGTCACTACTGCACGCCCACCACACAGTAGGAACACCAGGGACAGTATTTCTTGGGACAGCTGTGGACAAGTGTTGGCAAATGTCTCAGACCACTCCTTTCTGCACAGACATAGGGAGCTAAATATTACAGTGCATTTAAATGCCTTTTTACGTCCCAGTTCCCTTAGTGCATCATTTTACATAGCCCCATGGAGCATTAAATCCAATTATATATGGTTGCATACAAAATAAGAAGCACTATCAACTGCCTGAAAGTTGATACTACAAGGAGAGATCCCATATATAGTATATTCGTATATAATACCCATCCTCCCCCAGTATATATACTTGTCATAAATCAGTACATTAAAAATAAGGTCCTGTGTTAGCATAAGATATCATGAACTGTGCTAGACTCATTCAAGCCTGCTTAGTCACCACAAATATCCCATTTGAAAAAGTGGCGTGAGTAATTCTGAGTGGAAATAAGAAAAAATGAGTAACGAAGGCCAGCAGTAACAATGAGGCCAACATTCCCCATCACACTGGGCAGAATGGCTGCAGTGACACCCAGGCAGTTTGGCCTTTTGATGCCACTTGAGGCTCATGCCCCTATTTACAAAGGGATAGGGAAAGCTACGGAGAAATGCCTTCAATAATCCCGAAGAAGGGCAGATTTTTGCCATTGCTACCAGACCCATTAGTAACAACCTGCTGACTGAACGCTTCCCTCCTTATAAGCACATTCCTCGAGCTATTCTGATGGGCGAAATGTTTAACATTTTGTTGCCTCAGAGGAGCAAGTGGTGAACTCTGATATTGCTTCAGTGTCCTGATACATTGACCCTGACCCCAGGGAAGAGTTTTCCCCTCCCCAGCTATTTCCACTGCCACGGATGAAGCAGATCTGTAGCCAGCAGCAATGGACATAACAGCAGTACTGGTCTATCCAGGCTTGCCTGCTGAAGCTGATGACAGAGCTGTGGCCTCCAAATTCCACACAAAGTTAATATATGCTCAGGTTACCCGAATTCTGAGAAGAAAAGCCTGGGTAAACCATTACAAAGGGTAATTTAATGGTGCATAAGTGGTGCCCAGCATTCAAGAATCTCCATTCCAGGTCCGGCAGTGAAATCAACATCCTGGCCCTGCTGAAGGTGCTGCAGATTTACCTCCTGTCTCCAGCTGAATGTGGAAGACCTGAACATCATGCAAGAGCAAGGCAAAAGAAAAATTTTACTAAGTGTCATGCTGGGAGATTGTTATGTCAAAAGCCTGGCTCTAATCCTGACTTTCAAGTGACACTTTTGTTAGCCCTAAGATGTAGCCAGTGTTACCATTCTCCCCCATGCTGGTAGCCAGGAGAAGCAGTGCCTTAATGAATGGATGAAAGATGGAAGGTGGAGATGGCTCAACAGCCTTCTAAAATAACATATTATATTAATAAACCTGCCTACAAAGCTCGAGGATTTCCCTGTGCTCCCTCATACCTCATGCACCAAACATGCAAGAGACATGCAGCACTTGCACCACGCAGGCTCTTGCCACATCATGCCCCTTCTACTCAGAGCCCCAGCCTCTGTGAAACATGTGCCACTCCCCCGATGTGCTCATGGTCATGGGACACCCTGTGCCTGAGCTACCCTGGCCTGAACAGTCACCTCCATGAAGGATCACCTGTGCAGGGAAACAACCTCTGAGTCCATCAGATGTCCCTGCATCCATCTACCTTCTGCTGAAGATCTGGCCCCTTTCTATCTACCCATATCAAGGTCTCTATTTTCAGACAGGGCATTTCTACACCAGTGCTCTCTCTTACTTACCTAGTAACCACAAGAAAGCACATCAAAATAAGAGGGCAATTAAAGGAAGAAATCTATGGCAGAAAAGAAGAAAGAAAAACCTTCAGAATTCAAACCACTAATATTTTCCTGCAATATCTTGTGACGCTAGGCTGTGAAATGCGACATTCCCAAATAGATGCAGTGAGGACTACTCAAGGCTTCCGCTTTGGATCATCCTTTTTGGAAAATCCCCAGTAGCTGCAGACAAACCTTACCTCTGGAAATCCCCTGCTCACTGCACTACTGTCATTTTTTGCCTAGGGACAAAACCCCAGCTGTGCACTTTATTCTCCTATGTGGGTAGTGGGAGGCCAATCTTGCACGAACAACATTTGGACAGGAGGCAGAGGTTATTTTTGGCCGCTCTGATAAGGAAAGAAGTCCAGGCTGAGAAAGATAGGGAGGAATTAGACATGTCTCAGTTGGCATTTCCCCTACCAAGGCAGGGGAGTGTTCAGCTGAAGAGGCAGCAAATGGGAGAGCCACATGGATTGGAGCCAGGCCTTCCCCATGCTCCCAGCCCCTCTGCGGCCCAAACCAGGCAAAGGGGACATATCCTCACCCCAGGGACCACACTAAGTTTTTCGCTATGGAGAATGGCCTTATCCAGCACAGTGCTGGCAGGATTGTTCCCTCATCCATCATATTGGGCAGGCTGGAAGGAGCAGCCCAGCAGAACTCCGCGGCCTGTGGTGACTGAGTCTCTTCTGGGTGATCTGGAAGCTGCAGCCACCATGGTCATTCACGGACTGTAGCAACTTTAAAAACTACCAGCAAATCTCAGGAATAGCTGCGGTTCCTGAAAAATACCCCTCTCCTGTGCCAAGAAGATCTTGGCACAATTAAAAAAGAGCTTGGCACAATAAACTGAGGGCTTCCCTTTAATGAAATCAATGTGGGCAGGCACGCTGAACATGTCTGAGGGCAGACGCAGGGCTGGCATCACACAGCAGGGAGGTGTTGGACCTCAGCAGCGAGGGGAGCTGACACCTCCCTGCACAAAGTATTAAAACGATGTCACCTCATGCACGAAGAGGGGGCCCAACACAGTGCCAAAACTCAGCTCCCTGCTGCCAGCCTGAAGCTGTCCCACATAAGGGACCCAACTCCTGCTTGGCCAAGTCACTACAGAAGTGGGCCTCAGGAAGATATCCATTACAGCTCCTCATGGGACATAAGGAGGTGGTTTTCACTTAGGACAACGTGGGAGGAGTAGTGACATTTCTGGGGTTCAGTACATGGAGCAGACCACCGGCTCTCCTCTTGCTACCTCATCAGAAATGGAAATTGAAAAAAACTGAAATATCCCAAGAACTGCTACCTTACCGTCCCATCCACACACCCAAGGGCTTGCACAGAGCTGCAGCCAGGCTGAGTCGCCCTCCACGTCCTGGGGAGGGGGGTTGAGCAAGAAGCCAAACTGCCATGACCTTCCCAGTGGCCTTGCTTAGTGATGAAGCAAATGCAGTCTCCTTGAGGACAGCATGATGCTGCCACAGTTTGTGCTTTGCCTGCCTCTTTCTAAGTTCTTTCTAAGCCTCAACTTCTTTAGGTGTTTAATACTTTGATCACAGGCCAATAGAGTCATTCCCACTTTCTAGAGAGAGAAAAGGGGACACAAACAGGAAGCATAAGTCCATGACAGTTAAAACAGTCTCAGCAGGATTGAGTTAGACCTTAGACTTGCCTTACCAGCAAGTCCAGCCTTCCTCTTTTCCTTGGAGCTTCTTACAGGTCTGAGCTTGGAACTCTGAAGGCAGGTGAAAATAAAAGGAGGATGTGGTTCTGTAACTTGAACAGGAAGAAGCCAATGAAGTCAACAGAGTTTTTTAAAATAAAACTTAGGTCAGTCCAAATTCTGCATCTTGTATGTGTTTGAATAACACATACATATGTCTCATACATTTCCTTCAACAGAACTGTATGAGACATAAAAGAACACTGATAGTTTTACCTGACTGATGGTAGCAGGGAAACACTAAGACTAAGCAGTGAACATTTGTTGGTCACTGAGCAACTACTTAGGATGCAGGTAAAAGGAATAAACTCTTACTGAAGCAGTTTGTAGGCAGGTGGATGCACCTGCAGCCAGCTCTGCAATGGTGTGTATATCCCGAGGGACCTGACACCACACTCTTACCACTACAAACCCACTGATTTTGGTGATCCAGGTGGGATCTCTGGGGGTTACCTGGGGCGGTCACCTGCTCACAGCAGGATTTGTCTCGAAGACGCAGCTGACTTTGCAGCCAGCTCCCACCACTCAGCTTTTCTACAGAGTAGAAGAGGGGAAGAAGCAGGAAGCAATTCCCAATCCAGCCATCAAGCTTCAGAGACTTCCAGGTAGTTGGTTCAGCACCCTTGAAGGGATGTGATGGAAGGTTCATGCTACACCAGCCATTTCCTGCTGAGCTGCTGCCAGCGCAGTCAGCGCTGCGAAAACCCCACCACCGCGGCGGCGCAAATCTGGGTCAGCATCTTGAGGCACCCGGTGGAAACAAATGTTCCCTCCCTCCCTCTGTCCCAGCTCTGGCCAGGGTGTGCAGTAACATCATCTTTTCTTTGTATCCCCTCATCTGATGAGGATTTCCATCCACTACCCTTCACCCACGCAACACACCCACCCACCATTTTCTGGACGTGTTCCCAAATTCATTCCAAGCCTCCAGCAGCCGCAGAGCAGACATTTTCAGTGGATGAAACACAAAGGAAAATTCACATGGAACAACATGCCTTGCAGCTGGCATCTCAAGTGAACAAAATCAGGGCGTGCTCCAGATTTGCTGCAACTGCCCTGAGAAAGGTTTTTCAAAAGCCACTGTCGTGCGAGTGCTTCTGCTGCGCTGTGCTCATTAAAGTCTCCTCCTAATCTCCAGTGAATATTTGCCCAAGGCCCTCAGCCCATGTCTTAAAATTGACATGAGACTGGAAGTCTCTGATAAAAGAAGACGCAAGACAGTGGCAGCCAGAGATATCAAAGGTCAAAGTTGAAATACATTGCAGGTCCAAACAGATTTAGCCTGCTCATTTTTAGCTGCTTCCCATCAGTGCACCACACTTCCCCCTAAGTATTACAGACAGAAAATAAGTGCTGGCTGCACTCTCCATGTGGCAAGGCCCAGTGCGGAGTGGAGACTCCACTGCAGCCACATCTCTCCTGCAACAGCCGTGGGGAGGATGTGTCAGGGCAACCCAGTGGATCCGCAGAGACATCCCTGCTCCCTTCCCTAGAACTGAGAGTCTTGTAGCTCCATTGCAATGGAACACCTTCTCCAAAAAATGGCATTTCCTCACTCAAAGGTCTGATGGATCATTTGTATCTAAACCATCTAAGAGTCAGCAAAAGGCTTGAAATCTTTCTTCTAAACTTTCAGTGGGCTCATAGTTTAATTTTCAGGTCACAGCCTTTTCCATCTCTTGTCTCCCTGCTCTGCATCAGAAACACTAGTTACACAGGCAACCACCTTCCTGCCATTCCAGGCTGCACCCTTTCCCAGCTGGGAAACACAAATGGCCATCCCTTTGATCCTACTTGGCTAATTAAGGCTAGACAGGAACAGGATTGGGAAGCAATTCAAGGGAAAATTGTATCTTATTCCCCACTATCTCAGAGAAAATGTCCTCCAAAGTCAGTACTTAGGTGAAAAAGGGGGGGAAAAAGGCAGGGGCATTGAACAGACCTCCACTTAAACCAGGGTAGTGAGTAAACATTCTGAGAAATTTCTTAGCAAGGTAGTAGCAGACAGACTAAGAGCTGTTATAAATATGGTGAGCCAAATTGTAATAATAAAAAATAAAATTTATTTTCGTGTAACAGTGAGTACGGAAACCAATAAAAACCACAGCCACAATAAAGATCAATTCGATCGAATGGGGGTGAAACGTGAGACAGGCCTCTATCACACCTTGTCTCCCCTTCATTCACCCCAAATTCCACCACTAAAGGTCCAGTTTTTATACTTTTTATTTTCCCTGGGGCAGGGTTTTCTTTTGTCCAGTTGTTCGGGTATTGGTATTCATGGGCTCCCTTTTGGGATTCTGATTTTTTCAAGTAGGCTTTTAGGGAAAACATAAAATGTCTGAGTGTCCATTGCAGACCATATTTGGTTTCTGAGTAAGTTTTCAGAAGAAACAGGTAGAGTGTCTGAATGACCATTGCAGATTCAATTCAGTCTCTGGGCAGATGCTTCGGTCATCAAGCATGCTTGCTAGTCCATTTCCAGTTGAGCCACATTCATTCATGTGCTGATGGCCCAAATCTTCCCTGTTCTGCCCCCCTCTCCTGAGGCTTCTTGGTGAATGTCCTTTTCCTGCCTTTAAATCCTTTATTTCTCAGGCACAAATTAATACACAGAGGTTATTCACAACAAGAGCTGTACACAAAAAGTCATTTTTTTTATTCCCCTTGGGTTCAGGGATGTGGGCTCTACCATGGTTAGCAGCTCCGTTCCCAGTTTCTCCATCTCATGAAAGAGTCTCAAAGAATCTGACTTGGGGTACTGGCTTCCAAGCAAAATCAATTATTTAAGTTCATTAGGCACAGCCTAATCTAGGTTTTGGAGAAATTATTTGCTCCAAGTGAAAACCTTTTTTAATGTTACATGAACTAAAACATTCTTTTAAGGAGTATTTCATTTCATAGAAAATAGCATCAGAAAAAAAGGAAACCAAAACCTGCACTAAATTTCTGCACAGCCTGCAAAGCCTCATTTCCTATTTCCTAACAAAAATGCTACCATGAAAGAGTTTCAAATTTTTAATACCCTGCAAAAGTGTTAACAGTTACTGGCCACGTGTAATTCAAAAGAATCACATCTGATAACTCTGAGTCATCAAAACTGTAGCAAAAAATCCTGCAAAAGCAGGCATTTTGCAAGACTATCATTATTCTGTCCCTTAAATAAGCCTTATTAACAGGAAGAATCGAGGTGGCCCCGCAATAGCCTGCTGCATGGAAGTTAATCAGAAGGAGCTAATTTCGGATCCAATGTTCCTGAAACATTTTGCGGACTTGCTGGAAATTCTCATAGAGACGTTTAAAAAAGGCTTTTTTTAAGCAGCCACTTGTCAGTTTAACCCACGTTTGAGACTATTATTTGCCAAGCTGAGGAGTAGAGCCAGCTTGCCCACAGCAGAGGGCTAGTGAAATGGAGGGATCTCATGCAAGACAAGTCCAGATGAGACTTCAAAATCAAATTAAAAGGCATGCCTGAATATAATTTCCTTCTTTACTTGGGACCTGCTAAAAAAACAGCTACATGGCCCTTTCTTTTGTTTTAGATGATTTGGGGGTGAGGAAAAATGTTGTTCTTAGCACAAAAATCCATCCAAGCAGAACATGTTTGAAACAATCCCAAGCACTAAAACTATTTTTATTAACAAGTTGCAGTAGTTCATTCTTCTTTTGTGCCCATTGGATGACATTACCAAGACAGTAGCTTGTGGCAGGGCAGCAATCTAAGCGCCATGGATGATTTAAAAACTTTCCCCTATTAGTGAAGCTGAGTAACATTGTTACTTATGTCAAAAATTTTAAAAAGGCTTGTAAGTGAATGAGAGAATAAAATCCTCCTAAGCTTTTTGGTCTGGAAATTTAATTTTTCAGACACTGGTATCTGGCACAGGTCAGAGCAAGAAATTATGTTGCTCAGGGGCACATTCAATTCCAGCATTTCCAACTCTGTGTCATGACGAACCTAAAAAGTCCAATTTTTAAGTTTTTCTCTGTTAGCTAGAAATTATTTTAAAATAAATCAATTCAAAAGTGCAGAAATACCTCACTTCTACAATACCACAATATGAAGTGCTGTTGCCTTTGTTAGGTTTTAATGTTAACATTCCCTTCAACTTCAATCGACCAAGCGAAAAGCAATAGGAGCACTGCTGGTTGAAACAAAATGCCTTCCTCTTGTCACATCAATCCAGTCTGGCACCACTCAGAACAAGCTGAAGATGCCCACAGCAGCCATGTGTCCCCTCCTTCTACCCCCTGAATGCTGGTGTGAGCCCATAACATGTTGTATTTTGACAGACTCCATTTTCCAATGCAAATGTGGTTTGGAGAAAAGCTCAGAGCCATCTCTGGGGAAAACGGCTCCAAAGGCTCCGTGCTGAGGCACACAAACACACAGGCTCAGCTGAGTGCTCTCCTGTCAAAAAACAGGCACAAATTCAGCACAAGGAGGCACAAAAGACATTATACCAGGGGTGCAACGACCTCTTCCTTGCTTTTCATATCCCTGTGTAATGATTTCATACTCAGATTGCAAGGGCTTTTTTTCCCCCCTTCTCTGTGCTCCCGGCCACGCGGATTCTACCACAACGGCAACGCACACATTAAACAGTCGCTGGCAGTACTCTATAATCACCCAGGAATGCAATGGGTGTCACATGGGGCTTTGCTCAATACAGCTGTTCACTGGCCCAGCTGAACAATAAACATTTGAAGTATGGCAAATGTTCTTTGAGGGAGAAGGTTTGTTATTAGTGTAAATACAAAAGGACTCTTGAAATGGCCCAACGACTTCAGCTTCACTTCAGGAGTGCCCAAAGTTATGAAGCTGGAGAATAAAGAAGTTGAAAACCAAGATGTTATTTTCTTGTTATTCAAGCAGTGAGAATTCATTTAAAAATATCTGTATGACCTCAAGGGAGTCACAACCACAGAACCCAGAAGATTAAAGAAAATAAGCTTAAAATACCTTCCTCAAAGAGTCATGCATTTCTTTCCTGATTGTAAGAAGTGATGGGCAAACCTAAAAAGGTCCAGAGGTTTGGATACATCTCCAGAGCGGCTGATGCCTTCTTAAAATCCCCCTCAGGGAAGATTTCTGCTCACATTTATTAGGAACAAGAAATCTGGTAAGGTTTGAGCTCATGCCTTTGCACTGCTGATCCGAGTCCTTCACTACCTGCTACTACACAACTGAGTCTCCAAATCCAACACCTATAGCAGCAATGTTGGCCAAACCACAGAAGAGGTAAGAAGCTGCAAAGAGCCCATAGAAAGTTGTTCAGATGATATTTTCTGTGGGCAGAGAGTCCTGGGAAAGATTAAAACCATGTAGAGTCACAAAACAGAAGAAACTACAAGCTGGAGGCTTTCTCAGGGAGTGCAGTTTTCCCCATCAGAGATACTCTTCCTGTTATGCCAGACTACTCATAGCTGACTGCATTTGCACAGCAACCCGCCAGTAACATTTTTTTTTTTAAAATTTATATTTACTCTGAATTACATGTTTTCTGGTGTCAGCTTTAGAGGTAGATAAAACCTAGCTGCAGCAACAGCTTTTAAATCAGCTATCATCTGTGCTTCAGTCAACAGAAACCTTTAATTAAAGCATTGAGTTACACGGGTTCTGGTTACCATATAACTAGCAACATCTTCAAATATTTGGATTGTAAACAATCTTCATAACTTGGAGACAGGCATCATCTTTCCTACTTCATGTTGAAGGCTTTGCAGGCATTTTGTACAAGTCTGGCAACAGGGAATGACAGAAGGAAGTACTGATAAGGCGCTGCAGCTCAGCAATAAGGTAGTACAGGGAAAATACAGCAGATATGTAATGGTTTGTGATCTCTTCCTTGCTTTGGGATAAAACTCTAGGATCTTTGCATTTATATCATCCCAGACCTGGATTTGACAGTGCACTGTGGCATGAAGCTCCCTAATGCTCTGGTTGAAAGTACAAAAGGATGCTGATTTTACAGTACTTACTAGCCAGCTGCTTTCAGTAGTGTAGAGCTACTTCTTTATAAGTGATATTGTAAGCATCCTATTTAATCTTGCTCTTCACATTCAGGAGAAAGGACTTGCATATTAAAAAAGAGCACTGGACATTAGAAGGATTTATGGAGGAAAAGAACAACTGAAGAGATTCCTATTAGTTAGATGAAAAACATTAGATGTGCTAAATCAGTAGGTATTCTGATTAGCATGCAGTAAGTATCTGCTCAATCTAAATAAGCTGAGCATGCTAAAACACTCCACAAACCAGATGTAAAATGGTATTCAGACAGCCTAGTAACTTTAAATTCTTACTCTATTCAACGGAATAGAATTTTGTATATCTGTACTTTTTGTGTGAGCATCAATTACAAATTATTTCTGTCCCAAGTTCCTCTACCATCAATCACGAAACAGTCTGTTGTCTATAATAAAATACTAAAATACGTATCAAACAGGACCCCTCACAGAAGAACAGACAGCAGATGATGGTAGACATATGGCTATCTTTAGAAATACTGCCCTTATCCAAAACTATGAAATTGCTATATTTACCTATTCCAAAAAGCACTCTGAGGTCTTCGGGTTCAGGTTTCACTTTAATGAAGCATTTCAGAAGAGGGGAAGCATCCAAGTGTAAAGCTGTGACCCAAACCAGAGTCTGTACCTGCCACCAATCCCTGGAGGAGCATACATCTATGAGATCCCAGTCAAATCACAAGCTCATCAGGTTCACCAGAAAGTCTCTGCACAGTAACAGCTGCCCTAGAGGAACCTGCTAATATCCACCCTAAGCCTCAGCTATAAACTTGATGTCTCCTCCATCCTTCACTTCTCTTGAGAGATGAGTCCAGCAGGATCTCCCTTATGGTCATCAATTCCCAAAAATGACACTTTAGGGACGTCACCTCCTCCCCTAGCCTTTGAGTATTAACTGGTTTTTTTATATCAGCTGGCCTAGAAGTGGAGATTCAGGTCCTTTCTCAGCCCACCTCATACCATCTCGTGGGACATTTAATTGCCAAATGCAGTCAGATTAGAAAGAGAGTTGGTGAAGAACAAAACAGAGACAAGAACAGCTCTGCACCTCTCCCTCTGGAGTAAAAAATCCACTGCTCATGGGACTAGACAGAAAGAGGCCAAAAACAATCACTGAGGGGGCGTCAGTCTAGAGCCTGGTCAGGCTGGACTGGTCCCTGCTTCTGAGGCTGTGTTTGGGTTTTAATCAATAAGCACTCAACATTAAGAGTAGGAACAGCCCCTGAAGGAGCTCCAATCTGGGCCAATGCCTAAAAGACTGCTATTAAAATGCAACAGACATTGCCTCATTAAGAACCACGCAGCACAAAATGTCCTGTTTTGCAGAGCTAAGCATGAGACCTTGTCTTGTTTTGGAAGGTTTTTAAAGGGTTGTGGTATCATATTCACCTCAGTGGGGAGGTTTTCACTGACTCACCAAAGCAGGATCAGGTCATTATGGCAATAGATCTTGCTAAACACAGACACATCCCGGATTCCGGAGTGCCCAGCACACTGCCATGCTTACATTTCTGCACTGGGCCACAGGACAGGCAAATGCTGGGAATATGGTTATTCCTCTGGCATCCCAAAGCCACATGACCACACCACTTAAAGCACCACCCTTAGGCACTTCACATTTATTTGCTTGTGTGCTCCCTACAACAGGTATACTTCTCTTTGGATTTTTGGTTGGGGATTTTTGTGGGCTGCATTGGTTAAAGAAGCAAGAATGTATTGTGTGTTCAAAGCAGTGTAGATATAGCTAGGAAGGCCCCCTCCTCTAATTAAAACCACCCATTTACTTTTTGTGTACACAGAAACATAACACAGCAGGAAACAACTGTCATATCAAATACCCCCTTATGGTAATTGTGGTTAAATACCGACTTTTTAATGGTAACATACTTATAGGGTTTTGGCAACAGATGCAAAAATAAGTAATCACTTTTTCTGGAGGGCTACCAAAATGGCAGGTTTCCCAAGTCAATCAGTTCTCCCAGGGACTGGGAATGTAGAAAGCAATTTAATGCTGCAAGGAATATGACAATCTATTTATAATGGCACAGTGTGAGAGGCTGAGAGGAGAAACTGCAGCTGTTGTATAAGGATTATAACTGACTGATTGTTTCTAACAAAATGTATTGCTATATCAAAAGGAAGTACAAGTTTAGCTGCCTGGCTGATTTTCTTTCCCTTGTACAGGTGTGGTGCCAGCTTGAATGAAATCAGGCACGAAGACAAAAACACCGCTTTGCGATCTCCCCTTGACACTCTGGGGTAGCCTTTGTCAACTCTCCTGGGGACTCACTGCATCAGAACCCACCCAGCCTTTGATAAAATGAAGAGAAAGGCTAGCCCAGATTCAGAAGACCCCATGGGAGCATCATGAGGGATAGAGAGCATCCCTGAGTGTTAAGTAATAGTCCTCCCTCAAGTTCTTGAAAAAGCTTTGCTTCCTGTTTCATATTTACTTCTCTTCCAGCTTCCATATGTATTTCTGTGGGCTGTTAAATAACAGCACCTCCATCCTAAGGGAAGGCTGCTTGCCAGTGCAGAAAAGCAAATGATTCCTACATTCTAGGTATAGCACATTACACATGCCAGATGTTATAATGACTATAATGTTTAGGATCAAGGACACAAAAAACAGCAAACAGCAAAATTTTCAGAGCACCCAAAGCCACCCACTTTGAAGAAACCATGATCCAGCAGCTGGCCCACCCCCAGGACACTTGAGTTCATGTTGTGCTTTTCACCCCAGTTTGAAAGGGCCAAGGGACTACAACAGCAGCAGCACAAGATTTCTCTAGCAACATATGCAAGGCCCAACATCCTCTGTTGAAAACTGAAACAGAAAACAGGCTTAGCAAAACATGCCTTTATCAAGTAGGATGCTAGGCATGATCTGTTAATATAAGCAAGGGGACTTTTTGCTCGTTGATGTGGTTAACCATAGTGCAGGGTGTAGTTCATCTCCAAAATCTATGCTCATGCTTTCCCTGCAAGAAGATAATCCAAGCCTGATAATTTCTCTCCTTCACCCTTATATATTACACAGTCAGCTAAAATCTGGGAGACAGAGAGATGAAAAACCTCCTGCATGTAAATCACTCTATTTTACACCCTTTACACCCTTGGAGCATGAATTTTCCATGATAGATTGGTGGAAACAAACCTAGTCCTCAGTCTGTATATCCCACTACCCCAACTTCCTGAAAGCCAGATACCAGCAGATACTTAGGAACCCTTAGGTCTCATAATTATAAGGATGAAGGGTTGGTAAAGCCACCCAGACAATTAACATGTCTCCCTCTGCTTTGTCTTTCCCCATCACCTCAGGATCATTCATCTGGCACATGAAGGTCTGATGCACACACTCAGGCTGTTGTTATTCCTGGGTTGTTTCCAGCTAGCTTGGTAAATCTTGGATACGTGGCACTTCCACATGTATTTTTGCCCATCTGGAAGAACCCCCTGATTATTCGGCAGGTTAGCTACAGTGCCAGCTAGTGACACCTCGAGATGCCACCACACCAGGTGGGGGTCACCCCAGCACTGAGACAAAGACAAAGCAGACTGCACCACATCACTAGAACAGATCAGGCACCTGGATGCTGCAATTCAGCCACCAGCAGCCCTGTGTTCCCACCCAGCTCTAGCAGGGCAAGTCACCTACCACACAAACCTTGCACCTGGAGGAGGTGGGGGTGGAGTTTTGTGCTGTTTGTGAAAAGGTTTATTGCTCTTTGAACCATACAGACAGCTGTGGCAATATGACTCTACCTGCTCTCCCAGCCCTGCCCAGTGGCACAGAGGGAAAATTATTTTTTGTTCCATTCTAGATGGGCAGCTGGGGCAAGGGAATAAGATCTCTCTATAAATATACACAGAGTTCTAGCATTTCTACAGCACCTTTCATCAGGGATCTTATAGCACTTCGAAATACTGAACATCACCAGGCCCCTGTGAGGGCTGGGGTAGTGAAGGGAAATGGGGAGAGCTCTTACAATGCCTTGTTTCAGCAGGCTGGTGTAAGAACAAGAAACCACGTAGGTAACCTGAGAAATGGTGCATGGGGCTTCAGGGGATTTTTGCTTCTAGAGAGTTTCTATTTGCATCTTTCAAATCTTCCTCTTTCAAAACATCAATTAGAAGGTAATTTAAATGATGTTCAGAGACAAAATCCTAACCCTGGTGCCTTCTGGAAGCCTCAAGTTCTGAAGCCTCCACAGCTCTGCTCCATGCACTAAAGATCTACAGTCATTGCCCTGTTATGATAACATGCATATAGATGGTCTGAATATACCAAGCAGTGGTATCAAGAAGCCAATGCAATTATTCTTCACTTTTCAGCACTGAAGAATGAATTCAAGTAGTACTTTAAAACTGAAACTAATTTATGCCATCAAAAGGTACCTTTTTACCCCTTCAGATTAGTGCAATGAGGCCTTACTACAATTAAAATCAGACCTAATAGGTTTTCAGTAACCAATAAAACACCTCAATATTACCTACCCTTTGGCCTCATCTAAACTGCAAAGCTTTGCTATATCACCCACCTCCATGCTATAAGTGGCCCAGGTACGTGGGATTTTCTCTCCTTCCCCCTCTCAACAGCTTAGTTTCTGTGTGAAAGGAAACCAGTCAGAGGCCAAAAGCAGCTGCAGCATGCTCCAGACAGACTCACAGGGCACCTGCTGAGCATTTCTGCCCCCCTCTTCAGCCAAGGCTGTCAACCTGAGAGGTTGTACCAGAGCAGAAGCTCAACTTCTCCAGCCCTTCACAATATGTGGGAAGAAGGCATCCCTCAAGGGGGATCAGAAGCACAAGCACACAGCAGGTGAGGATTGCTGTAAGAAATCAAGGTGAATCCTGCTGTCTCTGGGAGCTAAGAGAGAGCCCCCAGGCAACCCCTGCTCCGTGGTTCCCTCCCTAAATCACACGCAGGCCCAACCTTTCCCAACGCCCAAGGGCAGAAAGAAGGCCACATCTGAGAGTCCATCCTGAATTTTTTTCCTGTGTAAGCTACTACCTTCAAGTACAGGATCATAGCAATAGATTTCCAGCACAGCATCCTCTTTCTCCTTAAATCCAAGAGCTTCACCCCACAAGACATCCTGGGTGCTCCTGAAAAGAGAGGCCAGCATGTAGAACCAACTCTTCCATTGGGATGAGTGGGTGCAAAAGAAGTATGGAAATTTATGGCAGCAGACAGGCACCCATGGATTCAGGTGCTCCTGGCAGCTCAAGGTATTGACAGCTACTTTATGTAGTCATATCCTGCAGCTGCACCTCAGCAGCAGCTAAACCAGGTGGAGAGGAGGAACAGCACTGCATCATAAGAAACCTAGAAGCACTCTGATGAGGAATGCCCACACTGAGATGAAGGCTACTTCATTTGAGTAGCTGGATCCTGCACATATCTCTTCAACTGCAGTCTTTTTATTAGTCATATTTTCATAGGTGCCAAGAATCTAGCTACAAAGAACACTGTACAACTCAGGCATGGAAAAAGTTACTTCTTTGTGGTATCGCATTTTAGATGAAAAACCACTTCCTTTCTTCCACAGCAAAGCAAGAAAGCGTAGGCTTCAGTTTTATCAGTCACTGCATCTGCGCCTTCTTAACAAGTTTAAAGTCTGTGAGCCAAAAATGTATCTTTCCCTCTTTGACATTCATGTAAATTTGAAACATGTATAGCCTCATTGGAGTTTACAATGGTAAAAATGATGAATGCTGGAATTTTGTTTTTTTCATTCAACAAGAACAAATTGTTTCACAGAATAATATGCTTTCTCTTGAGAAGGCTCAGAAGTTACTTCTCAAGCTACACCAACGAACCACGTGGATTTTCAGTGTGCTGCTGCACATGGATTCAAGGTGGGTTTTGGATGAGTTACCTGCTGTGGGATAACAGCATGGCTCTCTAGTGATACGGGTGGCTGGGGAAAAGGAAGCACTCACTGTTGCTCACCACCCTTCCTGCTGGTCCCTTCCAGTCACACCACAATCTGTTTTAACTATTTCAAGAACAAATCTTCTTCTCTTCTGGCATTTGTTATCTCTTCTGCTTCTTGTTATTACAGCAGAAACCCACAAGTATCTATTTTAAGGTAATCTTTACACCCTGAATTTTCACTAGGAGATGTATCTTTCTGTCCTTTATCTCATGCCTAGACATGCAGGTATCTTCAAGAGGGACATCACATCTTTAGTGTCTTTCCTTGGGTGAGCTACATGTAATTCTCGGTGTACTTCTATAGCTATCCATAACTTTTTTATCTGCCTCTCTGCTTAGCTAGCTGTCTGGTTTGATATTTCCAGTTTGCACTTAACCAGGCTGGATATCCCCCCTTTGTCTTTCCCCATAGTCATATGCATCAATCAGAGCCTTTTTTATTCTTTCTGCAGCAGATAGGGAAGAAATATAGATGGAGCCATGCTCACCAATGCTTCCAAAGAAGAAATCAACACCACACAAGAGACTCTGGCTGTATCAACTTTGAGATGTGGTAATAACTTGAGATAGAATATAGGTCTATAAAGTATTAAAAAATTCCCCAAGTAATAGCATCTTGTACTTATGTAAGAAAAATGCTGACCTCTTAGTAGGAACTACAGTATGGCTCATAACAATATATCCCTGTGAGCTAAAGGCCTGGTTTTTAATGTAGTCATTTAACCGATGAATAATTTCAGATGTAGAAAAGACAAAATAATTTATACAGATATTACACAATTTTGGTAGCAGAACAGGAAACCCTGCCCAGGTGACCTTCATTAAGGATGAGATTTTCACATACCTAAGCTGTTAATAACTGCTCTAATTGTTAAGGGTATTTAATTCATTGGTTTCAATAAAGCATGACAAGAGCTGATGAACACTGCACCAGAATGTCACTGCTATCACTTTCCCTCTGGCACCTCAGCTTCCTGATGTTCAAATAACAGTTTCAGCATTCCCATCTGAGTTTTTCAATAACAAATCTCAGATCTCAAGTCAGTCTAGAATATTATATTACCAATCTTTTTCAGAAACATCATCATTCACACATCCTGCACCTACTGACTAAGTAGAAGGCAAAACCATCCGTCACTGGAATTAGTCTCCCACACAGCTGTCACTTATAAGAAACAGGGATCCACTGTTTCTTTCTCAATCTCCAGTTATTCCCACCTCTTGATAGCTGACATGGAACACATTGTAGGATGACACCCTCCAACTCTTTTTGCCCCAGAATTTTGCCCTTACAAGCCTGCTACACCAAAATCCTTGGCCTGTTTCTATGATTACAGAACAGTCTCTCTACTATGCTGCTGGTTTTTCATACTCACAGTTGTATTTTGTAGCAATATTTTGTATGAAGTTATTTTATAAAAAAGGTTGAGCTCTAGGGAAAGTTTAAGCTCTATCCCTCCAGGAATTACTGAGTTTGTTGACTGTGAGGAGAAAAAATACCACAAAATTTTCAAACTTTTTAAAATCATTTTAAACAAGTACAACTAATTAGAGTCTGATCAAAGCCAAGTGAAGCCCTTTGGAGCAGCTGCATTCCCTATATTTGTGAAAATCAGGCCATTCAGATAGTTATTTAAATAGGGAGTATTGGAACTAAGCCAAAGCCCTTTGAAATCAATGGGAATTTTTAATGACTTCAATGCAATTTGTATAATAGCTTTAGAAAATAACCTATTTTATTTAATTCATTGTTGCTGCTGTCTGTCACAATATAGATTGAGATATTTTTCAGTAGCAAGATCTACATAGGGTAGATCCACACAGAATTGCTTAAGTTGAAAGAGACCTCTTGAGATCATCTATTCCAAGCCCCCAGCTCAAGCAGGGCCAGCTACAGCAGGCTGCCTAAGACTGTGTCCAGTTGGGTTTGGAATATCTTCAAGGATGGAGACTCCATAACCCTTCTGGGCAACCTGTCCCAGTGTTTAGGAACCCTCACAGTTAAAAAAAAAGTACCAAACAAACAAAGCATTTACTGCTTTCCCTTTGTCCACCAAGGTAGTGATAACCTTGTAGAAAGCAAAATGGTTGTTCAAGGGTGATTTCACCTTTATAAATCAATCCATGCTGACAACTCTAAATGACCTTCCTGTCCCTTCATGTGTTAGGAAATACATTCCAGGAAGTTTTTCTCCTCCACCTTCCCCGGCATCAAGGTGAAGATGATTAGCCTGCAGTTTCTCAGAGGTCCTTCCTGCCTTTCTTGATGCAGAAGCTCTGAAGGACCTTCAGGAACCTCTCCCAGTCATAATGACCATTTGACATATCAAACAAAGATAATCAGTGGCCTTGCAATGACATCAGCCAGGTCCCTCAGCTCTCAGGGGTGCATGTCCACTGTGGTTAAGTGGCTCAGACTCCCTAGCCTGAGGGTAAGTCCTTGTTCCAGACTTTTCCTCTAGCCTCGGGAGCCTGGGATTCCCAAAGGCTGATTTTACTGGTCAAGTCTCAAGCAGAAACATCTGCTGCCCTTTGTTCATCTTCCTTCTTTTCAGAATGGTCCCTTCTTGAGCTTTGAGGAGGTGAGCTTTGAATATGACCCAGCTCTCCTGGACTTCTTGTCTCTCCAGGGCCATGTCCCATGGGATTCTTCCAAGCAGCTCTCTTAGGCTGAAGTCTGCTATCCAGAAATCATGGGCTACTTGTTATCCTGCTCCCTCCTCTTAGAGTCCTGAGCTCCACCATCTCATGGTTCTGCAGCCAAAGCTGACTTTGATTTATCTAGTTCAGTCTAGTTCTTCCTTGCCTGTATCAGGTCCAGGCAGTCACCTTTCCCTGTTGGCTCCTTGACTACTTGTGCCAGAAACATCATCAGGATACTCCATGAGCCTCCTAGATTGCTTGTTCCCTGCTGTATTACTCCACCAGCTTTTCTGTGGATCCCCCATGAGGACGAGGGCCTACGAACATGAGGATTCTTTCATTTGTCTGAAGGCCTCATCTATTTCCTCTTCCTAATCAGGAGGTCCATAGCAGATACCCATTACAACAGCACCCACATCAGACTGCCAACTCCTGGCCCAGTCCAAGGCAAAAGTTGTCAAAAATCTATTTACAAGTTTCTAAAGTAAGAAAGGACAATGTTTTTGTATTCACTTTCTACTTTAAAAAACAAACCCCACAACACCCCAAAAACACAAACCTGCAACTCTGGAACTGAGTGCACTCTTTCCCATTACAAAAGTACAGTGGAGAAATTCATTGTGCCAGGTCAGCCTTCAGTTTTGGAATGTCATGCCTGGCAACACAAATGTGTGATTACACACTCAAAGACTGCTTAACTCAAAGTCAATGTTTTCTATCTTTGATGAAAATGAACTTAACAGTGATGCTGGAGGCCTGAAATAGATCCCACCAAAACGTTTCACTTTAGAAGTGAGAGGAGTTTTGGAGAGGTTCAGATAAACTGGAAAGGAGCTCTGGGGGCAGCCTGTGCTGAGCTGTGTGAGCTCAAGTGTTGGCAGAGCTGGTGATTTCACAGTGAGTCCGGGATGTCCCAATGCATCGTCACTGTGTCCACGGCACGGTGCTGGAGGATCCTGTACCCACAGTGAGCCAGGCATCCTCTGAGGCCAACAGGACAACAGGCCTGGCACTCCAGCCCTCAGAGCAACCACACAGGAGCTGTAACCAGGGTCTGCAGAGAGTCCAGACCACCAAGTCAGTCTGGAGTGACAAGGCCATTCTGAGGCCAAGCTGGAAAGTCGAGTCCAGGGGTGAGGATCTGGCCCTCAGTCAACGGGGCACCTGGCCAGGTGCAACCACAGGCTACAGAGGTGCTCCCAAGCAAAGGGAGTTGATGCCTCTAAGGATAGGGAAGAAATCCATGCTCACCTACCTGGAAAGGTCAGGGCCATCCACCCCCAAGAGGAGGCAGGAAATCCAGAGACATCTGGCTATAGGAGAGCCTTCCTATTTGTGAGGCAGCATTTTGCAGAATAAAATCATGGAATCATTTAGGCTGGAAAAGACCTCTGAGATCACAGAGTCCAACCATGAACCTAGCACTGCCAAGTTCATCAGAAAAGCCTAAAAATATGTTTTCCACAAGAGAAAATTGCTATTTTCCTTTAATTTTGACACAGCAAGATGCCTCTCAGGTCTTGTTTCTCTACTTCTCAGCCTCTCCTTTACTTCACAGGGCTATTTTCTGTTGCTCTAATAATAGATCACGCTGTAATTCTCATGACTAACACATAATTTTTGATGCAATCCAGGTCCTACCTCTGCTTGTCTGGAGTTCAATCTTGACTGTCTAGCAATTGCTGAAAATGAAACTCAGGCAGAAACTAAGCCACGCTTGACTGAGCATAGAATTTATTGTTCAACTCTGTTGCTATTATATGTGGCTCAATTATCATCTCCTGCCTCTTTCAGGAATCTGGATACGCACCATGATAGATATTACTGAGACCTCACAAGAAACAGGATCATCCTGTGCCTGAATCCAATGCTCTTCCTTTAGTTTCTTGTTTCATTCCTGTATGAGAGTCCACTATTTTTCTACAAATCTGAATTACTTCAAGTCCCAGTTGGCTTATTTCCCTAAATACTGTTGCCTTGGTTAAAGACCCACCATGGTACCATTCTACAGATAATTTGAATATAAAGGTTTCTTTGGCATATTATGTGAGACCTCAGTCTGCCCATTTGACGAGCATTTTTAAAGACTTAAATGTTGTTTTACTGCATCATTATTAGGACATTTGAGAGGTAAGAGATCCACTGCTTTCTCCAGCCAGGAGGAAGTGTGATTTGTGCCATTCAGCAATTACACAATGACCTTTCAGCAGGTGGAAAAGAAAGGGCAAGTAGACGGCTGCATCACAGCTGCACGCTTTTTATAAGGTCGTGTATATTATATAAAATCTGTGTACCCATTTACAGATAATGTGTAGTATGAAATATCAATACATACATAAAAATTGCATTGATTTCCCCCTTGCCAGAGCTCTTGTTGATGTAAAGATTTCACAGGGACATCTGTATTTTTGGAAAGTGCTTGAAGGCATTTCTGGCAAATATGCTGCAAATATGGAAATTGATTGATTGATTGATTGACCTCGTTGTGAGACTAGTGTTAATAAAACTCACTGGCAGGTTACCAAGAGGCATAAAACAATGCCACCTCTGTCCTTTCCCCAAGAGGCAGAAGCACTTTCCCTGACTCTTTGCAGTAGACCATCTGCAAGTCTCAAGGTCACGGTGGGTAAACCTCCATCACCCATGGCTGTCTATCCTTGGCTGTCTCGCTGCCTGCTGTCTAGCCAGCAGTGATGAAAGCAGGTGATCAGACTGTGGAGGCTCCCACACCAGCAAGAGCATGTCTGATGTGTACTGAGGCTACACAAAAACAAGGTACGATCCCAATGCTTTGGAAGTGGCCCTTCCTGCCAGGCAGTTTTGGCTGCAGTGTCCATGAAATGGTGAAGTTCAAGATGCTTCGGGCAGCAAGAATGGTGCACATCAAGCAGGACCCCAGACTTCAGGAGAGCAGATTCTGGCCTCACCAAGGACCCTCTTGGTAGAGATCCTTGGGGTAAACCCCAGGATGGAAGAGAGGTTAGATGGAAAGTTGGTTGATATTCAAGGATCACTTCCTCCAAGCTCAGGAGAAGCCCAAAAGAGAAGAAGTCAGAGAAAACCAGTAGGAGGGTAGATGAACAAGGAACTCCTGGACAAATTCAAATGCAAAAAGGAAGCCTACAGAGGGTAGAAGCAAGGACAGGCAGCTTGAGAGGAATAGAGAGAAATTGTCCGAGCAATTAGGTTAGGAAAGCTAAAGCCCTGATAGAATCAAATCTGGCCAGGGATGTCAAAGGCAACAAGAAAAACTTCTCCAGGTACATCTGTGATAAAAGGAACCTAAGGAAAATGAAAGCCATCTCCAGAAAAAAACAGGAGAGACCTGGTTATCCAGGACATGGAAAGGGCTGAGGTAACAATTTTTTTGCCTCATCCTTCATCAGCAAGTGCTCCAGCCACACCAGCCAAGTCACAAAAGGCAAAGGTGGGGACTGCAAGAACAAAGAAGCACCCACTGGAGAAGATCAGGTTCAAGAACATCTAAGGGACCTTAGGATGGATGGAGGAAGGAACACAAGTCCATGGAGTCTAATGAGACAAATCTGTGGGTCCTGCAGGAACTGGCAAATGAAGTGGCCAAGCCACTATCGACCATAGCTGAGAAGTCGTGACCATCCGCTCAAGTTCCCACTGACAAGAAAAGAGGAAACATAACTCCCATTTTAAAAGGGGGAAAAACAGAAGCCCCAGGGCATTACAGGCCAGTCAGTCTCACCTCAGTGTCCAGCAAGTTCATGGAGCAGATCCTCCTGGAAACTCCTAAGACACATTGAAAATAAGGAAGTGTTTAGTGACAGCCAACATGGCTTTGCTAAGGGCAATTTGTGCCTGAGAAATTTGGTGACCTTGTATTATGGAGCTACAGCATTGGTGGATAAGAGAAGAGAAACTGGCATGGTCCACCTGGACTTGTGAGACATGGATGTGAGGGATGAACCATTCAGTGGAAAAGGAATTGGGTCAGACACAGAGTTGTGATTAACAGCTTGATATCCAAGTGGAGACAGTGATAAGTAATGTTCCTCAGGAGTCAGAATTGGAATGAGCACAGTTTAATGACTCTATCAGTGACATGGAGAATGGGATCGAAGGCACCCTCAGTGGTTTTAATGACATCTGACCATGGGGTGTGATCAACTCGTGGGAGGGAAGGAATGCCATCCAGAGGGACCTTGACGGCTGGAGGGGTGGGCCTGTGTGAGCCTCGTGACATTCAACAAGGCCAAGGACCAGATCCTGCACCTGTGTCAGGGTGATCCCAAGCACAAATACAGGCGGGGTGGAGAATGGATTGAGAGCAGCCCTGAGGAGAAGCACTCAGGGGTGTTGGTTGGTGAGAAGCTCAGCATGACCTGTACTCACAACCCAGAAAGCCAAACTTGTCCTGGGCTGCATCAGAAGAGCTGTGACCAGCAGGTCAAGGGAGGGGCTTCTCCCCCTCCACTGTGCTCTCCTGACACCCCACCTGGAGTGCTGTGTCCGGCTCTGGGGACATCAACATAAGGACAACGTCCAGCTATTGGAATGAGTCCAGAGAATGGTGATAAAGAGGCTCAGAGGTCTAGAGCACCTTTCCTGTGCAGACAGGCTGAGTGTTGGGGTTTCTCAGCCTGGAGCAGGGAAGGCTTCAGGGAGACCTTGGAGCATCTTCCAGCACCCAAAGGAGCCTACGACAAATCTGTAGAGGGACTTACAAGGACAGGGAGTGATAGGACAAGGGGGAATTGAATTTCAATTTGAATTGAAAGAGGGCAGGTTCAGGTGAGATATTAGGAGGAAACTCTTGACTGTGAAGGTGTCAAGTTGTCCAGAGAAGCTGTGGAAGCCTCATCCCTGGAAGTCTTCAAGGCCACCTTGGATGGGGCTCTGAGCAGCCCTATCTAGTGGAAGATATCCCTGCCAATGGCAGGGGGGTGGAACTAGGTGATCTTTAAGGTCCTTTCCATCTCAAACCATTCTATGATCATAAATCACCGCTGTCCACTCTTTAATTTCCTTGTCTATATGCTAGAGAGCCTCATTTGACTTTCTGCCACATTATCAGATTGGAGCTTATGTTCACTTAACGCTTAAATCCTTTTAAGGGTTGCTACTTTCCACAATATTATTAGTCATTCTGTAAGGTTTGTCTGCATTTCTTTGTCTTCATTACTTTGCAAATGGCTGCAAAAACATCCTTTGTTTCATTGGGGCACACTAAAAAGGTAATTCACATTACTTAGTGTAGCTGAAAAATCTTTAGCACAATTCACCAGTACTAGTCAGGAAAAGAATGTTGAACTGGAATGTGGAGTTACCATAATTGAAATATTTTGGGAGAACAGCTTGATTCCAAAGTTGTAATAGAAACCAGGCACAATACTGTGGAAATGGGAACCACAGGTCTTAGAGGGCCTTCATCCCTGCTTTCCTGCATGAGAAATGTAAAAAGTTATTAAATTAATTTCAGTCCAGAGTGTTCCAGCTGTAAGAATCTACAACAGATTTTGAAGTCCTGGTCCTCTGTGAAAAAGGATCACTTTTCTCCAGAGCTCCATCACTTGCCCTTTTACCAATCTTTGTGCCATCTGCAGCTTCTCCCCAGCAAATTGAAAAAAACCTTTGTTTATATGGAAACTAACATAAGGAAATCTCCAACATCTTTTTTATCTGTTTTGAATGTAGTTTAGCAGCTGGTGACAAGGAGCTGAGCCAGCTCAAGAAGCTCAGCCAACTCTGTGGACCATCAGCAAGTGATGATGATCATTTCCAGAGTGAGAAATCCTACACTATTTGTTTCTGTTTACTCTTCTGGTTATGCCTGCTCATTAAGATTCCTGAAAGTGGTGTCAGTTAGTCTTTGTATTTCAGTGTAGCTGGTGTGATAATACTTAGAGTTATCTATCAGTCTATTGTTCAGTGATGCTTAGCATCAACCCTACCAGTATCTCAAGATTCAGGGAAGAAAACAGCAGCTAACTTTTTATTTTCAAATAAAATCCGCGTCAGAGTCATTCCGAATTCTCCTAGCTTGAAGGAAGATGCTAATCAGGCATGTGTTTTGACACACATGACTGTATCACCTAGGGGATGACATAAGGATCAGAGCAGGCCATGAATCACTAATCCCTCATCATTGCTTCCAGTGAAAGTGTATTCTGTGGGGCAGAAAAACTGATTTTGTAAGGTGTTGTTGCTCTTTTTCCTCTTCCTTTCTCTATTTCTTGTTAGTATACTTCTTCTCTTATACCACTTGATCAACCTGAAGCAGAAAATAATCTGCTAAGGAGTACTGATGAGAAGCCCTCCTCTGCTTAACATGAGCAGGACTCACTAGATGGTGGTTGTTCAGGATGTGAGAGCCCAAACAGACCCCACAGAATGAGTTGTCATAAGCAATAAAGCTGCCAATTTGCAAAATAATGCTTCTCCAAATGAAAACGAGGTTCAGGATGACTATGGCTAACCACAACTTTGTCACAAACCTACATATGCTGGTATCACTACTCACTCTCAGACGGCAAAGGGTAGTGGAATTTCCAGGGTTATGTGTTATGAATATTGGCTTTCTGGTGGCCTTTTACTACACATGTATGTATGAGTGCAGTGGGGCCACCAGCACATTCATGGATGTCATGAATGCTCCAGTTCCCATTTCACTGAGAGAGCATTACAAAGTGAATCCAAAATCAGCCAAAGGCAAAAGACCCCTAAAAGGGTCTTTACAAGCAGGCCTGAATCAAGAAGATAAAAGAAACAATTATCTAAGAATGACAAAAATGACATACTACCATTTCTAATCCCTTTTGATCTGACAGGAAAAATAGTAAACATGGCTGTATTTGTGCACATACCTTAACCTCCTCTTTGAACTCCAAAGAGTCTTTAACAAAGCCCAAGATGCATGTAAGTTTTTATTGTGCTTTAAACTTGAGTCACACACCTGAACTCTGCCCACCTGGGAGCACTGAACCAGTGCTCAAGTCCAGGGACCACGAGGAGCAGCCAGGACTCCAGTCCTGAGCAAATGCTTCTTAAAGATACATGTTGTTTGTTCACATAAAACTTTATGCTGGATGCAAAACTGCAGCCCTCTGCTCCCCTGAGTACTTCAACCAGTATGTTAAGCAGTGCTGCTCCCAGAGCTGCCCCCTGGGATGGTTTATGAACCTTCTTTGTACAGGAGGGAAGAACCCCACAAACATGTGCAAAAGGTGGGAATGTGGCAGAAGGAAGACAACTATTTGTAAGCAGTTTCATTCATCACCCAGGAGATACTAAACAGGAGCAATGAAATGGGAGCTATGCCAGTTCCCTCTTTACAAGTGTTTTCAAATAACACTTGTCTCACTCCTTGTCACCTCCCAGACCAGAAAGCAAGAACATTAGCTCATCATTCCTTCACATCAGCTGAATCCATGCTCCGCGATAACACTGCCACCTCTCATATATTCCAAGACCGTGGGGTTTTTTCAATACTTAAACTTCAATCTCTCCTATTTCCCTTGAAAGACCAGCAGGACAACCTGTCAGCAACTCACTGTGTGAGAAAGGAGTGGACTGTTAACACCAAGAGCACTTGCTGTGCAGCTGCACTTCACATAAGATGTGAGCTTTGAATGCAAAAACGTGGCTCTGGCTTCTACATCAGAGAGCTTCAAATCAGCCACTCAATGCATGACTGTGCAAAATCATGTCTGTAGTGCCCAGGTACCTGAGGCCTGTTTCAGGTAATAATAATACCCTTAGCTTAGGGTATTAGGTCCTAAAGGGATTGATGGGTTCAACAGCTCTAAACCAGCAGTTGCGACCCTTGGGAGGGTACAAGGGTTGGAAAAGTGAGCAGCAGCAGAACTTTTATTCTCCCTAAGCAACCCCTCCTATTGCTGCTGTCAGAAACCAAATGCTGGGCTAGATGGTATTTCTGCAGGATAAAACAAAAAAATACCTTAGTCTTAACTCAGAAACATCCAAATCTACACCCACTCCCTTTTAAAACCTGTGGCCCAGATCTGCAGTATTGTGTCTAAAGTGGTATTTGCTTAACTGGAGAAGAGAGAGGAAATCCCTAAATGTATTTCTAGCATTATTGCCCAGAAATTCATGAAGGAGAAATAAAGGACCCTGAAGAGTTATGACACATGCCACATACCTCCCAAGTTCTATTGATTTAAGCCACAAGAACCTTGCTTCACTTTGACCTCTGAGCCGTATTTGCATTTATTGAGTAATGCCTGGCAAATCCCTCAGTGAAATCATCGGAGAAAATATGAAAAACAGAAAAGTCACTCGACCAGTATGGCAGCCGTGTGGTGAGAAAACACCAATGTGTGACTTAAAGAACAAGGTATGGGTTAAGATGGGGGAGAAAAGAAAGGGAGACCTACAACACTTAGGCTGGAGAACAGGAACATTTCGCTGCAGGTTCTTAAAAGTGAGCTGCAACAGTGGTCATGGCACAAACATGAGAAAAGCATTAGTTTAAGCATATTTGTGGATATTTACTCTCCATCGATATTTTAAAGACTGGATTTGCAAAAGCAAAACTGTCCCTTCCCCTCCATTGCTGAAATCCAGAGAGGGCTTCTGCTGTTGACGTCAGCAGGAACCACATTAGGCCAAAGCTCATTATTTTCAAAAATCTCTGTGAAATATAGTCAAACAATCAAACAGTGCAAGTCCTACAGGCCTACTTATATTTACTAGGGAGTCAAACTGAATTTCCTATGTGATCCATGAAATTATAGAAAGCAAAAAAGCTATATAAAAAGAGAATAAGCCTGAGCTCTCAAGCTGAATACACATTTTTACACCATTATTTTTAAATATGATGGCACTGCCATAAGTATGTGATCTTCTGTCTTCCCAAGAGCAGTCACACTTGCATAAGGCTAGCAGGGGAGCAACAGTTAAGGAAGCATGAGGGCTGCCCTATCACATGGTTCCAGAATCCCCAGTATCTGCTGGGGATATATCCTTTCCCCTTTTCTCCCTGTAATATGAAGGGAAAGGATGGAGGCTTTTTAATTTGTTCATTTGTTTTGGGAGGAGAGATGCCTGAGAAGACCTTATGAGAGGAACTTCCTTCAGAGGCACATCTGCCCTCAAGCAACACCTCCCAGTAAAACCTGTTACCCAGTAGGGAGCTGCCCAGGAGGAGAGGGCAGTGTTTGACTCACTGTAGGATGGGTGCTTTCACAGATACTCTCACAAACCCAAAAAATGTGTAATATTACAGACCATGAATTCACTGTATTTTCCTTTGCTTTTTTTCCTCTTCTTAAATAGAGACTATAAACAGATTTATACTACTTTTAGAAAAGGCAATGCTGCTGGGAAAGTGACAGTGACATATAGGAGATGAGCTCTGTAGGAGGAGGGCTGTGGGTTTCCTTCACCACCATGCCCTGCCAGCCATGCCCCAGGCAAAATATGTGGTGAGCTATCCTGGCAGCTCTGCTGGGAGCATGGCCCTGATGGCCACGGGGACCACAGGGGGCTACGGCAGGGTGAAGAAAATGCTGTGCCAAAAGGAACCTCAAGGTCTTGACAGCCAAATCACCACCACTCCCAACAGTGCTGCCTGTACAGAGATCCCAGACATTTTACAAGGACACCAAAAATGCTCTCCTAAGCTTGTTAGCCCAGAAGCAGAGAGGTGGCTCCATGATCCCTCTCCTGTCTGGCTGGGCAGGGTTGGCATCACATCCTGGATGAGTGACCCAAAGCCTTCCTTTGAAGCTGCCGGCTGCAGCTACAACCCCATCAACGTGGAAGATTTTAAGCACCTTCTTCAGCTTCTGAACACCTACTTTATTTCCCCTTTGAGATGAAAGAGCAGGCTTGAAGAGCAAGTCTGGGAGAGAAGGAATATGGGTAGCACATCAGTGACTTCAGCAGTCTTCAAGCTCAGGACTGTCTGCTTGATGCAAAGCCCCAGCAAATGAGTGAAAACATAAGTTACACTCAGACAGAGTGGGTACAAACCCCTGTCAACATCTGTGCACTTCTTTTTATGTCCATTTTATTAAAGCATTTATATTTGGAGCTTAAGAACACAAATCTTTTAGCAGATGTGCCATTTGTGAGGCATATCCCCAAGTAATTGACTTTCAAGCTATAAATACAGCATCTCTCACCTACCACGCCTGTGATCACGAGCTAAAGAGAGCCTGCAGAGTGGGAAGATGGTCATTTGAATTTGTGAAACTCTCGTAGGATGCCTAACTCTAGCGCTAATTTTGGCTCATAACTTTTCCCCACAGTCATGTATATCCCTGTAAGAATCTTTCTTTAATCCATCCACAGGCACTTTAATGCCCCATGAGAGTTTGTGGCCAGTCCAGGACTCCCATGAAGGAGCTTTTAATGCTGCATGACAAACTGGTACCTACGTAAGAGATCAGAGGTGACCACGTCATTTATCACACCACCACCCTCCCTGCCTTCCCACAGAGCCTTTGACAGACATCACATATTCCCTTTGCTGTTTCTAATGGGACAGGCATGACTTGTGGAGTAGTTCTGGGTCTGGCCACACAAAAGGAAGGAATACAACTTTGATTAAGAAAAAAAAAGTTCTTTTTGTTCAGTTTTGATATTTTTCCAGTGTTGTCTAGGGTTGTTTTATTTTTAACAGCAACAGATCCCAGGTACAATCCCCAGCATAAACACAGAATCACAGAATAGTTTGGATTGAAAAGGACCGTAAAGACTGTCTAGTTCCAAGGGTTCCAAGAAAGGTGTGCAAGTCTAGGGACACCTTCCACTAGACTAGGTTGCTTAAAGACCCATCCAGCCTGGCCCTGAATATTTCCAGGGATGGGGCATCCACAGCTTCTCTGGGCACCCAGTTCCAGTGCCTCACCACCCGTAGAGTCAAGAATTTCTTCCCAATACCTAATCTAAACCCACTGTCTTTCAGAGTAAAGCCAATCCCCCTTGTCCTATTCCCACCTGCCCTTGTAAAAAGCCCCTTTTCAGCTTTCTCTAGCTACTGGAAAGTGCTGTATGGTCTCTTTGGGTAGATTTTGGCAGGTTTCACAGCAACTAAGAGCTGTGGGGCAGCTGGATGTACAACAGACATTTTTCTTCTTTTTGTTTTCATTTTGTTTGTTTTGTTCTTGAGCAGGTTTGATCTGGCAATCAACTCTTGTAAAGCACTAGGATTACAACAGACTGAGTGGTTTATGCCCCATTCCACTCATGGCTTTTCACACAGCTCGGTTTCCTTTTCACTGGAGTTTACTTACAGGGACTGCAAATTCTCTACTAGAGAAGTGGGGGGGTTTCACTCCTTCTTCCTCTGCATGACTGCGTTTACCCATGTTTTGCATGAGCACAGTTTAATTTATACCAGATATGAAAATTCATAAAGTTCCTCTACGACCAGTGAAAAATAGTAGGCCCCTGCTACAAATCTCTTATGCAGCGGAAAAAAAAATTAGCTGTGAAAGAACTGGAGGGCAATAGGTTATGGCAATGACAAAATACAAGCATTTAGCCATATGCCTGATATTGTTAAACAAAATCCATTATGGAGGTTGCACGTGCTACTTATGAATAACAATAACTGGAAGTATGTCGGAAAAGAAAGTACATGAAAATCACAACTTCCAAGAAAGAAATGTGCCATCACCAAACATGATTATCCACCCAGCCAGCACCAGGGTCCAGGCAATTCTGTAAATCTGAAGTGCACATCCCCTCCAACCTTTCTATCCATTACTTCTCTCCAGAAACTTAGCTTTGAGCCTGATTGAGGCTTAGAAAGAAAGCTTTTTGATAGAATATATCCAAACTTCTTCCACATGAGAGACAAAACACAAAAAATACAGCATAAAAACCCTCTTCCTCTTAGAAGGGAGGGACAGGTTGCATCTTCCACTGGCTCACTGTTGAGCCCTGACTAGAGAATTAGAAGCAAGAGGAGCCTGTAAGTCACCTACTCACTTGTAATTCTGTCCATTTGTGCAGTCCTTAGGGATGCGATTCAGCAGCCCCAAGGGAGCTATGAACAGAGCTTGTGTGTGACACCCTTCAGCAAGTCATTACATGGGCACAGAGCAGCAGTCAGGACAGTGCCAGCCCACCCCTGCGGAGGAGACCAGACAGCCTAAATAAAGAACTTATGATGAAGCTTTTCCCTTCTCCCACTCCTGATGGCATTAAAAGGACCAAAACAGAACATGATGCAGAGCAGCAAGCAATTTCATCCTAAAATCAAATTATTTAATATTCCAAGTAGAAACACATAAAAGGATCCTCCCTGGTAAAACTGGTTACCCAAGCCAGTCCTGCTTAGAAAATTCTTTAAAAGCTCATTTCTGTGCTTTGTCTCATTGCCCTCTTTGGCTGCCAAAAGCAGTCTAATTTCCCAGTTTGGCCACTGTTTTGCATGTGATGTCACTTTTCAAGTGCTCTGCAGCATGCTGCAGAATTTGGACTATTCAGGCTGCGTTCAGAGTTTACCAGCATCACCACAATGTGCAGAGAACATTGTCTCCAAGCATCAGGCATCCTGTCAGCACCACAGCACAAAGGCCAAGCATCCCATCCCAGCACTACCTGCTGAGCTCCCTAATTGCAGCTGGCAGGACATCAAGTCCCAAAACAAGGAGCTGACCTATGACTTTGTCCATGCACCCCCAGCAGAGGATGGGCAGCTCAGCCTCCCTGGGTGGGCCACATGCAAAGCCCCGTGGTTACAGCTGCTTCTGATTTGGAGGACCCTGGGCAAGGGCTCTACCTCTGTCCAGGACACAGAAGCACTGCAGGAACCTGATCCAAACCTGGGCCGAGCAACACCCAAGAGCTGCCCCCTCTGAGGGAAAAGCTGCGGTGGGCAAACAGTTAACAAAGGCTTTCTCATATTCTTTGTGTAACCAAATTTACACCAGCAAAAGCTGTGAGGTCTTCAATGAAGCTACATGATGAGAAAAATAACTTCATCACACCACTCTTTTCCTGAGAGACAGAAAGCAGGCCCTGATCTGCTTTGTACATACCAACCAAAAAAGAAGGTAGCACACATGGAGCACCACCATGGGAATCCAGGGAAGTCACTCCTTACTTCTCCCCAAGGTGGTGACACATCTCAGCAGTCTCCAACAATGCAGCACAAAGCTAAATCAGGGATTAATTGCACTGAGTCAAGTAGCTGCTGTATCAGGCCTAAGACAGAGGGCAGGATTTGAATGAGAATCATAGAATGATTTAAGTTGGAAAAAACCTCCAAGATCATCAAGTCTAACCATTAACCCAGCACTACAGGCTACCACTGAACTGTGTCCCCAAGTGCCAGATCTACACATCCTTTAAAAACCTCCAGGGATGGTGACTCAACTTCCCATGGTGAAATTTTTCCCAATATCCAATCTAAAAGTTCCCAGGCACAGCTTGAGACTGTTTCTTATTGTCCTACTGCTCATTACCTGGGAGAAGAAACCAGTCCCCACTTGGCTACAATCTCCTTTCAGGCAGTTGTAGAGAATGACAAGGCCCCCCTGAGCCTCCTGTTCTCCAGGCTGAACAACCCCATCTCCCTCAGCTGCTCCTCGCAGAACCTGTGCTTCAGACCCTTCACCAGCTCCACTGCCCGTCTCTGGACTCTCTCCAGCCCCTCAATGTCTTTCCTGTAGTGAGGGGCACAAAACTGAACACAATACTCAAGGTGCAGCCTCACCACAGCCTACTGAGTCCTTGAAAAGACAGTATTTAGCCTCCACCAATTCAGTATTATGTCTTCAGTATTACAGTGCACTAATTATAAGAGAAGAAAACACCACTAAATACTTTGGAAAACATTTAGGTCTTTCACTCAGATGCCTTTTTGAAATATTGCCAGTTTACCCACAGTATTTGTCTGTCATTTTAAAAGGCAACGTTTCCTAAAGCCATTTGAAACCCACAGGCTGGCAGCAGCCTTGTTACTTTTTCTTCTTATACAAATTCATCCTCAGTGCAAAACCCAAGGTTTTTCAGGTGCAGGCGAAACTGCAGGCACCAGCTAACACACCAGTCATCAGCACTGCAAAGCTCATCAACACAATTCTCACCTGAACATTTTAGGGAGTTTATTTTTTTCAAGTATTGAATTGACACATCCCAGCACAAAGACCACCAGGAACTCGGCTCCTCAGGTGTTGAGCCAAGGAGTTTTTCTCTCATAGCTGACCTGGCACTGTGGGAAGAGAGGAGGCACATGCCAAAGGTGTGACCTGGGTGCTGTGAGCAGTGAGAAGGGTGACTGCAGGGCTCTGTGCACAGTGACAAATGAAAGTCAAGCCACAAGACATCCACATCACTTGGCATGCCAGGTGCCTGGACAGAAAATAACCATAGGTCCATCTGGGATTCAGGAGACAGCTGCCACAGATCTGCCACGTGACATCAGGGCACTTGGCTCATCCCATCATCGCTGAAGCACAGGGATGCAATGTTTGCTCATCTTTGCCTGAAGAGCATCGGGCAGGGACAATCTCTGGCCACATCTGTGACCAGCAGCAAGCCAAACAGCCAACAGGGGCTTGATGTGCACCCCCCAGAGCAGCTGTATCCCAAATCAACATGTCAGAATAAGGAGCCCTTTGGTGTTAACCAAAGCCCAGTCATTTTGATGCGGTTATCACTCTGAAAGCCACGCAGGGAGCAAATTAAACAAGCTAATCCAGCCGGCGTCAAGCGCTGCCAACACACATCAAGGAAGAGGACGGCAGGCTTTGCCCTTGGCTTTGCTTCTGCAAGACAGGCAATGAGCCTTTTGTTTGTCCTCCTGCGATAACAGGTATCAAATGCCAGGCAGGTGTCAAGTCTAGAGGGGAAAAGAGAAATCCATCCTTCCGAGGTCAGGTAATCCATTGCTCTTTGTGCCTGCAGGGAAGAGGCCGCCGAGCTCTCCCTGTGTTTATTCAGCCACAGGCTGCAGTAACAGCGACCGTGGTACTGCCTGGCTGGAACATGGAGCTCTTTTATGTTCACAGCGACATTGTTGGTATAATCAACTGACATGTACCTCACTTCTCTTCATTGTGATTCACGCTCTGCGCTAATTAAACAGCACATGACAAATGCCACGTTATTAGCAGCAGCTGGAGAGCCTGTAAATCTTGCAGCACTTGAACAGAGGAGCTGTGCAGTGTGACAGCACCCTGCAGGTGTTGAGACAGCGCTGATGAAGGATGCTGGATCCAGGCAAGGCATAAACACCTCTTGCCAAGTACCCTTAAAGTTGTCTCAGCAGTGAAAGGTAACCATGTGCTACGTGAACAGACAGCCACAGATAACACCAAACCCTTACCTAGCTGCTTCCCAGGTGCCAGACCTTTGCACAAGAGGAGCCTGGGTGAACCCTTCCCAACCTGCAGTCATGGAGACCCTCTTGGCGTGCTGGGTATGTTACTTTGCATCAGGATCCTGCTCCAGACCTAACACCCCAAGCTACCAACACAACCTTTACTTCCAGCCCCAGCCTAACACCCTCCCATCCTCAGTTTTCCCCTCTGGCTCTAAGGCACCATGGTGCAATGAAGTAGCCTGTGCCAATGTACATCATGGGGGGATAAAAGCTGATCTTCAGCATCCTAGAAAAAGGCAAAAGAAGCCAGAGCAATACCAAAAACACTATCTTAGTTTAAAGGGCAGCCAAGAGTTAAAACTTCTGTGCATATGCTGTAAAGCTATTCTTTCCAGGGGGCAATTGCTCAACAGACTTTTAGAATCCTGTATAGTTACTGCTTTTCTCTACACAACATCTTTTTGTCTGTCTAAAAAAATACTATTGTCAGACTGCATCATTCCTTCCTCTTTACTGTGATTTGTGATGATTTGGTGGAAGGATTCTTTAAAAATAAGTAGCAGCTGATGCACTTTTACAGCGAAAGCCTGCATTTTTCATCATTGTTGTCATGGGTTTATTTATACAGAGCAATTCATGTAGAAAACCTCCCCCCAGCACTGGGCAATCCAGGGCACAGCCATGCTGAAAGTCATAGCCCATAAATGCAAAGTAAGCCTGTACACAAAAAACCCCCCACAGAACCAAACAGAATTAAAAAAGAATAAAAACTAAAGACCTTCAGGGATTTTACATCCTCAGAGGCTCCCGGGAACAGAAGATGCTCCTGAAGCTCAGGTGCTTGCACAGAATGTGATGGTGGTGACCCAGCGTGTCTCTGGCAAAAGAGGTTAAAGCTTGGAAAAGCAGAAAGATTTTGACTCCTTGTTTAACTAGAAGGTGAAGATTTTTGTCTTGTGGCTGACAGATATAGTATACAGTCGCTCCTGTTACATTTAGAGAATTGTTTCAAGTGTGAGAGGAACAAGCTCTTCATTTCAGTCCATCTTAAACCTCTGCTGGTTCATGCGAACATTTTGGCATTCAGACCATTTGCAGGAGCTTCTTTCTCATGTTCTTTCCTCTGTGTGAATACCTATATGGGGCACTTCCATTTTTATTTTTTGGCTTGACCTTCAAATGCCAGCTGGGTTTAATAGCACAGATGGAGACAGCAAACCCAACAAGTGCTCCCTGGCACCTTAATCCAAAGAATGTGACTGAGTTGTCACTGTCTGCTCCTGGCTGTGGTGATTGACCTCAGCAATGTCTCTTTCACCAGCCACATCCCAGTCCTGGAGGAAGCCTTTGGAGTAAGTCAGCTAAACAAGCCCAGCAGAGGCCCACAGAAAGGGTGAAGGAGCCATGGGGATCAGCAGCACACACTGCTGCTTCACTCCCAGCCCTGCTGCAGCGTGTCCCCAAGAGCTCTCCATGTCCCACCTGCCATGACAGTGCTGAAGGCAGCCCCAGTGCCCACCTGGCTGCCTGCCCACCCAGCTGCAGGCTCAGGACACCTGTCCTCAGGCTGGTGCACCCAGGCCATGCAGGGCAGGGAGGGCCTGGCCCATGTGCCACATGTCACAGCAGGACCTTTAGCCAACTCTTGTCCTTAGAGGCATCAGTTTTTCCCAAATGCCCTTCTTTGACCAGGTCTAATTGCTTCACCTGACCTGCATTTCCTGTGGCTGGGCAAGGTCTGCCAGCTCCAGCCCCCTGCACCTTCTCTAAGGCTGAGCTTCTGTCAGTAGGGGTGCACATCATCACCCTTGTCCTGACCTCCTCCCATCCCCACCTGTTCCCTGGCTGCTCACATCTCAACCTTCCCTGATCCCCTGTACTTGTCCTCTACATCCCCAAACTCTCACATTCCAAGGCTCCCTGTGGACAGCCACATCTGTGGGGTCACACAGGGGCGATGGGGCTGCTGGCTCTCCTGCACCATCAGACACACTGACTGAGTCACTGTGGCTTCGAGCAAGCAGCTGGAGCAATGCTGTGCAAGTATAGGATGGTCCATGGCTGAGTATCCCAGTCCTCTCTAGCTGCAAAATCAGCTTTCCATCATGAGTCATCTGATTATTAAGTACCAGGGAACGAGCTGGACTAGAGGTGACACCACCCCCAAGGACACAGAGATCAGTGTTTTGAGACACTGCATCTGCACCAAGCTGGTGGGGAGCATCTGAAGCCAGTCACTGTTTTCACAGAAAACAAACCATAATGCTGCTGGTGAACTCGCAGCATCTTTCCACCCTGCATTCAGCCAGAATGATGAGCACAAAGTCCTGTGATTCACCCTGAAATTCATCTCCAGGGCAGCAGAGACAACTCCCAGGACAGAGGCGGGCAAGCACAGATGTGGCAGAGGTGGCCAGGCCCCTTTGTCATGGGCTGAGTGAGTGCCACAGCAGCAATTCCCAGGGAGCAGCCTCGGCTCCCGAGCCAGCTGGTCATGCTGGTTGCGACCACCTCGGGCGCACAGGCAGCAGTGTGATGCTGCAGGACCTGCTCTAGGGCAAGGAGGCCATGTCAGAGTGCAGAACACTTACTGCCTCTGACAGACCTTCGAGCAGGAGGTCAGTCATCGTGCCACAGGCAACACAGGATTAATTTGTCCAGCACAAATAGCATTTTTGTTACCATTATCCCGTGACTCAGCACTCTGCATCTTTCATTTAGTGCCATTACAAAAGAGCCAACGCACAAAAAGTGGGGCAGACAAATGCAATCCCTTCCAAAGGGATGCTGGAGAAGCATGCCAAGGAGCTGGTACCACTGGCAAAGCACAAGAGCTCTGTGACAGCTGGAAGAGGAACGACTACAAGTGATGTGTAGCCAAGCAGGGTAAACTCAGGATGTGTGAGGGAAATCTCTCTGCATCTGCCAGCATGAAATGCATCAGAGCTCAGACACAGAGCTGGAGCTCACATCCACTCATGTACCTGGTTAAGGCTCCCCAGGACCAGGATGTGCTCCCTAATCTGTTTGTAAGCACCAGCATCTCCACATGACTTGTTTGCTCTCTGACATCACGAAAAACCAGACTCCCTTGCTTGGAAAACAAAAACAGAATGAGCTTTAGCAAGCTGTTAAGGGAGCTGGCTGAGGAACAACAGGCTTATGGGGCCAGGCAGCATTTTACATCCCCGAAACTGCATGTCCCATATCACATGAGGGAAAGTGCAGGTCTCTGGGTCTCACACCCAGGGTCAGAGCTGCTCCACAGCGTGTGGAGGTCACCCCAGGCTGACCCTGAGGTCAGCCACATTTGGTCACCCCAAGAAAAGGGGGTACTAAAGGTAACACACGTCTTTACCATTAGACTCCACTGGCAGCCGCTGGAGCAGCCACTCCAGGTTTGGGCCCGGAACACTGGACTGCAGTGGGCAAGGGCCAGTTTACCCCAGCAAGCCTGCCCTCGCCTTGGTGCTTCTGCAGATCAGGCGTCCTGCCAGCCCAGGCTTCTTTCTAACCTGTCAAAACTTCAGCATTCTCAAAACTAAATCAGTAGCCATCCCAGGTTGCTACAGACATAATTAGAATAAACTGAGTGGTATTTGAATATCTGTTGCTGTGGAATCAGTAATGGGTTTTCTGAAAAGATGTCTTAGTCTTAAGCTTCAAAAGGTGAGCCTGTCAGAGATTACATAGTGGCTCTAACCAGCACTCAGACTCCTGCTATAAACTAAAATTAATGCAGTTCAGCATTAGGCTGCAGCTTAACTGAGCCAGCAAGAAGGAATGTTCTGTGCTCTAGTACAGTGTGAAGAAAGGGAAACTCAGTAACTCCTGCTTTCTTTCTAAACATAGCAAATAGGCCAAATTCTGACCTTTTCTACATTGCCGTAAAGCCAACTGCATTGCTGCTGGTTGGAAAGTGTCCAAGGGAAATCTACAGATGTACTAAGAAGCCCAAAAAGGCCTGGAGGAGGGGAAATACCAGCTAAGCATGTCTCAAAAGGTATCTTCGGAGTGTCCTGGCTGTACTACATGTCAGCATGATGGCCATTAGGTTCACCCCAGATAAGCAAATCTAGCCCTAATGAGAGATAGGGCCACGGGACGCTGCAGCTCTGAGACCCCCAGATCCCAGGGCACGAAGCAGTGGCTGCTGGCATTGTGGTTCTTGGGCACACAGGGATTTCCCACAAAACAAACCTTTGCCCTCTCCTCGAGAGCAGCACCCAACTACAGAATAAACCACCACAAGACACAACATGGCAAAATTAAATCATGAGCACTGTACCTCCACTCCCCCCAAGGACCAGCAATATTCAGCAGAGCACATTAATAGCTTCACACTGAGGCAAGATAGGTTTCTCAAGACCAGCTACAATGAGGATCTATTAAATCAATCACAATCAAAATCTAGTCTGCCTTCAAGTGACTTCCAATTAGGATGCAGTAATGTTATTAAAGGGCTCAAACAGGCAAATTAAAAAGCTACACTGCAGAGGAATTGCTTCCTCTGAATCATCCTCAGAGATAAAAGCCTCCAGAAGTTCATATTTCTGATTTTTAAAAAGCCCAGAAAACACGTCATCTAATTAAAAGATTTGCTAACATTATGTCACTGTTGAGTTTTCCCCTTTCAGATATCTGGGTTTTTTCCTACCCAACTGCCACCAAGTCAAAAGGGTAAAACCACAAAACATCTCCTCCTTCACATCTGAATACCCGTGTTTCACCTGAAGCCTTGATAAAGAAAAAGACATGACGACTGAAAAAAATTAATTGCAGCTTTGTTGAACAGTTTGTATCCTTAGCAGGGGAACAAAGAGAGGAAGCCTACTTGATCATTCAAAGAATCAGAAGCCAGTATGAAACAGTGTGATGAGCTCGGATGAAGAGGCCAGATTAGAAAGTGGAATTTTGCAAATCAATTTCAAAAATTCAAGAGCAAAGAGGGCAAGATCCATTTATCTGTTTATTGATCTGAGGAGTAACCACCTCAGTAACTCCTGAAACTCTCAAAATGAACCAAAGGCAAAACCAGTAGTTTCCCATGCCTGGGAAGGGAACTTTTCACATTTTAAAAATATAGACTTTATTACTGTATTAATTAAATAAGCTATAAATTAATAATAATTGTATTTCAATATAATATGCCTATCTGATTTTTGTATATATATATATACACACAAACTAAAGTTAGCTGCTCATCAACATTAATACTTGCTCAGCCTGAACATTTAAGTAAGAGCCTGGAAAAGTCATGTTCTTATATCACACCAGAGACTTCAGATATCAAGGCGGGTGGTGGAAGATTCATCTCCAAAAAACTACAGGAAGAAACCTCCATCATCTTCCATGCTGGAGGTCAGGTGAAGCCCTAGCATAAGTCAAGAATGTCAGCTTTTTTTTGGACAAACACTTACTTGTACAAATCACCTCCAAATCAAGACTGTTACAGTCATGCAAAACAAGACATTTTTCAGTTTGGTGAATGATCCAGAAAACAAAACCAAAAGCAACAACAACAACTTTAGGTAGGGCCCCAGTTTCCATGACTCCTGACTGAAAATATCATTGCTCTCACCAATCCCCCCACCTCTAACACTTGTCTTAAAGTTCAGCATCTGCTTTCATGTATCTTCATACCCATGACACATTTATCCTCTTTTATTTTCTTTTCATAAAACTTGTAATTGCAACTAATTCAACTCCTGAACAAAATCCACTGAAAAACAGAGTGATCTGTCTAACCTGAAATTACTTTCCACTACCCTCAGTTTGTTTGGGTTGGATTGTTTCTTGCCCTTGGGTTGTTGCGTTGTGTATTTTTCCCCTTGTTCTTACTTAGTTCTTTTTCTTTTTATACATACCTGGTGACACAAAAATGTCACCCATCCCTGGGATGGCAGCAGGGTAAGCATATGGTATACTATATACATGTATAGTATACCATACTATATGGTATACTATATACACTATACACATATTTCTATACCAGGGGAAACTCATCCCTGTTCTATGGACTATGAACTGCATCTGAAAGGACAACATGGGAAACTCCACCTGGCACCTTTAATGCCTACCCCATCTACTTTTGATTGTAGCTTCTAAAAGATTAGCTCTGTTGAAATGGCAGGACTGGATGGTAATTATCAGGAAGTGACAGAAAGAATCAAAATAGAAAGGGTGAGAAAACAGAATCAAGAGGTCTGAGTCTACTTTCTAGCTGCAGCAGTGGCTGCTGTGTGATCATGGAGGAAGCCAGCTCCCTCTCCTTCATGCTCCAGCCCCTCCATCTATCTAGTGTGGTGGAAATTATTCCTCATCTCTTAGGAGTCTTCCTTCACAATACACACTCACCTGAAGGAAAAAAAAAAAAAAAGTTTGGACTGAAATCTTTTTCCACAGCAAAGAAATTTCGTATTAAAAAGTTACTATTTCCAATTGGATTTGGCAATTAAGCAAACCTGTGCCTTGCATATGCCTTCGTGCACAGGACCACGGTTTGTTTTTGTTTATTTGGGTTGCTTTTAAAATTTTTTGTTGAGTTCTTTCTAAAAACACCTCAGTTGTCCTTGAGGCTGTGCAGGAGCCCAGTTGTAAGGTCACACTTTGCTGTGCTGCTTCTTCAGTTCTGTGTAATCCCAACCCTCATTTTTAAACCAGAAAAGGGCCTTCAGGTTCTCACACTGGGCTGCAGGAAATACCTACAAAAAATCATAGAACACCCTTGACAGCAGAATGAGCAACAAGTCCAGCAGCTGCTAATTTCCTGCCTCCCTTTCTACTTTCCCAGGCCAAACATGGCATGGGTGCAGGGCAACCATAATTCCCAACATGGCAGTAGCTGGTTTATTCCATTATTTTCCAGGCCAGCAACCAAGGTGGGTGCTGATTTATCTCAGCAGAGCATTTGGCTCCATAGCACAGGACTGAACAAAAACAATATTGTGGACTAAATTAGCACTGGTTTATCTCCACTGACAGCAAAAGACAACAAATGAATTTGGCAGCATGAAACAGATGAAGGAGATACAAATGCTGAGGCAGACAGCACAGGATCATGCACTTTGTCTGAGAGCTCTTATGTTTATGCCTTTAAAACGAATGCCAAGTTCTGTCTCTAGAAGTACATATCTTGAAACGAAAATACGCCTAAAGCCTCAAACTGCACCTGCAGGCACAAGGTCAAAAAGCATTTTTTCTGTGTAGAAGTATTTTTAGGCGTCATCATAAATGGGATTACCATACTTTCTATGAATAGCAAGTCTGGCAGGTACACCTTCTCCACCTTGCTCCAGGCACCAGGTGTGGTGTGCGTTGGAGGTGAGATACCATATTGCACATCACAGCTCCAACATCTGGTGTAAGCTGTGCTACAAAATGAGCCTGATGGCTTGGCTGCTTCTCCTTCACACCTAGCCCGTAGGTAGCTCCCCCAGCAGCTGCCAGCTAAGGCAGCTGGTTTTTCCTGTTGCATTTTGCTGATGGTGTTTATCCTGCAGTGCCCAGCACCCAGGAGCCGTGATCCTCAAACACAAGCAAAAACACTGCTGTAAGTTTAGTTGTAAGCACATAACCCAAGGTCACAGAGGTTCTGTTACTTCTACAGAAGTAAAAAATACTTCATGAAGTCAAAGCATCCTCCATTAATCTAAAACAAACCAGTGCAAGCCAGAACAATTTTGAAGACAAGTGGATCCCTATGGGAAAGGTAGATATGGGTTCTACTCCCAAGCTCTGACAAACTCTCCCACCACAGCCTTTTCTTTCAAAACCTTTATTACTTCTCCTCTCTGAAGGGCATCATTCTCCTCCTGGCCAGCCTCACACAGCAGCAGTTTGTCACTCCCAGGCGCTCTCAGTGAGTGCTTGCAGTGCTGTAGAGCTGCACTGCTGGAAGAGCGTGAAAGGCCAAAAAAAAAAAAAAGTTTGCTGAAGAAGCCCTCATTGCAGAGGCTTGGCAAGATCCGGGAAGATGATGATGGTTGGTAGGAGAGGGGCAATATTTCTGCAGCCAGGGAAGTAGTCTGGAGCAGAAGGGGCAGGTGCATATGATGACTCCCTGCTGGAATATCATACTTTTGCAATAGAGATGCCACTTTCCAATTCACTGCCATTCACCCAGCTTACCAAGACAAACCAAAGCTCTGATATTCCCAGGGAGTGGCACCACTGACAAGGATTTATCCTCTGTTTGGCACCTGCCTCAAGAAAACTCTTGGGGACAGCCAACACACACAGTCTTGTCGCACACAACTCTGCAGCTCCTAACTCGACCTCTGGTGCCCTTCTCAGCCCTACATTCTCTTGCCAGCATTTGGAGAGAGGCAGGAGGGTGCAAAGCAGCTGAGGCTGGGGCAGAGCACAGGCAGCAGGATTCAGAAGGACACATGAGCAGAAGAAGCTGTGAACAGACTGGGTTAAACCTGCAGCAGTGGCCTTGAGAACAAGCAGCTGTGGCGAGGCAAAGTGTGCGTCACAAGCACAGCCCAGAGCCGGGCACATCCCTTTTCATCTCCTGCCTGCTGCACACCCTGCTCAGCTCACAGCACCCAGCACTCCCTACAGAGCAGCTCCCTTGCAGGGGACTGAAACAAGGTCAGGTTTGGAGGGAAGCCCAACTTCCGAGACTGCAGTCTAGAGCCATAACTTGAAGAGAACTCACAAATGCCACAGAGCCCAAAGGCTCTGGTTTTCTCCTTGAGAGCAAAGAGTGCAGTGAGAGATCAGGGCTTTGTGTAGGCTTCTGCTCTTTTTAGGTTGTCACTGCTGCACTTCAGTGGCTCAGACACACACAGACCAACCCTCTTCCAATCCACTCCAAAAAGAAGTGGAGAATGACCAGTTAAATAATCTATTCACTCCAACAGTATAGGAGGCCAATAAAATAATATAATGCAGACACTCATGGCATGGCAGTGGCTGAGCTCCTTCCCCAGAAGTTTGAGCAATGAGATACAGATAACCCAAGCTTTACCTTTGTCTGGCATCCTGTGCACTGGGAAGGGACAGTCACAAAGCCATGCAAAACCCCAAAAGCAAAGGGCATCCATCCCTTTTCTTTCTTTCTTTGGTCACTAGAATTCTCCAAAGAGTCTTGCTTGCAGCAGGCATTGGGTCTGAGCAGCCTCTCACTGACAGCACACACTGTTGTGGGGGAAATAATTGGGACAAACAGCCCCACAGCAGAGATGCTGTACTTGGGCCACCACTATCCTGTAAGAAGGGGGCAGGGGGAGAGGGGTGGTGTACCAGCAGAGGCAGTTCACCTGGGCATCCATTTCTTCCAGCTGCTATTGAAGCCAGGAAGAGGACAGCAAGTCCAGTTTTGCTGCAGCCCTGGAATGCTCTGCGCTCTGCCCAGCCCACGGCCAGGGATCTGCATGACCAGATTTGATTAGGAACTCTTGGCACCATCCTTGACTGCTGGGCTGAGCTCCCCTATCATAAGCAGCAGTAAATGAAACAGGAATTATGCAATGTGAAGGGCTGAGTGATGGAATAGTGACTGGAATGGGAACAAACCAATGCCCCTCAAACTAGTGATTTGCAGACACACCACACCATTTACTGTCATTTCTCTGTAACCTTTCTCCATGAGGAGAAGCAACATTATGGAGCAGGGGACTCTGTCTCTGGCATAAAGCTAAAGTCTCCTGCAAGGAGTTAACTGCTTGGCTACAAGATGCTTTCACAACCACACCCTATGAAATATGAAGCTCCCCTTCCAGTTCAAAGTCACCACTGGATGCAAGTGTTTCAATTTCTTCTAAGTCATCATGGAATTTCACAACCCAATAGCAAAAAAATCCTTTTCTTCTTCTCCTTTTTTTTTTTTTTTNTTTTTTTTTTTTTTAAATATTCGTTGGCTTTCTGTTCACCAGTAACAGATACCCACTTGAATTCATGTCAAGCTTCATGAAGCAGCAGGCACTCACATTGCCTGTTGCTAGTGCAAAGTTGCTTGTTTCTCCCCTCCCCATCTAACTCCTGGTCCAATTTGCTGCACCCCTCAACTTTCTCTCCAAATTTCTGAAGGGGTCAGGGAAGGCAAACACTTACACAAGGAACCTCCCCACGCATTGCTTCAGCCAACAAACTGCCTGGGGAAACATTAAACTGAAGTTTGGTATCTGCATTGCAGAAGATAAACACCTTGGCAAAACAGGTCAAGCAATATCCAAGGGCAAATCTCCACTTCAAGGGAGGTGAGCTCAGAGCAGGACCAAAGGGAGTGTAAGCAGAGGGAAAAAAAACAAAGTGCAAAGGACTGGAAGCAGAAAAAAAGATGGCATGAAAACTGAGAAACAGGATAACACAAAAGAAACCTCCACCACAAATACATTCATGTGGAAGGACACTGCTATCAGGGCTGACTGCTGCCTCTCCAAGGTTTTCCATAAGTGCTGTGGAGGGATTTTAACCAACCAGCACATGTGCAAAGGGCAGAACTGTGCTCAACACAAGCCTCTTCCTTTACAACTGTGACTTTTTACTCACCTAAACGGAAGCATCCAACTGCACTTTAAAATTTTTGCTAAGCAACTTGCCACTTCCTAGCTTGCTCTTTGAAGTATTTTCAAGAGCCTTTTGGTGGGTGTTGTAGGGGCTTTTTGCCCCATAATATCCTGCTTCATTCACCCCACACCGGGGTGAATGGGAGGGAGGGACCCACATGGGGAACTCACTCTGACTCATCCCCAGAGCACCGTTCACCAGGTGGTTTGAGACAGAAGTCATAATACACATCCTCAAAGGGACACTTCTGACCTCTCTCACTGCACAGAGCATTCCAGGGCTGAGCTCTAGCAATGACAATAATGGATTTGAGCCTCAAAATGCTACAGCCACTGACAAAGCTGCTTCAGTCAGCCTGGTGTTTTTGTCACCTCCAGGCTACTTGACACCCGGGGCACCCATTTTACCAAAAGCACAGGGTAGGGATGGGTGTAACCACAAATGGATAACTTTCAGAATAGGAGACAAAGACTCTGACTTAGGACATGAACCTGTCAGGCAAGTGAAAACACAGGTACAGCAATGAAGAAGTTTTCTTCCAGCTTTATGATGTGATCTAAAATACAGTTGATAACTATGGCCTTGATGAAAAAAAAAACCTTTGAACCCTGCTCAAATAAATGAATAACATAAAACACTGACTCAGTGTATATAACTGGCACTTAATGCATTTAACTAGTAAAAATGAAGTTATCAATTGCATTGTTTTGGTAGATGCGCACATTCCTCAGAGACAGAGCTAAGTGGGGAGAGGGAAAGAATAACAACCTGGTCTGCACAGTTGCCCTGCACTCATCTATTGTTTCCACTGTGGTTTGGATCTGCTCTCTAGCATGCTCTGTGTGAAACGATGTGACAGAAGTTACTTACCGGCAAGCAAGACCTTTTTGCTCTTTTATGAATGATCTCTCCCGCCTCCTAACCCCTATGCACAGCGGGGAGCCCAGGTTGCTAAATACTCTGCTTGCTGTGGTTTGTCACCGGCTGCTGTCGCCCTTCTTTAATGACACGTTTTTCCACCCAGCAGAGCTACTGGCCTCTTGTAATTTCCAGCAGTGCATTAGTGCCTCGTTACGCAACACACCGAGGCACTGACTGAAACACAAAGGACACAGGGCCCTGACACAACGCGGTAGCAAAGGATGGATCCATCACCCAGCCCTTTGCTCTTATTTTAAACTGTGAAGCCTCTCATTTTGATTTAAGGTCAGGCTGTGCTTACAGCTGTTCTTCACCATACCAGGAAGGACAGCCTGAGGCCAGGGATTTCTGGGCAGCTAATAGCCTATGGAGGAGTGATGGACAGACTCCCAGGTTAACCACTCAATAGCACTGATGCCAGATCCCCACAGAGGGCAGCTCCTCAGCAGGCAGATGAGAGCAAGGTCCAACACAGGACAGCACAGGACAGATCATTCTGGGGAAAGACTATGTACACTCAGTTTATTTGCTTCAATATTTTACAACCTAATTTGATTCTTGACCAAGGGCAAACTCCCTCCTGCCAGTCATGGCTTGCCAGCATGGCTGTTTCTAACCATGGTCTTCACTGGCACCATCTTTTATTTTGCCACCTGCCACCATCTGAAACCAGGATTGCAGGAGGTTTATGGTGGACAGTTTCCTTGCTGATGAAGCCCACACTGAGCAAGGGAACTTCCACAACAGGAGGAGGGTATTTTATCTGAAGCCAGAGCTTGATGCACACAGACCCTTTTCTCCAGGGCTACAGCTCACCTACAAGCCCTGGCTTTTCTCAGTCCTGCCTGAAGGGCAGCCAACACTGCCAAAGGCCATGGGATGCTCCCTGTTCAAACCCACCCAGAGTTTCCCAGGGATTTGATCAACTCTGCTGCTGCCATGACCAAAGGACACAATCAAACCAACCTTTACTACTCTAAGAGCAGCCTACTGAGGCTGAATCATCACAAGTGGCATGAAAGCCATTTGAATCCAACACCACAAACTTCATTCTCTATGTAAATAAGCTTTCCTGCCAAACTACTCTTAAAAAGCCAGGACTAACAGACCTTAACTGCCTTCTTTATGTTTTTTCCAGACTGTGTAGTGTGACAGACTTTGATCTACTCCAAGATGTTCTTTATCATCTCTTTTCTGATTAAACTAGGGAGAAAAAAGAAGTTACAATTAAAGTAAACCTATCTGAGGGCACAACATACCAGTACTTGGACCATATTTCATCTCAGTTTTGTGAAAATGCAACGAAGTCCTGAAAAGTAACATTTCAGCACTTCAGAATCAAAAGTAGCCTATGCCAAGACAAATATCCTTCTTATCAGGTCCTTTCCCCAGTAATGGTTTTATTTTTGGAAAAGAAAAAAGCCTCAAGAAATTGTTTTAAGGAATTGCCAGCAGTTAAAATGACAACTGGACATAAAGCAGCTCAAAAATCTGATTTCTCCATTTTCAAGATCCAGATACACTCCCCCCAAACAATAGCTTAATCCTTTTCTCAGATAAAGCTATTATTAAAACAGAAATCCTAATCTTCAGATGAAATGAAAGGTTTACAAAACACCAAAAGGAAAGTTTTCCTGGAGACAAGTTAATTCTTTTAAATTGCAGTGAACGTGTATTTTCAAAGCAAGAAAAACAAAAACAGAAATCCTTTGCATATGTTAACATGTTTTCACTTTGCCCATTTTTCTTTTGGGAAGACAAGCAAGAACTAAATGATGAATTGACCTGAGTGCTTGTGCATTTCTGGTCTACATCTTCCTCCTCCAGACATAAGGACTTTCAGATGCAAAACACTCTCAAAACCCTGCATTGTTCTATTTGAAAATTTGAACATAAGGCTACAAGCTTGTAATTCATAAATACAGGTTTTTGGCAGACTCTATTGACTAGCTAAAGCTTCATTTGCTGTCAGTACAAAAGGTATTATCCTGCAAAAGCAGTCAGATTTTAAAACATGACAGTGTTTTTTGCTGTGGAAGACATCCCACTCTGTGGCCCATGAACCAAATTCTGGAGTAACTGCAGCCACCCCATGCAAATGGCAGGACACAGGAGACTTGTTATTATGGAATAATTGCCTGTCATAATCCGGCTGTGCTATCAGCTCATGGCATTTACCTCAAGCCTATAACAAATTCTCAGGCTTCACTGACAGATACACTGATTTTGATCTCCAAAGACAGATTAAGCTAAAATTCACCCTCCAGCTAAGCAGGTACTCATGATGTGAGGACAAGATAAAATGTCCACAATTTCCATGGCAGCTGATCCCAGGAACCAACTGCTTTCTTATCTCTGTGCCCGATGTCCACTCTGCTGAATTCAGCTTCCAGGTACTGGCCCCTGTTCTACCTTCTCCTCATTGCTTTCCCCCCAGTTACCATCCATCACTGTCCTCAGAACTCCTCTCTACCTCTGATCCTTTTGGGTTCCTGGATCTCACCCCAAGAAGGCATCTTCTCTAAGCCCAGCCCTGGGTCTGTGACCCTCTTCCAAAATGTTACAAGTTTACTTCACGTTTTTAGGTTGAACCGCACACAGATCCATGGCACGTCTATGCCCACTGCTCAGTGAGGACTAATGGGATCCAGGACCTGGCAAGAGCTCCAAAACACCCTAACAAAAATTAACTTAAAGGAGATTTATCTGCAGAGTCTTCCTCCTTGTCACACACTCCTCACAGAGGCCAACACCAGCAGATCCAGCTCCTCACTACAGAGGCCAATATATCTCTGCTGGGACTTCTGCAATGCAAAAGTACAAATGACTCTCGGATATCACCTCCCACTGGTACCCAATAGCACCTCAATATAATTTTTAGTTTTTCTTACTTTCCATATTTTCAGCTCTTCCATATTTTCACTGAATCAGTTTTGAACCCATCAATTATTTATAAAGAAGTGAAATGGTCCCAGAAATAATTATTTATAAAGAAGTGAAATGCTGCCAGAAATACTAAGGCCCAGTAGCTTCCAAAAAAAAAAAATCTGTATTGGAGGGAGGGAAGGAAGGGCAAAAGGAATACTCAGCCTTCACTTAAACAAAGGCAGAGCAAGATCAACCTTCATCAGATGCCAGAAAAATCAACCTGTAACAGGAGACAGTCCCAGTCAAGGAAAAACTACATTTGGCATCCAGGCCCAGACAGATACCACAGAGCAAAGACACAAGGCCCAAACATGAGATTTAGTCCACTGCGCTGATAGCTTTCAGGAGATGTTTTTGGGCTTTTTTTAAATTAATATTTAATATTATTTAAGTAAAGGTTGGATCATGGAGGAACCACAAACTTGGGACCCTCAGAGCAGCCTCTCCTGCCGTCAGGGGCCCTCCAGGTCTCACAGGGGGCAGCAAAAACCTCTGGTTGTTACAGAAATATTGTTAAAATTATTAGTAGCATCTCTCTCTAACAAACTTTAAAACCAAGCAGTTACTAATCCCAGGAAAACCTGGCAGATTTGTCAACCCCAATCCTACACAGACTGGGTTGCTTACACTGCACCCAAGGTGACTTTGGTTTGCTAATGAAACAAGACAGAAGCACTACAGAGCAAGGAAAGTGAAGCAAAATCTGTTCAGCAGAAGTAAATGACCACGATTCACACATAACACACTCAAATGCATTAGTTTGGCAGTGTTGAAAGAAAACAAAGCTCCAGATTTGGCTGCACATGCCCCAGCAGTTTACACCAAAAATCTAAAATAGAGGCTCAGCAGGTAAAGCCTCTGCAGATGTAATTAGGGCCCCAAGTTTTCTAAGGCATTAGCCATGTATCCAGTTGAACATAATAGCAACAAACCTTCAGCCTTTAAAGCTTTAAGCCTTTAGAAACCATAATTCAAGAAGAAAATGGTTGGTAATTGGCATTATATGACAAAGCCATCACACACTGTAGCTGTTTCTATATCATGATGCCAGCCCCAGCTTCACCCTCCAGGCCCAAATGGGCTGCAGGAATCAACCCCCTCCCAACACCACTAACTGCCCTCCCACAGCCAGGCCAGCACTCAAAGACTTCTCCAGTTGCAGAGGGAAAACCCAGCCAAAAATGAGCAGAGTTTGACTTGAGATAACCACTGCAGAAGACAGAGGCTTTTCACCGGGTTTTTTGTGCTAGGGTAAAAGAGCATGGATGCACCAGCAGGTTTGAAAGTGTCAGGATCATAACAAGCCCATAGCACCAAAAAAGTCTTACTTGCTGCCAGCAGTAAGCTTCAGTCGGATCAGACAGCTCACAGCCTTTGGTCACAAGCTCCAACACTGAGATGCCACAAATAGTCAAGGATGAGCAACCCAGTGTTTTCTAGCTCTGCTGGTCTAAACCACCTTGGCTTGTCACAGCTGTTACAGGGATGGGCAATGAGCCTTCTATTTCCCTGCCAGCCTCATGTGGCTAGTGATTCCAGGGTTCAGGTGGCTGCTATTAAGCTGCAGATACTGCCACTGCCTACCAGCTCTTGCTTGGTTATATGAACTCAAGTCTACCAAGGGAATAACCCCCTCTATGTTGCAGTCTAAAAAATTTTGCTACAGCCTGTCTCACTTCATAAAGGAGATTAATCCAACACAAACAGTAGGACTCTGTTCTAGAAGAGCTCAGTGCTGAGGAGAGATGGGGGAAAAAAGGCTTAAAAAATCCAAATCCAGCACTGCTGATTAGAGAAGGCTGAACACAAGTGTATAAAGCCAGACCTGGAGGCTGATATTGTGATGAAATCAGCTGCTCTCTCCACACAGAGTATTATTGGTCTTCATGTAGTTTCCTTCAGGTTCCCAACACTCTGACTTAGAAAGTCAAAAACAAAAAAGGAAGGTCTGTCACTGCTGTAGGTGTAGAAAGCATAACTCAATGGCATTTTTTTACTTGGTCTGCAAAAGCAACATTCCTGTCCAACAGCACTGGCCAGCACCTCGACCTGCACTGGCACAGCCAGCAACGACCCTGCTCTGACGCTGGCTGGTGCTCAGCAAGTCCTTCCAGCCTCACACAACATTTATTCTCTTTGCTATGCTGCTTTCATGCTGTTCCACAGGAGGAAGCAGGCAGTGCTGCAAGGGGCAGGGGTGCCAGAGGAGCACTGCAGGGGTGGCAGGTGTCTCTCAAGATTCCACACAATCCCTCACCAGGGATCCCTAATCCTGCCAGAAGCAATTTGTTGTCAATTTTCCACAGCGCTCAAGTACCAATTTATCACAGGAAACACTTCCTCTCCAAAGTTTTAATTATTTCCATATATGCTGGGTAGGTGTGAAATGTGTGCAGGAGTGATTTACAGGAAGGAGAGCTGGAGAAAGGCAAGAACAGTGCAGGAACAAGTACAGATCATCTCCAACACAACACATGACTGCTCCTTACAAATCCTGGAAGTGATCCGTGCCATTTGGTTTCTCCCACTGTGGGGGACTGCAGATGGTAAAGCTGAACTTCAGCATAACAACAATTATCCCTCTGCCTGTTCTTCTGTCAGGGAGCCTCCTGTGCACAGAGAGGGGCTGGTCTCTTCTCCCAGGCAACCAGAGACAGGACAGGAGGACACAGTCTTAAGCTGCATGAGGGGAGGTTTAGGCTGGATGTTGGGAAGAAGTTCTTCACAGAAACAGTGATTGGGCATTGGAATGGGCAGCCCAGGGAGGTGGTGGAGTCACCATCCCTGGAGGCGTTTAAGGAAAGACTGGATGTGGCACTCAGTGCCACGGTCTATTGACAAGCTGGTGTTCGGTCATAGGTTGGACACGATGATCTCAAAGGTCTTTTCTGACCTGGTTAATTCAGTGACTCTGTGAATCTTGGCCCAACTACCACGTCTCGGACCACAGAGATTAACTTTCCCTCTTTGCACTAACTCACCATACCAATCTGGCCACCAATCTACCATCTTGAGATGTCATGATTTCTAGAATCAACAGTTTTCAGAAGCCAGGTCACTAACACTGGGCAGCAAATTTACTGATCTATGGTATAGCTGCAAGGACATTTACATACTGCCTCTTGCAGCAGTTACAATGTTTCAACTGCTGTTGGTAAGACTTGAGCAATCCCCACAGAAGAGAAATTTCTGATTTCGTTCCCATCATCAAAACTCGCCATGCTCCTTCTTCATTACAATGTTTGGATGCTGTTTGTCACAGTAAGACTCGATCATATTCTTCCAGCTTCCAGCTTCAGGATGAATCTCTCCTTAAAACCAGAAACAGAGAAAAGGAGTCACACCAAAAGAGCCAGATGAGTTTCCTAACCACTGGGCTGGTGGATATTCTGGGTGATCTCTTGCAGTCTTCAGTGAAAAGTACTTAAATGCTTGAGTGTTAAAACCAGATGTCATAACTTTGGAAAGCGTGAGAAAAAGAGAACCCCATCACTCAACATGTTCTGCCTGGACTGCAAGTCCACCAGGAGTCCATGAGAGATTCTGGGACTCAGCATTTGAAAAGTCAAGTTTCATCCTGGATTCCTAAGAAAAGCTCCAAACTGGACATGCACTTGGGGCAGACAGGGATCCTCTCCAAAGCACAGGAGACATCAGAGAGAACTCGGTTTTTGGCAATTCAGCATTGCTCTTACTTTTCTTACACAGTCCATACTAACTTACAGCTGGTTTTGTATTGACTTAGAGGGGTTTGTCAGCCACTGCAATAGAGCTGATAAAACTTCCTCTTTCATGGCATTACTTCAAATCTGAACAAATGACTTTAAAGCTGGTATCCTTTCTGTAAAGAGACAGTTGTAAAATTGTCTGGAGAAGAATGAACTTCCTACACACCAGTACAGTAAAATTTACCCTCTAGTAAATAACAAAATGGTTGGAAAGGACACAGTGTCATGGGTGGTCCAGCTACCCCATGGCCTCATGTGGTCAACAGATCCAGTCTTCAGGAGAAATGACACCAACTACAACATCCTAAAGGAATTTATTTTTGCACAAAGTGTTTTAATGAATGCCCAAACAGTGTTAGAAATGAGTGCAAGGCTTGTCTGCACTCTCCAGCTTCTCCTTTAACTTTCCCAGTACATTGTTAATCTGATGTTTTATCCTGCCTGGAGGCTGAGGAATATCTGAAATATTCTTGACTCCTCCCTGTTCAAAATAGAAATCAGAGGCTCTCAGTTACCACCCTGAAATTTGCAGAGGAATTTCTTTAAAAAGCATAAGTAAATAATAATTTTCCTATGAAAAATTCAATATATGGAAAATCTAGACCACTCTGACATGAAAGCAAAGAAGGAAATAAAACAAAACCCAACCATTCACCAGGAGATACCTCATTAAAATAAGCAAAACCAAGATTATTGTCAGTAATAGATGATTTAGAAGGTTTCTAAGTAAGAGATTCCAGAACTGGACATGGATTCACCTCCTTCATGATGAAAATCACTTGGAAAAACAGTGCTGCTTTCAACATCATTATCCTGAATTAGTTATTGTGTCCACTTAAGACTTTTTCAATCACATTTTTCCTTCAGTCAGGCTGAAAAAACACAGTTTTTCATAACCCAGTTCAGGATTTTTCCTCCTCCTCAGAGCAACTCACCATTCCATGCTCCTGAAATGAAGCAAGCAATTGTTCTGCAATGTCGTGTCTCTCTCAGTAATGGTGATATAAATAAGGAGAAATAAACCCTGGGGCAAAAGATTCTATTAGTTGCTCTCATATCTTTACTGGCAGAATAATTGGCTGCACTGTAAGCCTGACCCTACTTGATTTTGCTATCTGTCACTTCTGTGGCAGGTTACAATTACTTTCTCCTTTTCCTTCTATCTTTCCCCTTGTTCTACGTTTTCCTTCCACCTGGGCTTCTGCCATCACCCCTTCCTACCAAAGTCTGCTACAAAGCTGCCAAAATGCACTTCTTCCTTCACCTTGTCTCCTCTCTTACTGTACCATATAATAAAATACCACGGGATGAGGCACTTCAGGAGGGAGAGACAACAGCCAGAATATCTGATAGCAAATGAAGTCACCATGGCATGGTGCAGCAAACAGGGAGGCAGGAAGGAAGGACAATGCCACTGATGCAGAAGGATCAGCCAGGTGCCATGGGAAAGCTGAACAAGAGTGATGTGACTTAGCACAATGAGGGCACTTCCAGAGGGCAATTAAACATTGTTAGAAGAAATAGTCTAGCCTACTTCTGAACTTCTCATCTCCTCCACCTGCACTCCTAACTAGCACGGAGCTGGAATTGTTTTAATTTGGAGGTAGGTGAGAAAAGAGGATTTTAGAGATGGAGCTGAGCAGCAGCCAAGTTCAGGGTGCCATTTGCCTGCTGGACCCTGATAACAACAAGCTAAGCCTCTGAAGCACAGCTGCAGGAATCAGCTTGGCTGACATCACAGTCAAGGTCTGTGTGTGCAGCAGGACTCACAGCATTGACCTCCTTGCCTGCTTTAATATCATTAGGGCTTTCAGGGCAGGGAAGGTGTCTTTTTCGTGAGGAAAAAAAAAACTTAAAAATGCACAGGGGTTTGTTCCCCACAGCTGAAAACAGGAATCTGTAGGAGGAAACAGAGAAGGAGGTTTCGGTTCTGGTTCTGAAGGGGTTGTCAGGTTTCAGAGCTGCCAAGTGAGCAAATTGAACTCCCACGTCCCTACAACCTGAATGTGAGCAAAACTGGTTTTGAGATGGAAGGCTGCAGAGGAAGGAGAAAGAGGCCGGATTAGCATCACTCCACTGAGCCCAGCAGAGAAGAACAGGAGTGGATACTGCTGTATTCTGTGACCTGTATTTTCACTGTCCTTTTATTTATTAACAGCCTGCCAAAAATAAATCTTGCAGAGGAGCAACATGGGCCCTTTGAAATTTGCCTGCATTTTGGACTCACCAGTACAGCACTCATGACACAAACACACTCCCAGAGACAGGACAGGAGGCAAATCAGTAACCCCCATAGTACGGCCCATGCTTGAAATCTCCCCTGGGTATCTGGGACAATTTTCCCAGAGAGGAGATATGTGGGAGCTGACTTTAACCCACAGAAGAGAATAATTTAGTGGATTAAGCACAGCCTCTGCAAGAATGATATTTCTTGCCTGTACATTTTATTATTCCTCTCAAGGTAGGCTCAATCCTTATTAAGATACATGAACCAACACACCTGTATTTGCTTTCTGAAGCATAGAATGTAAGTGTATCAAGGCTCCTGGAACAGATAACACCAGTTTGCACTTACCTGGATTTGCTCTAGAGTGAATCCAGAGTGAAAAGAAGTGGATAACCACAGTGATTCATGAAGTTCCAGGGCCTCAGGTTCACCCCTATGAGCAGGCTTCTGGTCCCACAGAAAACAGGAGAGCTGTCAGTGAAGACTAAGACCCTCTGTGCTGTAAATAGGCACCATTTACTTCGTTCTCCTTGTCCATATATCTAAACAGTGGCCTGCTGTCAAACCAGAATGTTCAGTATCTTTAATTAAAGTCTGCATCTTTTTAGAGTAACGGGATCAATAACTGGCCCAGCTGTTGGGAGAAGGCAAAAGACCAAGCCCTGACCATGGCAGCAAGCCAGTCCCTCAAGACTGGCTTTGCAGGGACACCAAAGACAACACCCAGGATCAGTGAACAAAAAATGAATGATTATCTAAAGTTATTTATTTCGGGGGGGCAGAAAGAGGGGAAGGAAAGGGAGAGGAAGGAAGGAAGGAAGGAAGGAAGGAAGGAAGGAAGGAAGGAAGGAAGGAAGGAAGGAAGGAAGGAAGGCAGTTTGCCTCTAATCACCTTGTGCCTTTCAGGTGGTTTGATCACACCTCACATCATATGGGAAATGGGAAAGAAATATGGCCTTTTCTAGGAGTTCTGTACCTGTCTACATCAGATGACTCACAGACCCGCTGGCAGGGAAAATTCTTGTCAAGCTGGGACAACGTGTTACTCATGTCACTATCCACAGCTCTCAGCCGTGTGCCTGCAGCTCTCAGGCACACCTTGGCAGGCAATATGCCCTTGGGTGGGTGATACAGTCTGGGCTCCCTTAGGCTGAAACACAAGGTATAATTTTAGTACATTGCAAATGATCCATATACATTTACCACTTCCTGTGATTCTCCAACCCACTCAGGCAGGGAACAGTCACCAGCAGACTCTGCTGTAGCTGTGGGAGGTGAGTGGTAACACAGTTTAAGTCTCTTTTAGTCCCAGAGAGTGAGCAGTGCCCAAGTACACCAAGTATCGTTACGATAGCCTCATTTCCTTGGATGTTTCTCATTGGTGAGGTCACATTGCTGTTATCCTCTGGTGTTGTCTGACTTGGGAACTGAGGAAGGAAATTACAGCACAAAATCCAAATCAGGGGATTTTTTTAAGAACTCAAAGTAGCACATAATAAAAATGCTAATAATATGTTGCAATCCAGTTCTCCTCCAGTCAGATGGTTTCGCACCAAAAGGAAGTTGCTGCAGATGCCCTGCAACCTGGTTAGTGTAATATCTGGGCATGAGAGGACATCCCAGAACAAACTGTTCTGCTCTGACTTCCCTAGAGAACGATTAACACTGATGGCTCTTTCCTTTTGGGCTGAGAGGATTTAATAATTCAAACACTGTTACTGCATTCCCATCTGTTTCTGGTCTTCCCTTCGTTAGTCCTTGATGATGTGAGGTGTAGGAATCAGGGTGAAGAACAAACCCAAAGCAGCAGACAGGCACGATCCCACTTTTTTAAACAGCTCCCAACCCTCAACACATTGCTCTCTGCTGCAGTAACTGTGACGAGAGGCTGGTGACTGGTACGAGTGACCTTCAAGAGGATTAGCCAGAGATGTGTGACTGCCACTGAATAACTCTATTCATTTATTATGCGTGACGAACACTAAATCATTCTAGTAAGAGTCTTTTCCATTCATTCGTTGCTTGAGAATGATTAGCAGCAAATAGCTCATAGAAGCTTTTCCATTGGAGCTGAGCAAAACACAGGGGGAAAGACAAAAACCTTGTCCCATTCACTTGTGGTCAGCTCCCATCTATAGAGTTGGTCAAATATTGGGGGAAATGGTGGGTGAGTGTGTATCTGTGCAATAAACACATAAATAATCTTTACATCCTAAATCTTATATCTTCCAGTCTCCTGACCAAGCCCACGCTGCTACTGCAGACATTTGCCAGGTTTTTTTCAGATGGAGCAATGGTTACTCTTTGAACCACAGAGTTTCTCTGTAAACTAACACAACTATGGATAAAATGGAGCATTTTGCTTCTCCAGACAGCAAATGGATGACTGTTAAGATGACTCTACACCTGTCTATCACTGTGCACACCAATGACTTTTCAAAATTATCAGGGTCAAGCTGCTGATTAAGACATGAAGCTGCCATTTCCAACCACCCAGAGGTGTAAATACCATAGCAGAGTAAAAATGAAAAAAACCAGGGATGCTGAATCAAAGTGGAAAGTAACATCTCGTGTCATGTCCCCATGTGTTGTTCCCCTTTCTCCCTCACGTATCTGAAATATTCCTGTGTCATGCTGACCAGTGTGGTACACATGAACCACAGGGCTGAAGCGTGGCTAAACTGGATAATACCCAGCGTGTCCCAACACTGCTGCATGGAATGTTACCCTGACAAGTGTGACACCCTGGCTCGAGTCCCTGCCACTTGATTTGGAGCAGAAGCTGACCTTCACAGTCTAAGAGATCCCATGGACTGGCTGCAGAACAGGTGAACCACATCTTAAGAAGGCCCTCCTACCATGCACAACTCTGGAGATCTTGCTTATCTTACCTCTTGCCTATGACCTTGAGCAACTCCATCTCCCCACTTGTCCGCACTCAACTTGACCATTACTTCAATTTTACTTTTTTAGGTAGTGACTGCTATCAGGTTTATCCCAAAGGGACTCCTCTCTCTCTCTCTCTCTGTAGGCATGACTGAAATTCAAATAATAGCAAATGGATTTCTCTTTTCAACTACACTTCTAAGCCAAAAGAGGTCATGTGTGCATGTACACAAATAGAAAACCAGTGGGGCTATTTTCTTCAGAAGATAATGCTGTATTTCACAGCCCCATCTTCCAGCAGCAAAATTGTTGGCTTTTTGCTCAACATCATGTGATTCTTGAGCAGTGAGGATTCTATGCATCTCCACGTGGATTTAACAAAATAATTAACTGTTATTCGGCACAAAGAGAAAGTCACAAGATACTGCAAGGAGCAGTGCTAAGAATGCAGCTCCGTGGCAGAAGAAGAGCAGCTCTCTCTGAGCTGATGATGAGCTGCCTGAACAGCCCAAGCCCTGGCTGCAGCACTGTATCATTTTCTGTCTATTCACAGCTGCTCTTGGCTAGTAAGGACGGGAATGAAGCACGGGCTCTGGATTAGCTCATGCTCATGCAGAGCTAACAATTACCTTTGGTTTTGCCTGTTGGAGGGAACTCCAACAGCTTCCTTCCTGATCTGCACTCAGATTTTCCAGCCCTCAAAAATGTCACGTGCCTAGGGAAATAAATTCACAGTGCAAAGGAGTAGGTAAAAAACTTTAGTATTTTATGGGCCGGAGGCATTTCTTGGAGTAATTGCAATTTTCCTAACTTACATCTTTTCTCTGTGTGACCTTACCATTCCTCTTTCTTTTCTCCTGAACTCTATGCCACATTTATTTTTTTTCCCAACAGCCATAACATTTATAAATTATTCACAAGATGTAGCCAAAAGGAATGACTAATGTTTCATCTTCAAAAAAGGCCTCACAGTGCCATCCCTCCAAATGCACACTGGATGTGGGGCTGCCAAGGCATCCCCAGAACCATTGCCAGAGCTCCAAATGGCACTTCATCCTTTCCTGAAGGCCATGGGGCCTCTATCAAGACTACTTTGCAAAGATAACCAGTAACAACCACAGGGTTTTCTGCTGGGTCCACCCACACAGCACTAACTAGGAATTCCCACCGAAAATAATCTGGCTTCTCATGTGAGTAATAATGTATTAATGTGAGAAAAAGAGGACATGTAGTCATTCAAATCAGGAGCAGCCACAGCCTTCTAATTAAGGAGGCAGTTTGTTTTCTTCACACAGTTTCCTGAGCAGACAGATCTCTCAGAGACTAACAACTGGTCTTATCTATGGTTCAGCACTGGAAAAGCACAAGAAAAATGCATTCCAGTCTGGATACCAAAACAAATAAATCTGGCTTTATGAGCAGAATAACTACAAATGGTACATGATTGATTGATTACATGACATCATCCAACAAGTCCACAGCTAATGAAGCAAAATTCTGAATAGATGAATATGAAATGAACACCATTAAATAGCCTATAATAAACATTTTCCTAGACTCTTTTAAAAGCCAAAAAAATCACAGTAATATTTAATACCTAGACCGCTGCAACATAGCTAATGAACTCTCAAAAACTTCATAACAAATGTTGCAGTATAAAGAAAAAAAAGTACTCTGGTTATCCACTGTGAAAAGCTGTACAAGACTATCCCATCCTAGCTATGTCAGAAACTCCCTCCTGGGGCAGGGGGAGCAGTGCCAGCCACCAGTGAACTCCAGCCTTCTCTCAGGTGGTTTCCACCTCACTGAGGACAACACAAACAGCCATTTCCAAGTGGCTGAAGTAAATGGCTCAGCTGGCAAATGATCCACTTCAAAACCTGGCAAAGAGTTAAACACGCCAGTAGGGAAAACAGGACAGGGGGGAGACAGGACCTCCAAACACGTGGCATTAACTGGGCTGTGGAAGTTGGGACACCACAGATTCTGGGAGCACCTGGTCTGTGCCAAGCCATGTGGGTCTGCTTCAGCTGGAAACCCAAGTGCCAAGTCTGCTGTCCTCACTACGATGCTGTGTGCTACTTCTGCCTCTGTGCTACCTACAAACATCATTTTCATGTATTTTCCCCTCTTGGCACATAACTACAGTTTCCTCAATGCCAGCCAAATGTTTTTCAAACCCAAAACATGCAATCACACATTTTTGAAGGCAGGTAAATGATGAAGTCTGAAAAAAAACACTACCTTTTTTAAGCAGTGACAAGACTCCCAGGATCAAGATAACACTGAAGCAAGAACACCCATGGGCATATTACAGGAGTGAAAAAGAAAAATCAAAGTATTTTCTTCTTTTGCAGCATCTCACATCCTGATGTATCACAGCATTTTACAACCCAGTGATCTTTTCAATGCATCTACAGGGTTTGCAAATACTGTGTCTCCATGCTGAGGGATGTAAAAGCTGAGGAATGCAAAGAGGGTATTCCTGCCTATAGAAATTACTTCTCTCAACAACCATGGGTGAATATGCTATTTAGAGTCCTGAAATGGAATGGATGAAGAAATGCTCACCAGAACTATGATTTTCCACAGGTAAGGTAAAAATGCTTCCAACAGCTGAACTTTAGGATATCTCTAAGGAATGATGGTACTCCCAGAAAACACATTTGTAGGATTAAGCATCTTTTGTTTTCCTTTCAGAAATGTTCCTCTTTTTTGTTGCTGTTGTATATGTTGTATATGTTGTATATGTTGGAGTGACTATTTTTTGCAGGTGCTCAAACAGCAAATATCTCCCTTGACTCTCCCAACTTTTGAAAATCTCAGTAATCATTATAAAGGATTGAATGGAAAAAGGAAGCTATTTTTCTTTCTGTAGCCAGTGAGAATCTCAACAGGTATCCTCAGCATATGGTCCCTGCAGGAAATGGGCAGTTGGACCTCTAAGGACACCAGCTTGCCAACCTCCTTTTGTACCTCCAACTTCTTCCTGCCACATCACCAGAAGACAAATACCTTCCTTCATCCCTCTGAAATTAGCAAGCGTGGAAGGAAGTAAATTAACACATTAAAACTTGGGCATATGATTGACAGCAATCCATTGATCCCCCTCCAGTAGCTGCTCTTAGAAAGCACAGTGGTGCTATAAAAGAAATAACTGCTTTTAGAGGTTCCCTGTTCATACCAGGTGTCGTGGGCTGTGCTGAGGTAAACATCGACATTTCTGATGATATGGCACCATCAGACCTGATAAAACTCATTCCTATGGAGAGTCTTGTCTATCATAGAATGGTGGAGGCTAGAAAAATATTTCTCTTTCCCTGGAGCTTCTCTACATTGCAATATTGATAGGACCAGTCAGTCAGTGTGTTCTTTCCATTATTACTTTAATAAAAGAACATGAGATCATTATCTCCCAGCAACTGTGCTGACTCTGTAATAGTGGGTTGGGATAGTGGGCTCAGTGTGACGGGAGGTTATTCTGGAAATCTTCATGACCTTTCATGCTCCCGGTATAAAGAACACCCTCCCTGTTCACCTCTGTTTATGCCGATCATGTCATATTACGGCAGCATTTCCACCAGAGAGGACAGCTAGGAAAAAAGAAAGGCAGACAGAAAGAGAGGAAGAAAAAGTGTGTTTCCATACATATAATTTCTGTTCTTCCAAGGACGGCAATCCTGAGGTTCAGAAATGGAGTGAAAAAGTACATTCCTATTAAAATTTACAATATCCATTTACCACAGCCCACCTGAAATTATTTCAGTTACATTCTTAACTGTAGGAGTCAGGTTAAAATACCTTAGCTGGATTGGCTTTATTAGGAGCTTATGAATTAAACTGAGAAAGAATGCTTTAGTAGAGGTTTTCTGGCATCAAAGAACTAGCTGCAATAAGCTTTCTTGGACTAAGCTGAATTATTAATGTTGATTATATAAGAGTACCATTCACCTTTCAAATGCTGAGGGTAATTAAGAATTGCTCAATAGAAGAGCTAGGGAGAAATCACTCAAACAACTTTCTTATGCAGCTCCCTTGAAAGAAAAAGAAAACTAAAACCCTGAAAGAAAGACTGCTAATATGCCTGCTTTCAGCAGATTTCAAAGACAAAAAAAAAAAAAAAAAAAAAAAAAAGAAGAAAAAAGAATTATTTTCTCACAAATTACATTTGTAGTTAAACATTTGCTTTCAAGATGGGATGTGTTTTCAGCACCACAGCATTAGAAAGGAAATGGAGACGTTGCTCTGAATGTTTAATGATACACTGAGCTGCTCTCTTCTAGTAAAATCTCATTTCACTACCATCATTCTGCTGAGAGAGACGCGTTGAATAACGCCAGAGAGCCCTGAGCCAGCGCCACGGTATTACATCATCGCTATTAGATATTCCTCTTTGTGCATTCACGGCATGCTCCCACACATTTGATGCATGAGAAGTGAAAATGGCAGTGAGCTAAAGCACCTCAGTGTTCCCTTCAGCATTCATCAAGCTTCCAGGATGTTAAATGCCTGCAGGGTTACATCCCTGACCCCGCCACAGCACTGCCACCAAACTTCATCTCATGCAGGCAGGAGGTATCGCCGAGTGAGTACCTGATCCGGGGAGCCCGTGCCGCACAGTCACGCACAGGGCTGATTTTAGGTGTGCTCTCTTCCCAGACTACGTTTGTCCTACTCTCTGAAGGATGAAAAAGGACAGCAATAGAATGTGTGGACTAAAGAACTGCTTGACTCTAAAACTCCCAAACGAGCAGTGTCCCAAAGAGAACAGAAAGCAGGGCCTGACTCCACGCCTGCTGCTGATGCTAAACCTGCCTCACCCCACCAGTGGAGCTGGCAGAGCCAGTTGTGCTTGTTCCTGGAATGGGACGAGCCCCCAGAAACCTGCCCCACACCCTCTACTCACAGTCTTCCATCTTCCTGTTTCTTCCCAGCCCCTGTGCCTTCCTCCCCTCAATACCCAGCTATCCTTTCCCTTCAAATTAATCTCAGCTCAGCTGAGCCCCAATATCCTCTCTCTGATTCCCAACATCTCGCTCCCTTCTCACCCCAGCCCCTTAACATCAGGAGAACACAGTAACCAGCTGCATACAAATACTCAAGTCATCCCACAAATGAAGAGAAACTGAAAGGAGTAAAGCCTTTGGAGAACTTGGAGACAACATGCAGTGTCCTGCTTCCCTGTGCACCAGTGGCAATCTGTTGCCAAAAGCTACTTTTAGAGGGTTTTCTTGTTTCTGGGCATCAGTGTTTCATAGCTGTTTCCGCACCTTTTCCTGATGTTTCTGCTGTCACTCTTTTCTCTCTCTTTCAAGCACACCCCAGACCAAATCCTAGCAAAGCCTTCTTCCAGGAAGGCAAGGTCTTTGGGTTTGTTTCTGCTACCCTTCTGTGCATCTTTCTGCTGAGGGGCCTCTGCATCTGCCTCCTGCTACAGAAAGTTTGCAGCTGTTTTCACCACAGGGCAAAGAATAGAATCATTTGGATTGGACAGCATCTTTAAAATCCTTGAATCACTGTTAACCCAGCACTGCCAAGTCCACCACTAAACCATGGCCCCAGGTGCCACACGGTGGGGAATAGGTCTCCCAGATACCTCCAGATAAAGGGTACAGCAGTAACAGACAGCCTGTAGGAGGCGAGGGAAGGAGAATGAGGGGAGCCTTGTTCCAGATTTTAAAGATTTTTAGGAAAGTCTTTATTTAGACTTATAAGGAAACTTTGTTTCAGGTTTTTTAATTTAGACATTCTTTAGAAAAAAGGAACATGGTGTTATTTATTTGGACACTCTCCTGTTTCCCCTGCCTTGACAAAATTCTGCTTCTTTAGGCAATTGTTTCTGCCAGGAAAAACAGACCAGTGAGCTCAAGGTCTTCAAAAGGGGTGAAACTTGACTGTGGCTGCTGTTGCTGCCAGTCATGCCTTGGCAGAAGGGTTACACACACAGTAACTGATCCCTCAGGACTTCATCTGCTGGCTCCCTCACCAGCACAACAGCCAGACACATAATACACTCTTGCCATGTGATACTTTAACAAATCTTTTACTGTCTACATCTTCATAGGCTTCATCTCAGCCACCTGGGTTCATGTGTGTGAGAGGGATGAGTTACACAGGCTCCTCTGCATCTAATGTACGATTTCCCTGCAAATCACTGAGACCTGAGGAACATAACACTGTCCTTTTCCCTACAATGCAAAGCAGGTATTTCTGTTTCCTTCACAGGACAAAGAAAGCACACCTGTACTTACCAGGTTGATGTTGCTCTAGAGGCACAGACCAGATCTTGGGGAAAAACTCTGGACCTAAGCTTCAGTCACACTGGAGAAACAGGCCTCATTCCAGTCCTGATCCAGGGATTCTTCCATGTCTTTAACAAGGTAAAATGGAATTCCCATTCAAACTACTCCTAAATGCTGAGGCAGTTCATTCTCCCTCTGGTTTGAAAGGAGGGAATTCAGGAATGGTTTTGGGGGAGCAGGAGAAGCAGCTTGTTTCTCAGATTTGAGGGAGGAGAAGGGTACGGCTTGTCCACAGAAAGAGCAAGGAAGCAAACAAATGAGCCAGTCTTTACTTCAGATCACACAGACTGCAAGGTTAATAAAAAGAAAGCACAAGAACAGGGCTCCACAGGGACACCTAGTCTGGGATTCAGTGCTGTAACAGGCCTGGAAAGTCTGTCTGTCCCCTCTGCAGCCCCAGCAGCCTTGAGCAGGAGTGCAGCACACAGAAAGCAGCAGCTTGGTTATCAGGCAGTCAAGCCAGTCACACGTAGGAACCAGAATATACAGCTCAGCTCCTTGTTAACTTGAACTTGGTTGCAGGACCAAGGACACATGACCTACTTCATGATGGCTCCTGCTCTCATAGTGGTGTCCTTGTGATTTGATTACCTTACCCTAGCAGGTAATAAATAAGGGGACATGCTAAGCAAGTACATGCATACAGGAAAAAACTTCATGGTTGGTAACATCAGAGATGGCTCTGCCAGGTGAGCAATGCCTTCACTGTGGAAACTGACTGTATACCATTTACTAGAGAGCAGGAAAAACATCTGAGAGAAGTTCTCCCAGCCTTTACAGCACAAGATTGCCTGCAGGGAGCAAGCTTCACTGTCCTTAGTTTGCCACACAAATTTATTGCCTTCCTTATGGGGAACACTCAGGCTGATGGCATCAAGCAGAAGAAAAGTGATCAGGAGGAGCACAGCTCCAGGTGCTGGTGAGGATAAACCAGGGCAGGTTGGAAATGCCCTGCCCCTCTTATAAAATCAGCCTTCAAGTCCTTTACATCCTCCCCATGCACTGGAAATTGCAGCTGTGCAGGGGAAGGGTAATTTGGGCCCTTAATTCATCAGTTTATCTTTTTAAGCATTTTCCACTAATTCATTTTAAAACGTTGCTCTATATAGAATCATAGGATGGTATCCTAGAATCACAGAGTGGCTTGATTTGGAAGGGACCTGAAAGCTCATCCAGTTCCAACCCCTGCCATGGGCAAGGACACCTAACACTAGACCAGGTGCCTCAGAGCCCCACCCAACCTCACCTTGAACACTTTCAGGGATGGGGCATCCACAGCTTCTCTGGGGAATCTGTGGCAGTTCCTCACCACATCACGGAACTAACACAGATGGGAACACATATCTCTGGTCCTATCCACTCTCAAAATACCATTGAAATCCCTTTTATGCCCCACATTTTACATCATAGTGGAGTGTGGGGGCAGCTCTGGGTCCCACTCAGGCTCTGGGGGCTGAGGAAAGGCTGGAAGCCCTGGTGCCAGTTCCAGATGGCAGGAGCAGGACTGCCTGAGGCTGGACTCCAAACAGCACATTCCTGTGATTTCTCTGTGGGTCAGCTTTTTTCCAAAGAGGATGAGGTAATCAGAGTGCCCATATTCACCTTTCCTAAGCACTCAGATAAGCCAGTCTGGAGTATGGGATATCCAATTTCTTGTTTCCCTGCAAAGGATACACACACATATCTGATCATGACCAGTATGCACATATAACTAGAACTGATCCAAACCTGTCCGAGCAGCCAAGAATTTACAGTGCATTTGTACCAAGACTGTAGAAAAATATGATTGCACTTTGCAAAACATATGTTAATTTGCTCCATTTTACCTTGGGCAGGCCAATGGTATGTGTTTCATCTTGATAAGGAAACCCTGATCTCATGTGGGACCTTGCTTTTCTATTGCATCCCTAGTAATGATGATGACAAATCTAGTCAACAAATAATTGGCATTATTGGGTTAATGTAGCACTTGATGTCCTTAGATCTTTCCACAGATAGACATAAATGCTGTAGATGAATCAGACTGCACTGATCATTCACAGTTCACAGTTACCCCTTTCAGGGTCAGTACTTTTCCTGTCTTCAGCTCCTCCATGTGTACAACCACATGTGCTAAAATCAAGTGCTGGCTGTGAAACTTCCAAATTGAAACTGTTTTCTCTGCCTCCCTGGCTAAAAAAACCCAGCCCCAGTGTTTCCATAGTTTGTTGCAAACTCTTTGTGAATCCTAAGAAGGGAATGATATCTAAACTCGTATGTTTTTCGTTTTCCTGTTCCAAGTTGAGACACAGACTTGCCAAAGCCCTCCTTCCCACAGAAGGTAAATCTGAAGAGTGAGCTGAATGCTCCCAAGTGGTTATTAATAAATTTAATCAGCAATAATTGTCCAAAATAGATGCTTGCAAAGATCAGATTACTTCTGGCTTCATCCCCCTCCCTAAGAACACTCTTTTATTACAGGCGGCTGCAGTGCAAATGACATTGGTTTTCTATAGTTGCTGTCCAAGACATACCTGGAAAGTCAATGCTAGTGGTTAGGTGAAGGAATGCTCACATGCTTCACACTGCTGGGCAATCAAATCAATGCACAATTGCCTCACTGCACAAATCTGCATCTCAGTGAGTGACAGTATGAATGCCAACACACACTGTTCTCTCATGTACTCGCTCAGAATGGCTTTCGAGAAAGAGATCCTGACACCTTTGCAGGCAAGAGTGGATTTAGGCTTGTCCTCGAAATAACTAAGGTAAATACATTCCAACATTCTCTTGCTTATTTTGGCTGAGTTTGGGGAACAAAAGTTCTAAAAGCTTCCTTCCTAAAGGAGCATAGTGTCCTTGCTTCCACTCCCCTCACCCTGGCTCAGCCCTTTGGCTGAGTACACCCTTATGTGTTGCACCTTGTTCTGGGCATTCATCTGAAATCTCTGCATTTCAGCCTGTACCTATTCCCATTCAGTGTATTTCTTCTCCCTTGTCTCCCAGTGAGGATTTCCCCCTTTTAAGGAGAGCAGCACTGGAGAGAAAGCGAAGTGTCTGCTTCACAGCCCCATCACGCAGGAGTCATGGCAGGTTGATCACCACTGCTGCACCTCTTCATCTTCCAGAAGGTTTTGGGCTCTCATCTCCTCCCAGGAACGAATGGTATTGACAGATTCTGATGGCCAAGCAGCTTTCCCATTTTCAGTCACAGGCCCGGATGACAAAGAAACCTCAGTGAACATGAGGCAGGTAAGCAGCCAGGAAAAGGAGTGAAACAATTAAAGGAGATTGTGGATAAAAGAGTCTGGATTAACCTGGAATGGTAGAAGCTCACAAAGCTCTTGTTTAAGGGGGACCAGAGCTATTACTCCCTTCTCCATCTTCATGGCATTTTATCTACTGAAAATCAGTGGGAAAGTTGATCGTGGAAATATGGAATAGGTTCACTGCAAAATGAAGAAGTTGCACTTGTCAGTGAAGCCTTGCAAGCAAGAAGAAACAAATGCTTATAATTCCTGAAAACCAAGATGAAACACGGATCACTGGCCCACAAAAAGTAAAAAGGAATAGAGTAACATACACTGTTCAAAGTGCAACCGTATTTTTCTACAATGCCTCTGAGCAAAGGATGCATTGTTTGATTTCTGATTTCGGTATCTAAGGACCCCTGCAACCAAGAGCTTGATCATTCTGGAAGGAGAGCATTAAATGAGTATCTGCCTTCACTATCACAGTTACAGAGAGACACAAAGCCATCCATTTTCTGCTGAAGAAATAAAAGATTTTCCACTATTGACTCCCACTTAGTTTTCAGAGCCTAAAATTAATAGGGAAATTTCTTGGAGTTTCAAAACTCTTCCCATGGAAATTTAGAGCAGCTCAGATTTTTTAATTCTTCTTTAATGAACCTATTGCTTCAAATTCATATCTCTGCATTAATTTACTCTGAAGATGACAACGCCTTTCCCAGTACCTTTTCCCATCCTCAATCTTCCAATGCAGCCCTCAAACCGTTTTTATCAAAACTTCTCCTTTTTTTATCCTGCTTCTACATTTGCCAGTGTGCATCCTTGCAAGGATCTAACAAGTATGTGCTTCTGCTTACCAGCTCGCTGAGATGAGCTAATCCCCCAGTTCCACACAAAAACATTGTGGTCAATACCTTTGGGTTGTGCCTCTGTCTGATTTCAAGACAGAGTTGTTGCCCTTCTGCCCAGGAGAGTGAGACACTATTTGAAATCATAAGCAGTCTCAGTAAGGTGACCTACCAAGAGCAACTGGCACAGTGTGAGCCTCAAATATGGAATATTAAACACCCATTGGATTATGTGGGTGGTACAAAGCTTCCACAGGTTAAAGAAAAGTCTTGTTATCCTTTAAAACCCATCACTTCAGTAGTATCTGGAGCCCACAAGATAATCTCTGTGGAAGAGCCTCCCTCAGTTGTCATTAGTGTTTCTGACAGCTTAACAGACACAGAAGTGACAGGCACTGAATAAAAGCATTTCTAAATACATATCTTCTGCTTTAGTCAAGATTTATTGCAGAGATTATACATGATTGCTCCAGTTTTCCTTTAGAGAACCATCACTATGAATCAGCATCCAAGAGCCCCCTTCATGCCCAATGTTTAGATTGCAAGAGTTAATAATTAAATGAAATCATTTCTATATTTAAGAAGGGAGCATATAAATCTTCAGCCAGATAGTGGACAGGGTGACTCACTGTGCTATTTCTCCTCCTTCCCTAACCCCTCTCCCTTCCTCTTCTTGATTCATATACTTGGTTACGCTCAGTCTATAGCTGGTGAAAGGAAAAAAGCCATGGAAAATAAGGGGATTTGCTCCTGTTTATCTTCCTCCATTGGAGTAACGACTGCCTAAGTAAAAAACAAGGCTGAGGACTGAAAGGAGCCTGAATCTCAGTCTGTTTGGAGGGCATGACCCAGCTGAATCTTCAAATCTCTGTGCTGGAAGATGACTGCCAATGTACACAAGAAACAGGAGGAGGATGACCTTGCACCTTCACAGTCTGCTTTCTCCCATGCCACAGGAAAAAGTGCCTATAAATATAGTTTCAAAGAGTGCAACCTATTGGTTGTACAAGTTGTTTCCTGGGTACAGAGCTGTTCAGAGATGCCAGATCTCCTTTTCTGTCTAAATCACATCTGCAGTTTTAGTATGCTAGAGAAACCTGAGAACATAGACACTCTTTAACAGAACACCTTAACATTTCCTTGTTCTTCTTGCCATATAAACTTCAAATAATTCTACGCAAAACATTTAAAATGGGCCATTAAAACAAAGAATGCAATTTACTTTAGTGAACTTTCTATAAGGACTGGTTGATGGAACACAATATTACTATTCATTTACATAAAATACATTTTTCAATATTATTATAGATGACTAATTCTTGAATCTGAACTATATGTCACCCCAAACTTATACTTTCTATCTTTCATTGGCCTGTTTTCTTGGGGTTCCACGCCTGGAACATGCTGAAGACAATTTTATGTTTCAAGGATAAAATTCTTCTAATTGATATTCTCACTCAGGTCTGTTCAAAGCAGTGGAACAATTAGCTTCATATACCAGTTGTGCTCACTGGCCATATCTCACCTTTACACTTTAGCTCACTTTTTCCTTTCATTCCAGCTCTCATGCTAAAAGTGATAAATTCATTTTTTATAGGGTGCTTATTAATTCAGCTATGCTGTCTGAAATTCATATGATAGTTTTTATTCTCTCTGAAATCTTCACCTCAGTAAAAGCCAGAGCAGTTCTGATTTTGGACAGTCACTGCCTGAACATATATTGGTAGGAAGAGTAAATGGATCATGAAGAACCATGTGTTAATTGTTTCAGAAATCAATATGCTCAACATGAATATCCCAAAGCAAAGACTGTCCTTTGCTGTGTCAAACCACAGACATTTTGTGCTCACTTGCTTTTTCCCCAGCTCTGAGTACACCACAGACTTATTGCCCTTCTATTCCATTTGTGGTTATGATCAGAGTGTCCTGAAAGCTTAGATGCAATAAATATTGGGGTAAATGGACCCACTGGCACTGGAAGAGTTTGTGTATTAGTCTGACAAATCAGCTACTTTAGGTCCAGACATGGGAATTAATTATTTTTAAACAGTGCTTTTTTAACTGCGGGAGACTGAAAGCCTTATTTCTTCAGCCAGCTGTTACAGCACTCCCCAGGCTGTGCTGCACACAGTACCTGCTGTGGGGGTTGTATTCCTGTTGTACTGTTCTTCTCCCCTGCACAGGCACATGCCATTTTAAGTTCAAGCAGAACAAAAGCAAATGCCAACATTTTGGGGCTCTGAAACAGCATATCCCCTTGTACCTTCACCAGAAGAAGTAATTTGCATCAAAGTCAGCATGTAATGTATGCCCGGTTTAAGAATCGGGCAGATACTGCATTAAACTGACTTATTTTAAGTCACAGTAGTAAAATCAGCATCCCTGGATTATTTCTCACTCCTCCATGAAGGCCAAATGCCATTTCTTCCCAAAGTCTGTGTCAACTTTGAAACCATTTACTTTTCCAAGTGTTTCTTCACAGAACAATTTGCTAGACACAAGCTCCTCATCAAAATAATCTCAGGAAAGCTGTTAGTCCCTCTGGTCACAGATGGCGCATACTGCCAGCTCCAAGCATTTGCTTTGGAGGTCACATTACAGGACAGCTCCTAAGGTACCGCTCCCCTCTCCTGGACACCAGGCTTTTGGACAACGTTCATTTTGCTGTTCTTCCAATGAAATAATCAAGGCCATCTCCTGGAAGCGATGCACCTGCCCACGGCCACTGTAGGACATGAATATCATCTGGTTTCCTTCGCTTGCCAGCTGGCCAGGAGGAGATCGTCTCGCCACTGAAAGAATCCGCAAAGTTCCGTGCTCCCCGCGGGGCTCCCGGCTCCTGCTCTGCCACGCTGTGTCCATAGCTACACCACATCACTTCATCACAGTGGGCAGCTGAGAAAACGACTGCCACCCCCGGGGCTTTGCCCGACAGCCGCCTCACTTGTGCGCTTGACCAAATTACAAAGACTTCCTGACCATTACTGGGATGAGCCAAAGTGAGGGCTCAGATCAAATTATTTTAATCTACATGTACAGGAATAAGAACGGTGTGATCCACTGTTAAGCACAGGAGAACATTTATCATGCCATAACTGTAAATGCCATGTTGGTTTTGTATCACTGTGCCTCTCATTATTGGAGCAAATGAGGCTTGGGTGACATCGGCTGCCACATTCCAGCTGCTTTTTGAAGCGCCTCCACCTGTTGTTTTGCCCTTCTTGGATCACAAGCAGTTACATTTAATGAATCCTTGTCATACCACAGGAAGATCATTGTTGAACAGCTTCTGTCACACAGACAACCCTCTCAGGATTTACATAATTTTCACTCAACAGCTCCCAGGGTTGGGCTGAAAGAAGCCTGCTCTCCCTGGGATTCCTGTGTGGCAACCAAAAAATGAGTAAATAAATAGAAGAGCAAGAGAAGGGAAACACGGCTTTCTCAGATTCCAAAATAATATCAAGAATGCATCCTGGATTAGTCCACCCTCTACCCTCAAGTGGAAGAGGAAGGGCTGTGCTCTCTCCCTCTCCTACCCGAAACTGTTGCACCCTCCCCTACCCGAAACATTTGCTCCACACTTCCTGCCTATTGCTGTCAGGAAAGTGCTTTCTGTCCTTGGACGACAACCAGTGACCACAGGCATTACCCCACAGGGTGTTAGATGCTGGCAGCATAGCCAGCCTGCCCTTCAGGTCACCCCTCTCTGAGGCAGAGCAGGATGGCACCTCCCTGGAGCTGATCTCCAGAGTACGTGCAGGGGCACAGCAATGGGCATCTCCCTCTATGTCACTTGTATGGGAACATGTCAAGGACTCCTTGGCCAAAAGCATTTGTCTTCAAAGATATGGGTCTTTGAAAGTGAGACATCACCTCTGGAGAACAGCTAGAAAAAAAATAAGCTTTGCAACCTTTTATTATGTTTTACCCATTTCATCCTCCATCTGCCCCAGCTGTAACACGTTCCTGTTTCTCCTTCACCTCTCTGCTATTGTTTTGTTACCACGTCTGTCACTGCAGCTTTCGACAGATGCTGTTGCAATCTCCTTGCTGTAGAGTCCCATTAACTTCAACAGTGGCTTCAATAAATAACTTATTTCCCTTAAGATGCTCAAAGGCCTGTCTTTGGTAATTTTCTTTTTTGCTTAAATTTGTCATTAGAATTTATTGCAAAACATCTGGACATTCTCTTATCTCATCTTTTTTCCTGCATGGTTCTGTTTTACTTTTACTTCACACCGTAGCTCTTCTGTACTTTTTATTTATTTATTTGCAACTTCAGTTAAATGTCTTGTTTGGTTTTCCAACAAAACCAATGTCATAAATTCACAGAAATGTCATTTGGAGGGGAATTTTGGTGGTCTCTAGTCCAGCCCAACAACTGAAGCAGCACTACCACCAGCACTAGAGCAGGCCACCCACAACTTTGTCCAGTCATGCCATGAAAATGTCTCCAGAGGCTTTCCATGTGATCTTGGCTAATGGGGGTGCAGTGCTGCACATCCCTCCTGGCCTCCTCACCCCTCTGTGGGAGGAAAAGATACTTCTCAGCAGGAATGGGGCTGCTTACAAGAGAGTCATCACTGTCAGTCAGGGAATTTTGCAGCCATCCAGCTGGTTGTTTTTACTTCAACTGATCACAGGTCCACCAGAAGTCAGGGGAAAGAAAAAGGGAAGACTGGGAAAGGCACACACCCCAGATACTTCACCTCTTAGAAGCTGTGAGGAGAAAAATGGACAAACCATAGGCAAGCAAGCCAAAGCCTGCAGTGGGACAGGACTCGGGAACAGCGCTGCAAACCAAGAGTTCTGTCTATTTGTTCTTATGGCCAGAACAAGAAAAACAATATCCTATATATATTAACAGAAAGTATGGAAATGTTTCTACACATTAGTGCTCAGACAGGTGATCCACAGAATACGTGCACCATTCCAAGGGAGCCAATTAGGAAAAAATACACTGGAAAAGATTTGGCCCAGTTGAAGTGTTTACGTGAACAGTGCAAATGTTTTGATTAATAGCTAAGAGAATCATGTTGAAAAGGGAGACACAAATTACCTCCAAAAGGTGGAATATCTCTTTTACAAAAGGAGATGCATATTGCTAACCTTAAGAAATCAAACTTAAGGTGACTGCAAAGCATTATGAGAATACCCAATACATCTCAGCCTCCCTGTTTTGGACCACTGTCATGTAATTGAAACTACATTAGCTTGATGTGAACCATTCTTTATTTATGCTAATATAAATAAGAGCTGTTCAGATACAACAGATAAAGAATTAAGCTATACAGTGAAGAAGGATGGAATAAGTTGGTTTCTAATCTCAAAAATGGAGATAGATTGATTAACATTCTTTTATGAAACATTTTACCCTGCTGGAGCTGCCCAGGTCAGACTAACCTTAGACAGGCAAACCGCCTGATGAGATGCAATCTAGATGGAAGTTGTTCTTTATATATTCCTTTCTGGTTCTGGCCTAAAATTCAGAGGCTCTAAAGCAGGATTCATAAAAGTGAGTTGTGCTGGGAAAATAAGAAGGAAAAGGCTGCTTGGAAGCTTCCAAAAATAGACAATTTGATTAAGTGGTTTTTGCCTAGTAGTGATCCACACTAATTATTTCAGTGGCGCTTTACAGAGTTTATAAAGCTGTTACAGAACTACAAGCACAGTTACTATTACGGATAGAGGGATCTACAAACGAATCTAAAGGAAGGGGGTCACTTGAATCCCAGTACATTAATCTGGGCTGGGGCAGCAATGGCTTTTGCTTCTTGGGATTCCCCAACCACTCCTACAAGATAAAACAGGGAAGACTTTCTACAGCTAAGCCCTCATGATTGCCATCATCCCTTCCCTCTGGTCATTCTTAAAAGATCATTGGAAGAACTTTTGGTGTAAGTAACAAAGCACAGTTGATTCTAAACTCAAAATAATAGGATGTGATTTGTCATGAAACACAGACAACTTCAGCTAACACGAATTGCCTTGGCAAAGGCTTGGATTTCAGAGGGTGAGGAAATTCATGCCATGAGGTGCAGAGCAGAGCTTCCACTGGAGTTTCTTCCTGTAAGACTCTTGTTTGCACACAGAGAACAGCTCTGTGAACCAAACCAACACACCAGAGAGTGTGGGATTTGCTTCCCCACTGCACCAGTGCTCCAAAGGGACTCACTACTGTCAGCTCAGCTGGGGAACAGCTCTGGCTCAGGGCTGTGGTGAAACACACTGCCAGGGGCTGAGCACTGTCAGTAAGGAGGGTACTGCAGTACTGCTGAATTGAAGCTGGAGAAGCTGACCCTCCTCTTCCACTTCCTCATTCAACTGACAGCTGGCTTTGGAAGGACATTTTCTGGGAATTTTCCAGAAGATGGCTCACTCCAAAGGCTGCTTCCCCAACAGCAAGACAGCAAGAGGGATGATGTAACATCAGCAATCATCTTTTTCCTTACAGTGTACCCCAAAACACCCCCAGAAAGCCTGGAGCCCTCAGGCATTCCTAGCATTCCTCATGCCACATCCAACTCATCCCATCTCCCATATGCCTCTGGAAGTAAAACACTCAGCGTGGGGGGACAGGACATGCACTATTTCAGATCACTTGATATGAACACACACACACACACAGAATGACAATTATGACCCAGGGTCACACAGGTGGAAACTAACCTTGGAAATGGTATGATCTCTACCCAGCATTTTCCAGAGTTTTGTGGTAATTCTCTGTGTTTCATGTGTTCTTGAAATTTGCTTTCACTTTGGTTTAAAATAGCCACTGAAGAGAAATTTCCAGCATTTTGAAATTGCCAGCAAAGGAAAAATCATAGTCCTGGAGTCATCTCTGACCTGCTGCTCCACAGCCAAGGGCTCTGGAGCTGGGTGCCTCTGCCTGGGAAGCTGGTGGGCTGGGAGCCTGCAGACCTGTAGGAGATGGTAGACACCCACTTTAGTTTTTCCAGATCCATTTTCTGTGATGGACCATTTTGTAGAAAGTTTTTATTTTAATTAATTGCCCTTCCTAATGTGGGAAAAAAGCAAAAGCAGTGCCAAGCTTCTGGATCAATTCCAGTGCTGAAGGAAATTGCAAGCCTCAAACTATCAGTTTGTCTTTGAATAGTAACACCACTGGAAAAACAAAACAAAACAAAACAAAAACAAAACAAAAACAAAAAAAATCCCCCCAAAAAAACCCCACCCCACTGATAAGGTTACCTTGTTACAGAGTGAGGGAGAGCCCCCATGATCTGTGTGGGGTTTGTAATGCAAAACAGTGAGAGCCACTCTGCCACTGTAGGGTGAGAAATACCCTACAGTGTGCTCAGACTGGGGAGAAAGATAATTTAAAAAAAAAAAAAATCTGCTTNGAAAGATAATTAAAAAAAAAAAAATCTGCTTCAGGACTTATTACTAGTTTTCTTTTAAATTCCCTCCACTATGTTATTGTTAATTCCATTATTTTTTATGAACTACATTATTTTCAAAATGTCCATTCCTCAAAACTGCACAAAGCATCTTCCCTTTCAGGCATCACAAATTCACTTATTCTCACAACTCCCTCCCCTCAGACAAGCAGCCGAATGTCCCAGTTCTGCCAAAAGCAAGGAATGGGCCAAGCAAAATATGGCAGAGGTGCCAAGGAGAGGGAATTTGCTGAGTGCCCTCAGGAAACCCAGGACAGGTGAATGCAGCATGCCCAGATGAGACCATGCTGAAAGGGCAGCATGGAGACATGGCAGCAGAACAGGTGGTGCTGGAAGCCGGGCCAAAGCACAGCCCCATTTTATTTTAAAGAGGAACAGAAGCATCTCTCTCTGTACAGGGTTTTAGGACTTTTGTCCCCCTTTCAAGTGATAAAGGAGAACTGTAAACCTGCAGAAGTTAGACACAGTTTAAAAGGACCCAAAATGACAGAGGATGTATCAGTATAAAGGTCAGTTTAGACAGAAAAATATTATTCTCAATTTGGCTGCAAAGTTTTCCACTCAAAAAGCACAGCTTAAAGCCTCCCACCTAACCTTTCTCTATTAAAAAATGGGAAAAATGGGGTTTCCTTTGTCTGAAAGCCAAGCAAAACAAACTCCAAGAGCTGATTTTTTTCATAAATCATGACAGCATCACTCTGCAGAAAAGAAAAGCAGCTTGGGAATTTCAGGGCTCACGGAAACAACTGCATCCAGGGCTCAGTCCTGGAGAGAGACACAAAAGCCCAACCCAGCTCTGCAAACAGAGGTGATGAGAGATTCCCAGCCATTAATCTTTGACAACAAAGCATCATCTTTGAAATGAGAAGCAATTGCAGCCACTATCTCAGGTTCACCTGCCCTCTTAAACCATAAATTGCACAAATCAATCATGTGAGGAATCCAGAGGACAGAGTGTCTGATTTCAGTTTTATACATGCGTTATACAGGGTTGACCAGATAAGTCAAAGCCAATTTCTACAGTGAACCTAATACTGTTTCTGTACACCAAGTGTATATTTCTGGTGAGTTTATGGACACAGCCACAGCGACAGCAGATTTCTTAGTTTATTAAAGATTTGACAAAATGGGATCTCAGCTCCAAGTAGAAGAAGTCTGGATGTGTTTTAAAAGATGTTGAAGAGGTTTAAGAGAACTACATTTAATCTCAAACAGGTTTTCATCCCAGATATTGAAAAGTATTTTTAATATCTGAGTTACACTGAAGAATATTGCAAACCAAGACATTTCCAACAAAAAAAAAATCCAAGTGTTTTATTTTGAAGCCCTAGAGGGATTTTCTTTCCTTGAATACTTACAAAAGTTTTTTCTAAATAAAACACACAAAACACTTAGAAAATGTACGTATCTGAGCATTGCTGAATCTGCTCTTCACCCTTTTTTCTCCAGGAGCTTTCTTAAGGCTTTGACTGATGTGATGTCTGAGTGCCTCATTACAGAGAATACCCATCATCCCTCTTTTACAGGAGGAGGAAATGAAAGAGGAGGCCCAGTTACACGGAAGTAATTTGCTCAAGATCAACCAGCAAAAGCAAGACAGATAATAGCACCTAGTCCTGCCCCATGTTAAGGAGCATTAGATTCCACTGATCAAAATATTTTGCCTGAAATATGCAAAGCTTCGTGGAAGTCTCTGTATTTTCTTTTTTTTAATTGATGAACTTCATGTCATGTGTGCCAGTAGAGATCAGGCAGATAGGCTGGGAGTCTGTATACTTTGGACATCTTTGTGGCTAAAGATTTCCTGAGGATTCTGCAACCCAAGCAAGTCCAGGAAATAAAGAGCAGTTGAGACCTAGGCACCAAAATTTATTTTCTAGAGCTTTCTGAAAAGCATGCAGAGCAAGCTCCAAACCCTTTACAAACATCACTGTGAAGATGTGAGGGATTGAAAGTGTTTTGGAACACTTAACCATGTCCACGTCCTTTAAGGAGGAGCTTGGAAGCATGGCCACAAGGATCTTCCTGCAAATACCTTTCCCATTTCTGTAAAATCTGGGACTATGGACACAAGGACTGAAACCAGTGTCAATGACTTTTATGACTGGCTTCTTCTCACCACTATTTTTGTGACCTTTTTTTTTCCAATGGAGCTATTAAAAAAAAAAAAAAAGAAAAATCAGAAAAATAAGTGAACTGAAACCATAAGTCAGGGGTGCTTAAGCATTTCTGAAAGTTTGTGGCAGAGTCTACACAGGATTGGTTCTGTTCCCCCATTTTTGGCTGCAGTTTTTAGAAGTTTCATGGGGTGAGCACAGACTTAAGGGCAGGGCTTGATCACAAGGCTCCAGCAGGAGCAGGGCTGATGTAAAGTGCTGGTCAGGGTGCAGGGCTGGGAGCTGCCAGCTGAATTTGCTGGAACAGCCATGGAACAGAAACAAGCCATGATGCAAACAGCTGAACTCATATTTTTTTTTTATTTGAGATAATTTTCAGACTGCTTCAAAAAACTATTCCCTGCTCATTCCATTACAAAACGTGAAGTTTACTCCAGAATGACTCACTCTGTCACCAAGGGAGAAGGTATGATCTGCCACATGTGTCAGAAAAGGCCTATGAGGTAATTTTCATTCTCTCAACATATGAAAACTATTATTTCCTCACATAATGAAAATGCAAGGATGTAGGTGGCAATCCCCAGATGGACACAAAAATGAAAAAATCTCCGGCAGATTGCTAATCACATTTTGAAGGAAAACAACTGCATTTCAATCATAACGAATATTTCCGTGTATGGGAAGAAGGTTTTTCTCATCTGCAGCATACACGTAACATTTGGCAATAACAGCGTAATCCAGAATTCATATGTGAGTGTATCTCATTTCTGATGCTCACACTTCATGATGAGTTGAGCTACCCAGGAAATTCAGGTGCCATAAAGGGAAAGTATCCACATAGAGCGTAGCTTTTGCTTCCTCTGTAGTTTCATTACTCTTTGGTACACTTCCAGATCATATGAAATACAATCTCACTCACCAAGTTTTCTGGACCCTCAGCACTTGAATTAAGCACTCACAGATGTTCCCTTTGCTCTCCTTTAAGCATGATGGATCCCCTCACTGCAGGCTCTCCACTGAGGTACAGTTGTTGTCTCACTTTGAAAGGAATTTCAGAAAACATTTCAGTTCATCTGTGGAATTTTCCATCTAAGCGTTGTTATTTATTTGCATTGTCACCATGCACCAGAGGTCAGCCACTTGCAAGGGCCCTTCTCTAAAGGTACTGATGAAACTTTTATGTCCCCACTACAAGTTTCCCAGGGGACCATGACAAAGTAGAACCCAGTATTTTTTATTTTTAATTGCCTCAAGCTAAAAAAGAAGGAGGGAAAAAGGAAGTTTTCAGGGAAAGGAACCAGGACTGAGGATTTGTCTAGTGAATCAATAGGGTCAGTGCTGTAACTCTGCTGTCTGTGAAAGTGCCACTGAGACAGAGAGCTGAGGATCTGTGCAACTGAGCTCTCAAACCCATGAATTTTTCAAGAACATTTCACAACATCCAGATTGGGATGTGAACAAACAAGGTGAATATTTCACGTGTGCTGAGACTTGCCTTGAGTGGAAGGTCATACATCCAGAAAGGGCTTGGTGGGCAGGGGTAGACCTCACCTCCTTTTGCTACTGGGGTGGGACACCCACACTGCAAAACAGCTGCTGTTTGCACTCCAGCACTGAAGGGCTTCTTGTCCTTTGGAGGGCTCCTGGGGCTCTGATGGCCCTTGTCAAACCCTCAGGGCTCAGTTCAAAGGAGCCCTTGGTGAAGCAAGAGAAATTCCACTATTTCACCAGCTCACACCAGATAAGAGTTACACAGATCACAAGGCTGGGTGGCCACCATCAGACCCGTATGCTGAGAAATACTGAGTCATTCTGGAAAGTGTGGGCTGCTGCACACAAACCCATGGAGAAATAAGTTCATGGCTTGTGTGCATACACCAGCCTGCCTTAGAGGGCAAGCTACATTTGAGAGACAGCTGGAAGAGGAGCCCCAGCCTCAGCAGCAGGGCTCAATTTCACAGCAATAGGCAATCAACTCATTCACTCTCCATGCCAGCAATGACTGAGGTAGCACAGCTGGCAGAGCCCAGGTCTTGTGCCCGCTTTACAGCACCAGTTTGCTGCTTTCCTGGGTTAAAGAATCCCACTGGGAGACACATGCAGGACACAAATGGAACAGAGGATCCCCACAACACGAACCCAGCACAACTGCTGGAGAGGCACAGCTGCCCAGACAGCCACCATCATCATCATCATCATCATCATCATCATCATCATCATCATCCTACCACCTGCCCATGACTGAGCTACACAACAACTCCTTTACCACCCTGAATCTAAATCCAATTCTGTGCTCAAAGAAGCAGCAGGGAATACCACCAGAAGCCAGTGCTACAGGCCAGAACTCCCCTCTTGCCTCTCAGACCAGCAGCACACCCCTCCAGCTCCCAGCCTCAGTGCAAAGTGTCTGCAAAGCCTGCCATGAGAGCAACCAGAGCCTGTTCCACACGCTGGGACTTCTCAGAGCAGCTCAGTGTCAGGGACACGGAAAAGGCTGTCCTGCAGGTTTCCTCAGCAACAGCAGCAGTGATGTCCACACAGCTATGGGAAACAGCAGAGGAACACAACTCCTGGGCTGGTTTTCATACACATTTCCCTTCTCTCTGGCTGATGGGTGTCCTGAAGGGCGATAGCACATCAGGCACCATCAAGGAGCAGGAGCAGGGAGAACATGGCTGGCATGGAGCACGGGCTCAGTGACCGTAGCAGCAGAGTCACAACAAGGTGTGCTACTTTTAGGGATTTGGGGATGCAGGTAATCAGATTTAAACAAGTTTTGCAGAGACAGCAAAAGACATGTCACCTCTGCAGCGTTTTGAAAAAAAAAAAAAAATTAGGCACCTGTTCCAAATGGGAAAGTGTTCCTAGAGGAAATATTTTTCAGAAGAGATTAAAAAGATTTTGACAACTCAACCTATTTTCTTCCAGTTCTTGGATATTTACTAGCTTTAGAATTCACACAGCCAAGGCAGAAAGCCAATGCAAATACTCAATCTGACTCTTCCAACTGAACAATGTAATGAAAAGAGGAACTTTTCGGGGGGTAAACTCAGCTCATCTGCAATGGTGGCTTTTATTCAAAATGGACCTGGGCCAAGTTTCCTTGTTCTCTTCTCCCTCCTTTCAGGACTGTGCTGTCATGGGAGCCTGAGACTGCACATGGAGTTTCTGCAGAAGGCCTGTTTTAGGAGGTGAAGCACCTCATAGGCGCAGCTTCCCCTTGCCTCAAGTGGTGATCAAACAAGAACCTTGGGGGCCCAATTGCCCTTGTACTCGTGCCCATTCTCTGTGCACTGACGTCAAATGTGCTGCACATTTGTGCTGGCATAAATAGCAAGGCAGGAGAATCGATTCCTGTTCAGCCAAACACAGGTCACTTCCATCCTCTGGCCAAAAGTAGTCTCAGGATAGCACACAATTTGGTCCATTGATTTTAATATATTGGCATTTCCTCCCTCTTACTGTGTGAACACATTGTTTACAATTTCAGTAAGCCACTTTGGAAAACACTGCTATAAATCAGGATACATAAAAGCTTGTTCTGTTTGCCTCCAGTATCAGACATTGCTAGTGTGGGAGGTAGGTCAATTGGGGATACAAAAAAAACCCAGCTCAATCCCTCTTCACTAATTCCTTAGTGTTTCAGGTGGGTTTCTGAAATTCCTTAGTGCTTCTGGACTGTAAATCTGTTGAGCATCACAACAATCACCCAAGAGGAGTCTTGTTCAGTGGAGATATTTTAATCCATTAATTCATTTACAGTAGTCACCAGTATCCCTTTAAAATGGCCATCACTCACACACTGAATCTCTTGGCAGGGAGGCCTTGCTCATTTGCTGTTTGTGTGTTACTTTAAACCAAAGACTAAGAGAATAATCTGGATCCAATGTGTATTCTGGATTGGTTTGGCTCTTTTGCAAAGGCTAAGCACGGAGCTTCTCTTCAATTAGCAGGAGAGGAGGCAAAGCTGGAATTGCTCTATGAATTGCCTATAGTATTTGATGAGACAGCGAAGGATACGGCCGCGCTTTCCAGACCAAAATGAGTCACCTGTTGTCTGCGGGAGCTCATGCCAAGAATGGTCAGATTTGAGCTCAGGGGAGTGCTTTCCAGAGGACTTCAGCCAACAGCTGTTTCCCTTCAGCTGGATTCTGCTGAGAATCTAGCCTCAAGTTAAAGCATGAAAAAGAAAAAGTGGTACAAGATGCCAAAAGAAGTGTGAAGGCCAAATTTCCCGATAAAATGGAAACATGGATTGTGTGAATTATCTACCCTACTTTTCTGCTCACACACTATTCCCAGTGTAGCATGGTGATCCTGTCAGGCAACCAATAGACCAATGGAGAGTGCTGGAAAGTTCCTGCTTCTTCAGGAACAGATCAGAGGATGAGTCTCACTAACACATATGTTCAACCCGATCCAGATGTCGAAGCAGTTTTAAAGTCCAGGGATTGTTTGGGAGAGGTATAATTTCCATAGTGGCCAGTGAGAAAGCTAAAGTAAGGATGAGGGTATGTTAGATGAGTGTCCTGCTCCATCACAGACTATCTCTAGGCATATTGCTTATTATAGATGCCTGACCAGCTCATCCAATTTTGGTGGAATCTTGGTGCTCTGAATTTTCATGGATCTGGAGCTTGGTCAGTTTAGCCACCTTTTTGTGAAATAGTGAAAAATGCTTTCCTCCTCCATATAGGATTTACTGTAAGAACAGCTGAGGAGCACAGAGCTCCTCCCCACTTAAAGGCCACAGCAGTGAACTGTCTTCCTTGCACAGCCTGCAGCAATTTTAGCACCCGTGATAAAATCCCAACCAGAGCCCACACTGTGCTCTCTGAATGGCAAGTCACTGCAGAGAAACAGCTCTTGAAACCCTTTCTGTCACCACCTCACAAACATAAGCCCATTCTACGCAGGATCTTACAGGAAAAACTCAATCTTTTCCACTGCAATTCACACCAGAAGCCTTCAGACGGTCAGTGTAGGATGCAAAAGCAAATCTCCTGCCTCGCAGCTGTAACACTTGGCCAGATTCTGCAGAGATTACAGCAATCAAGTCCCAGGCAGCTTGCTCTTAGTCCCTGCCCTTTCCAGAGGCACACACGACTACCACACCCATCATGCCTTTTAACATCCACCTCTTTGCAAGGGAACTAGAGTAGCTTATATCTCATTTTAAGAAGCCTCCTCAACCTGCCTCCCAGAGACTGGTGATTGTCACGGGGCGAAGCTGGGTGTGTTTTAATTTAGGAATTTTTGAGAGAGACTAGGAGACAGCAGTTGCTAGAAGGCTCTTTAATTTTAATTTTATTTGATTCTAATTTTTATATATATGTACAGAGGTCAAGGGATTGGCTAAACAGGTCGCCACCCCTTCGACTAGAATAGTGGATAGTACTGTCAATTATTTCTTCTCTCACAGGAGAAGTATGTAAACATTTTAAGAATAAATATTATTTACATTAAGTTACACTAGAAATTCTACAGAAAGACAAAGAACAGAAAAAACTCAAGTAACAGGTGATTCCCAACATGAACAGAGAGCAGAAAGCAGCTATAAAATGTTAATTTCTATGTAAAGACTGAAAACAATCTGCAGAGCCTGAATTCTTTTAAATAATTATCACTGATTCAAAAGAAAGACATCTTTTCAATAGACTTTAAAACCGGGAACAATCACTGATCAAGTCTGACTCCTAGTAAAACACAGGTCAATGATTTCATCCAGTGAAGCCTGTGTCCTCCCCATGCATGCAAAATGAGCCTCCCAATTAGTACTGGTTAGAGCCTTCCAGTGCAGTATCAGGAAATGTTATTTCATTGGAAGTGAAATGTGTCAGCTCCAATTACCATTTCATTTTGAAAAAAAGTATCAGTCTACAGATTTTCAGGACAGGCCAAATGTAGAATTTTCCTTTTCCCTTTTGTGATGGCTTTTTGTGTAATTTCTTGGAGGAATACAGAAGCATCATAAATAATATGTTTTGATGAATATTTACCTTTCACATGAAAATTAAATAAGTATGTTTACTCTTCTCTTCAGAAAAAAATTGAAAGCCTCATTCTCACAGTGGCATCAACAAACCAAATACAAGATCATACACAGTAATGGGATTAGCAGATACATGGCAACATTCACACTCCTTTTTATGCAGTAACACCATGTTTACACCCACATGAGTAAAGGCAGTAAGAACAAAAGCCAGTTATGAGTCCCTCAAAATCTCTTCGAAAGAAACCCTTTGGCTAAAACACGTGTGTGATGTTCAGCCAGAAAAATATGTTCTTCCCTGTATTCATATTCCCTGTATTCATACTGATGGGAAAGAAATGTCATTCTTGAGACATAAAAAAGACTACTTAATCATTGAAAGTTCTAATGAATTTTCACACCCTATGTCACAAAGCCTTGCTTGCAGACATCAAATGATCTTCTAATTATTGAAACATTCTTTAATTCAAGTTGCTTTGAGGCTTTCCCAGAGTATTCAGTGTTTCTTTGCAAAGAAATTCCAAATTATAACACAGCTGACTAAATGAACCTGCGTGTGCTACCCCAGCTTTTGGCTGTCTGGGGCAATCGTAAGGAAGCTTCACAGTGCAGTGCATTTGCAGGCATAATACCTAACAAAGATTTTCTCCTTTGTCCATTTCCTTATTTTCCCCCTTGCAGTTTATATCACTACAATTTTCCCCACACAAACTTCAAAGAATTTTAATTTAAAGCGAGATTTTTTTGGGGGGAAATTACTATGCTTCTGTGGTCTTCCCTACCCCTTGAATAAAAAATGTAAACAACCAAAAATCAAAACAAACCCAAACAAGTTTAGACATTAGGACTAGACAGGAAGGGTGGGGGGAAATGTACAATTTTGAACTGGTTTCCAATTTTGAAGCCAGAGCTGTGCGTTAGGTGTCAATTTTAACACTTTTCCGCTGTGTATCAATTCAAAGTTCTCATCTTGTCACTTTCAGCCCTAGTGAGCATGTCCCTACAGAAACTCCACAAAGCTTTCCTTCATGAATAGCAACTTTCTAGGAAGCTGAGCTCAAGCATTAGGAGGCTCTCCAACAGTGACACCACACTGGGGCAAGTGCTGCTGATGATCCCAAGAACAAAGCAGCATGGAGCACTGAAGGGACTGGAGCGTTGTTGAGTGCACTTCTACTTTGAAACATGCTCTCTCTTGGTATGAGCCCGAGTTTCCATCACTACAGTATCCTTCAATATTTATATATTTCAGGTGTTTGGCACCACATCAGGAGACAAGATAATCTGAACAACCAGCAATGTATCCCTCAGATGGATGAAGCAACTCGTAGGGCATACAGGATCCTGGTAGAACAGACCACACCAAATCTGATCACCAACCCTACATAAACCAAAGCTGAACCAGCTCTGAAGACATCTATCTGTGGTGCAGGCACTGCCTGAAGGTTATTGTGAACCACCCTGTGGAGATATCAGTGGACTGGATGCCTTTTAGACACCCTGAAAGTCTCAGCATGGAAGAGATGAGTTTATAAACGTAAATAAAAGCCCAAAGCTTCTTTGTCTGAAAGAGTAATTATCTGTCTGGCTTCAGAATTTATGGTTTTACTCATTACTAGAGTATCTGAGAACATTCCAGTTTAAATCAGAGGGAACAGAAAAATCTCTGATGGTGGCACTTTCTGAACCTCCTTACTTAAAAGCTGAACAAACATGTACCTTGCATCCATAAAGATTTTTTATTTCATCTGAGAGCAGGCAACTGTGCTTTGTGAATGTTTGCAAGGACATTAAGGTCACAGAGGTCAAAACCTGTGCTTGTATTAAGCAGAAATAGCAACGATATAACATCAATTAATTTGACAGTACAGGGAATGAGCCACAGAGGGCCTACAAATGCACAATGCATGGGTTTTAAACGTTCCTTTCTGTTGCTAAATTTGCAGCTGCCAGACATGCACTAAGTTCACCTTCAGGTTGCAAAGAAGTAAGGTAGAAAGTCCTTAAAATGCTTATGAGGGCAATAGGAAAGTGCAAATAATGAACTATGTCAGAAAAAGGCAGCATTGCCACATCTGAACTCAGCAGTAACCATTGAAAACCACCTTGGGCTACCTGTGGCTGTTCACCTAGAAAAACAGAGAATTATAAAAAGGGAGTAGGCTGACACCTTCACCTGGAATGGGCGCCCCCTGAATTTTGTTTGGGAGTCCCTCTAGATTTAATATACCTACACCCGAATTTCCAATCCAGCTACAAAGAGGTCCCTAAGCATCCCTGATACAGACAGCATAGAAATTTAGCAACTCATACCCTACTGCACCAAACATAGCTGTTACCAGGACCAAATATAGCCCTCATCAACACCAAGAGTCAAACCACTAGCTGTCCCACACTCCACCCTCACTAAGTTTGTCCACCTAAGGGGAGTGACAACAGAAGGACAACTGTGGCAGAGGTAAGGATCAAACTGAAGACATCAAGCATTTACCACGAGAAGACATAAGCGCAATTTTGGTGATCCCTCAGGCACTCTGCAGGTGAATGCTTTACTGTGGGGGTCCTTGGAAACTCAGAGTGCAATGGGACAATTTTTTCTCCTGCTTGAGCTTCCCTGTGACTTGCTTAGATGCAGAAACACCTTGATCCAGGAAAACCTGTTTCAGGCAGTGCAAAATTGGTCATTTTGTTTTCTGCCTTCCTGGCCACTTGCCACTACGGCAAATGCAGTGAGAGATAGGAAACTTCTCAGACTTGTGTGAACGACACCTCCAAAGTCAACTCGACTTTTCTAAAAAATACAGGGCCTTGTTTTGCTCTCAGTTACATCTGTATTACCCATTTGACATCTCTTCTACATTCACCTCTAGCACAGTGAGGCAGCTAATGAGCTCATTAAGTGCTGGACTCTGACTTGGCACCAAAAAAGAAGTAAACAAATTGAATATTAGACAGTCTACTACAACAGATGAGATCCTGAGACAAGATCTGTATTGGACACAGCCTTTGAGAAGAGAAGGGAAATTTCCTCAGGTTCTGGGGTGGAAAATCCTTTGCATGTTCTCTTGTGCTGGGTTTTGTAGGCTGATTTTCTACCAGGCAGACACACTATCCTCCAGAGATAGTGCATGTACTCCAGAGAGGCTGCATTCATGTAAAGACAAATGGGTGAATTAGATATAATCATTTTCAACCTTTTCACATAAGAAACGTGGGCTTGATTGCAAGTGTCAGGCTCATTAGTGTGCTCAGGAACCTGACAAAAAAATATACAGACTTTTTATATATATATATATATGCTTGTGAATTACTTAGGGCATGACACAAGGACCTGTTGAAATGAATGCAAAGATCCAAGCCAGTCCTGAAGGAGGCCCAACAAAGAGATTAAAATGAAGATGCAATAATGTGTACAGGTTCTCCTTAAATCAGCCCTACCTGGTTGAGGTTGAGATGCTGTGGGTGATGGGGTGAGGAAGTTTACGTCATCTCCACATCTGACTGACAGATTAAACATTTCTGAGAATTGACTCAAGCCTTTTTACATGGAATCACTGAGCAACTTCTTTTTAACAGCTGTACTACTACACTTAGACCCCACTAACGTGGGTAGTGAAGCAATAATCTGACACGCCAACTCCACTGGAGTCACTTAGAAACAGAATGAGAGTGTTGGCTCAGCCTTGTTGGAATAAATACGTATTAACTATTTTTGTGAGTATTACTGTCATCAGTGATTAATTGCAATAATGAGCCATGACAGTGAGCTAGCAGAGGTTCCTGAAGATGAAAGGTATATCATACCACAGAGAGAAAACCACTAGCCCTTACAAAAGTCATTCACTGTCTCTAGGAAGAATAGAAGTAGTACAACTAAAGGCATACAGTAGACATTATCCCCTCCCAGAATATAGTTTTGGAGTATGAAAAAGTGGTGTTTCACCCAGAGATTATGAAACATTCAGTTCTGACACAGCCTTCATCTGGTATTGCATTTAATATGACATAAGGACTTAAGGGCACTTAAACACCATCTGTGGGGTACATGAACAGAAATTTAGTCATACTCACACACTCACACAGACAAGAGCATGTAGAAGTATGACCCTGTTTTGCAATCTCACGGCTCTGCTTTCTCCTGTCCAAAGGAAAACAACAGGAGCACATGCCTGCTGCACAAGTTTCTCTCTGGGCTCTCTTCTTCATTCATGATGTTATATTCATACCCAATTGCTACAACCAAAAGAATAAATAAAACATCTAAAATATACACAAACCATCTTGTTCCCCAGCAGCGTGTGATGTTCAAATACACTCAGAAACACAGACATCAAACTCGTGGCTTTCCTTTACAGCAGGGCTGCATAATTCCTTTAAGGCCCAACCATAAAATTCCTTTCCTTCCCTGAACCCTGCTGAATTCCTGTGTTTCACAAGGGAATCACGTCCTTTGTCCTGTTTCCTTCTGCTGCTTCTACATTTGCAGCTTTCAAATCTCTGAGTGTTTGAGGGGGAAAGATAAATAAGAGCATGCAATTTATTTTCCTTAGCTAGACAGGAAATGTGGTCTGAATGAAAGATTAGGGCTCCAGATGCTCTTCAAAACCATCAGTCACTGCTTTCAATGGACATACAGCTCTTTTTAAAAAAGGACTGTTTCCACAAAGTCCTTTAGCTGAGGGCCAAACTTTAAAAGCTTGAATTTCAATGTGAGTATTTTCTCAAAACTTTCCCTTAGCCTTTACAGTGGGTTTGACACTCCAGCCCTCTCACCTGCCCTCTTTGCTGACTTCTGCTGCTGGGTGTAACTTAGTTTTTCAGCAGCACCTGGTGCTGGCCAGAGAGAATACCCAGTCTGCTGGCACTCCTTAGGGAAGGCTTGCAAAGGCAGAAGTGAGTGTCCCAGTCATTCCCCACGATTGTTGATAGTAATTATACATCACCCCACACCTTTCTGTTTCTGGCAGTACTATCTGCATCTATCAGTTAAAACTGCTGAGTTTTGTGCCAGAAGTCCAAGCGTGGAAGGAAGGCCCTGAGAGCTACCAAAGATAAAGAGATCTTGAACACTGAGTGCTACCTACCTTCTCTTTATCTAATTGTATCGAGAAAGGTTTCATAAAGAGAGCCTGACTCACTTCTCACACTTGTTAATTAAACTTTGTTTCAGAATTAATTCCATGTTAATACTCCTCCCTTACAATGTTATGTAAGGCTTTTTTAAGGGAAGGCCTTTGTAAGAAAACTTACTGAAAATAGAGAATACCATCCAGGATTGGACTGAGTTACATTCTGACACATAAAGAATAGCCAAAATAAAGGATGGTTTCTTCCCAGATCAGCCCACAGCCTGGCAAATTAACATATACCTGGTCTTGAGAAACTCAGGTCAGATGCTCAGTTTGGGCTCCTGAGGGCATAGAGTGCAGCCTTTGTCTTCTCCACCTCCAGCAGCTGCCAGCTCCACTGTTTGATGGGTTTGTTATGGATGGCCTCATGCTTGCTGTATGGGGAATATAACACAAAAAGCCTCAGGCTACCCCCAGAGTGAAATGAGAATTATAATCCAAAATATTGCTATGAGATGGAGAACTATTTCCTGTAAGGTTCTTGTACAACACAGAATTTGTTTATCTGCTTCCCCACTGGCCAGGTGGCTCCAATGGCCTGTGCTCACACAAAAAATGCCACACCTCTTGCTCCTACCTTTTCAGCAGCCCAGTCCTACCTAAGCCCCCCTGGCAGCACACCTGCAAAAGAAAGGGATTTGCTCAGGTTTAGAGCCAGCCTGACCTAGAATAGCTCATGAGATTGTGGGTTTGGTCCTTGCAGAGACTCCTGCCTTTTGCTGTGCTGTGTGAGAAGCACAGATGCCCATTCAGGCAATCCCAGTGAGGAGTCTCACACCAGCATGGTCTGCCCCTGACTGAGGCTGAACACAGCACCAGAGTAACAGATGTGATGTCAGGTATGCTGCTGCTGTAATTAATCAGTTGCAATTACTGTTCAGATACATTCACATCTCATTTGCCCAGCAGCACCAAGAACATGAAAGGGCTCCCTTAGCACACAGTCAGCATGATTTTATTGTATGGAAGAGATAAAGCATAATAAAGCAAGGGAATATTTGCAAGGAAGAGCCTGAGACTTGGAGAGAATTGGAGTTTTGTTCCCAGCTTGACCACAGATCTCATCTGTGACTTGGACTGAATCACTTCATTTTTATCCTGTACAATGGGGATTCTTCCTCCTCTTTGTTACTCTTACCAGTTCAGGGAGGAGTCTCTGACAGTGTGCAGGCACCTAGCAGCCAGTACACAGGCACCTTAAACCAGCTGAGGCCTTTGAGATGTCTCTGTAATCGTAAGAAGAAAATCTGCTCTGATAGATGGATTATATTGTTCTGTCTCATAAACACATTTGCTTGCATAACATTAATCAAGATGAGTTTTTTCTTAGATATTTCATACAAAAAGTATCATGTTAGCATCCTGGGAACTAGAAAGATCTACTGGGTAGGCACCCACGTTTGTGAACCAAGCAGAGAAAGACTGAGCACATCCTTCTTAAGGACCTCTCAGCCACTCACCTCCTGCAGTGAGCCATGTGGATCAGATGTTGGGGTAGTGTGGGAAAACCTGTGGCAACTGAGCTCTCTTCAGAGAACAGTAGGCACCACTCAAATGTTTTGCCAGCATTAAACCCAAGGAGGCCTCACAGTCTCAGCCAATTCAGAGGGTGGGTCCTCCACAAAGGCTGTCTTTACCAGCATGTTCTACTAAAACCCAAATTTCTGAGCTTCTGAGCTGCTGGTTTTTCCAACAACAAAATCTTAAAGTCTGTCCTTAACTATCAAGACAACCTTATCTTCATGATGTTTGGGTTTTGGAAAGAGACAAGCTGACTTGCATTTACTGCGTGCTGTTCCAGCCCACCACCATCCCAGCACTGCTGAATGTGTGAGTTCTGACTCAGGAGAACATTTCATTTGAGCCATGCACAGGGGTTCTCTATGAAATAAAAACCTGCAACTCCAAATAACTCTTTGTTAACTTCAAAGCCCTGGCAAGAGCTATGGAGCTCACAAGACACACTAAGAGCTGGCAGCTGGGACTATCAGGCTGACAAAGAAGCCTCCTGGCCACACTTACCGTATAAACAAGAAAGGTCAGATCATTCTGCTATGGCATATGACACTGATACTGCTTCCCCACGGGGTAACTATTGGGTTACATGGACTGGCATGACCCAACCCCTGCACAGGAGAGTGAAGAGAGCTGCACACACCAGACTCCTCTTTTGTAGACCCCGCAAAGCAACGTCTGATTGATGGTGTGGCTTTCTAGTGACAGTGCACAGAAAATACCTCTGGCCATGCCCTTTCCTGAAAAGGTGAACACAGCCCTTTGCCCTCCTGAGAGAGAAATCAACACCTCGGGGCCCTGGCTCAGCTAACCCAGCAGTTGGCAAAAGCCCCAGCAGAGGAGAAGAGCGGCTGTGAGCTGCTCCTCCAAGGCTGATGTCTCACAGGGATCTGTCATGACAGAATGAGAACAACCAAAACGACTCTGCTTCATCCTTTGCCATTGCCTGCCCTCTCCACTGCTATTCCACCCCATCCTGCACTCCTCCTGTCTGCAAGGAGGTGGAACCCATCTCAATTACAGCTTCTGAAGTCAGGGATCATGTTTGCTCTACCTGTAAACAAAGGCAAGCACATTGCTCCCAGGCCCAGCACCATTAACCCTCTGCTAGTGCAGTTCACTGGGAGAGTTCAGGTGAGAGTGGGGATCCACAGGGAATGACTCACATAGAGGTGAGGTGAGCCAGCAGACCTGTAACACCACCAGGCCTCCAGACCATCAGAGGGAAAAAATGTGAAGTACGCTTTGTAAAATGTGCCTCTCGCAGACGTGGAGTCACTGATAAACAATCCTCAAACACTATTGTTCAAACAACACTTGAATCATTCTCTGACTCAGTGATCAATGAGCGACAGAAAGAACAACAGTTAGCTAAGACAGCAGAAAATGTTAAAACAGTGAGCCAAGTGTGGCATTCCCAGCTTAGCCTTTAATGAGCTGGGTCAGAAAATTAGTGAAAAAGTCACTGTTTGGAATAAATCCCCTACAAAGCTATAACAGTGGAGCTTACATTAGAAAATGTTCATCAGCTGCTTTACAGTCAATGGCAATTCTTAAAGTGGGACAGCATTTATAGCTCTGTCCAGTTTCTCCTAATCTTCATGTGTTTCTCTGACACTTTTCTATTTTCTTGCTCTTCATTAAAGAGCACTGAGAATCTCTCAAAATAGCTGTCAGGATCAGATTACATCTGCTCCAAAAGCAGGAAAAATGATATGAAAATTAGGAGAAAAAAACTTAGTTAAATATTGCTTAAGTGTTTCATTTAGGGTTTGGCTTGACAAACTCTTTCTTCAATGAGTTAAAAGTGAAATAAAAAGAAGTTGCAGTCTCATGGAGACATCCACATAACTGCTGGCTCAGAGCAGTGGCCTCCCACTCGCCTGATAGAAAAAAATGCAAGTTCTTCAGTAAATGACCAAACAGATATGTATGTCCATGACAGGTATTACCCATTTCTGTAGTTGCCCAAAATAATCAAGGCACGACCATACAGTTTTTTCATTTTACGGAAGTCTTAGTCAAACTGTTTCACCACGGGCAAGCAAGTCAGCAAGGATTTTAATTACAAAAAGCCCAACGTAAGCATCCACCCCTTTCCCAACCAAACCCAGCACAAGTTTAAACAACCCTCCTGAGGGAGTTAGGTATTTCTCGCTTGAGCAAAATGAAACCTGCTGGTCTTTGGAAATATTGAACAGAGCCACTCCCATTTGCATCTTAAGATGTTACAAGGACTAAAAATCTGGGTGATTAAATCAGTGTAATTAAAAGGGCTGCAAGGCCATGTTTTTTACATTTGGCCAAAGCAGCACCAGAAGTCAGTGGCAAAGCAGGAATTTAACCTCTAAGCACCTCTCCAGCACTCTAATCCCCTGGCAACCTCCCCTCTCTGCCTGATGAAACCAGGGCAAAGTCCAGAAGATACGTGAGGGAATCGTATTGTCCAGGTTAGCCCAGATGAGCCACCAGCCACTGCTGACATGCAGCCCATGGTGATGTGAAGGAGGACAGTGTGCTCACAGCTGGAGTTCTTCCCCAACAGGCACCTGCAGAGAGCACAAGGCACCTGCAGAGAGCATAAGGTACCCAATAAGGCCTTCACCCAGGCAGTCCAAGGAAATAACAAACTCCATTTTACAGTGAGAGATTTTTATTTGCCCTGGTGCTATGGTGAACTGATAGGGAAGCTTATCTCTCCTCACAACACCAGCCTGATGAAAAAAAATAGAGTGCCTGTGAAAAGGGGCCACCCTTTCAGAAAAGGCATTGTGCTACATTTACTTTGGACAGGGACAGTAAAGAAGAAATCAGGAACGTCTGAGGCTTTAAAAACCACACAGGTTGACCAGACTTAGCAAGGAAGGTGGTCCTGGGGTGAAGCCCCATGCCAGGGCTCAGGAGATGGTGGTCTCCCAGCTGCAGCAGCAGCCTCACAGCTGGGCAGTCACTCAATCTCTCTGAGGTAAGAGGAACTGAAGGGGAACTTATTTCCCTCTGTCGCACCGTCCCCCCACAGACCCACCAGAGGTGAGGACAAGCTGATGAACACACACAGGGTGCTCCAGCCCTGCAGGGATAGCAGCAGACACAAGAGAAACAGGATGCCAGCTGCAGTTGCCAGACCTGAACACGCATCCACACCCCGGCAAGAGCTCCCCATGGCTTTTAAAGGACCTGTTCTCTAAGGGCTGATTTGTTTATTCCCAACCCAATATGTTATCTTTACATTGCAAAGTTTATTTCTGAACATGTCAACACACTTCTGAAAAGGTCAGACATATGAGGGCATGCACCCGTGGTGGTGCACAGGGAAGCACAGACACAGCTGCATTCCTGGAAATCACGATTCCAAGGGTTTTCACAGCAAAGTCTGACACAGCAGCTGGGTTGGCAGACACACGTAGGCAAACCACCAGCCTCCCCCTTTTGTTACCACTCCCATTTCATTTCTGTGCTTTGCATGAAAATCTGAGGGCTGCTTCTAAGTATAGGTTTTGCTGGCTTTGTTTGAAAGCTTGCCATAGCTCTCAGACATGATAACACCACCAGGGTGCTAGCTGAACTATATTTATCGGTGTATTTCATAAAGGAAAAACTTAAGTGATTTTGAGAAGTTGAGGTCTTTTCTCCCTTTCTTTTCCTTGCAGCAGACAGCTGAGTTGTCACTCTGACAAGTGAGACATTATTAAAAAAGGAGACCCAGGATCTGTTTAGAGGCAACAATGCTTTGGATAAGCAGGTCATGTTTAAATAAGACCTGAGAAACATGGTTATTCAGTTTTTTCTCTCCTTTTTTTATTTTTCAATAAATAAAGAAGAAATTCCTTTGGTTCCTTTCATCCCTCAGCCTGCAGCTCACGTGTTATCCATCGAATGTGACACCCCAGCAAAGCCAGCTGATGGCTGGAGATTGCTGTCTGCTCACACCAGGAGCAGTGACAGTGCCCAACCCACACCTTTAAACAAGGCACTGCAAGTAGGGTTGTTGAAAACAGCAAGTCAGTGAAAACAGCCTTTAGAACAAAAAAACAAGTGGTACACTTTTCAGACGGCAAACATACCTCAGGGAGGCCACAGGTCCCACTGGGCACCTGGAGGTGAGCCACAGCCCCGTGCACATTCCTCACCTCACAAGGCCCTGCACGGCAGGGGACGTCTCTTTTCCAGAGCTTGGTCCCCATCTTCCCAGCCTGACTGAGAAATGCAGTGTGGAGGGCAACAGAGGGATTCCCAGTGCCACCATTTCCCCCATTCATACACAGTTCTGCCCACTCCAAGTGTCTGGGGGAGCAGGAGTTGGAGAGGTTGAAGAGGACCAGCATTGGTATAGCTCTGCTTGGCCTTTAGGCACAGAAGCATGACCTTGGCCCCCACCCCCAGAAAACTAGAGCAAAATTAACATCCCAGGTCTTCCCTACCACACCTCTACTTGGCAGCCGTGTCCCCCCAGGAGGGCAGAGCTGGAATCGACAGGAAAAGCTCTCCCTGGGAGAGGTGACAGATAAGAGAGTGCTGAAATGCAGGCATTCAACTTGTCTGGTACGTCAGCATGTCAAGGCTACAGCACTGATGAAATGTCTGCAAAGGGGCTGGTGAGAGGAGCTGCCTTTGGCACTGGGGCACTGGTGCCTTATCCAGAGCTCCCAAACACTTCCTGGCAAGGGATAACCAAGGGTGTCCATGCTTGCTGCCCAGAGAGTGTGGGACACCCCTCGGGCCTGCCACTGAGTTCCCCCATGAGCCGCTCTGCCTCAAGCAACCGCTCTCGGCACTGCTCATTCCTCTCCAGGTTTGTTTTTTTTTTTTAAAGCATTTTGATGAATGCTTAACATTAGATCCAGCAAATGTCCAAGGAAATAAATCCCAGTTACCCAAAGGCAACAAATTACAAGCATAAACATTTGTGTCATCAGCCTTGGAATTTCTTTGTTCCATGTGATAACCAAATTCACCCCATCCATTGAAAGGAACAATGTAGAAACACTAGAAAGCTAGGAATTTTTTTTTCACAACAATATTCTGATTTGCTCCGTAGGAAACAATTCAAGTATTTGATAAATCACAGATTAACCACTGGACCACCTGTGGAAAATTTTAAAGATATACCCATGAAAACATTCACGGTTATTCAGAAACATATCATTCACAATTTCAAACCATTTACAAGCTGTACACAGAGTGATTAACTTGGCAGGAGAGCAGGGTCTGGATGACACACAGCATTGTGTGGGCAGGAAAATATTCCACAGCTCTTCATCTTGAGGTTGATGTTGGTGCACTAACCAATACTCTTTCTACTTGCCACCTCTCACTCAGGAGGGCAGGCTGTGCTGGCCCACCTGGCCGCCCCTGCCATCCCACCAGCCACACCACCAGCAACGAATGCTGCCCAGAGAAAACCACATGCTGGGACATGAGATGTTTCACAAATGCCAGGCACTTGGCCTGATGCTCACTGAGCTTCTGCTCTGTGTGAGGATGGAGAAAGGCTCCATGGATGCGGGGCGAGACACGTGATAGTAACAGCAAGACTGTAAACTGGTCCCAAATCTGTCAGTCACATTACATGACTATAAATCATTCCTCTAAGTTGCAACACTTAGTTAGGAAATCCCAAGGAAGATGCCATGTCTTAAACCTGATGAGTTTTCACTTGAAATCAAAGTTGACAAACTCATTAAAAATACCTACATGCCTTTCTTTACACACAACTAAAATTACTCTTGACTTCAACGCAACTATTCACCTGTCATAAAATCATTTGGGAGGCCACAGATTTGATCTGCTGAATGTTATTTAACCATCATTATGTTCCACCTCCCAAATGACCACCTCTAAAAATGAGAAAAAATTATTTCTGTATAATTTTATCCCCTTAGAGTATAGGCATTTGATAAATACATATTGCCTTTCTATGGTCAATGACAGCTCTTCCCCTTTTAAAGTAATCCCTATTCCCCAGCCCTCTGTTTCTAAGTATAGAATGTTTAAAGAGTGAGACTCGATGTTTGCAATCATTTCAGACTTATCTTTGGCAAACAAGGAATTGACTCCAGTATAATACCCAAAGGGAATAGCTCTGTCCTTCCAAAATCCACATTCACCCTGGCTGCCATTGTACTAAGGAATTCAGGTCCAAATCACATGGCAGCTATCATAAAAATTGCAATTTAACCTTGAGTTCACTCTCAGTTTATCTTTTAGAGGCTCCTCTAGAATTAGTACCAAAAAGAAACACAAGTAGCCATAAGGCAAATTGTTCTTCTCCACAACTGGAAAATCTGGAAACTGCAGCGCTCTAAGAGCTGAGGGGGTGTGAGGGAGGCTGAATATATATCTATAGAGATCTAGCTATAGAATCTAGTATATGTCTTGGTATGAATCCCTCTCTACTACTGCACAACTGCATGACTAGGCAGACATCATTTCACTTTTTGTGCCTCTCTCTGACCAAATGAAGCTTGCTTACAACCAAACTGATGTTGTTTGGGATTAATTCAGCAGCATATCTGAGACTGTTTAAAAGACACTCTAAATGAAGAGAGCCCCTGCCCAAAAGAGCTCTCTACATCCATGCCTCTGGAGACAATGGGTAGGTGGGAAAAACAAAATGGGCATGGGAGGGATGGATGAAATCACAATAAAATGACAAAGCTGCAGCAAGTGTTACAGCACATCATTAAAATTAAATGATGAACTGATCTCAGCCTCAGAGGGTGTCATTAAGCTCCACCCAGTTTAATGGATACACTTGTTTCCATAGAAACAAATTATTTTCAATAAAAACTTAAAACCCCATACCCTATAAAGCCAGGCAAAGATGGTACACGCACGAAATATGGGATGGGACTATAAAAGTTTTATCACCGCTTGTCTGGCATAACCTGCACAATTCACCCATGCTTCTGCCACTCCTATTTATTGTGCTCATGCCTGTAGAATTTTGCAGCCTCCTCACAGCTTGGCAAATTCTCTATTGATTTGTCTCTTGCAAACACACCAAGGGGAAATGTGCAAGTGCTAAATCACAGAGGCACTGCCTCTCCCCTCACAAGACAGAGCCACATGGAAGAGCAACCTTGAGCTAAGTAGGATTGCAGGATGCGCCTCCTTTTTCAGGTCACTTTGTACTGGTTGAGTGTCTGCACTTGTTGGTCTTGGCCCAACAGAACAAACAGGCACCAGCAGGGAGCTCATCCACTCGGTGTGTGATGCTAAGGTGCTGTCACCTGTGAAGTTTGCTGCAAGCACTGGAGCACCAGAGCCAGGAAGGTCCAGGACATCTGTCTCTGTGCTTGCAGAAGTACAAACAGAAGATTTGCCACAGGGTAGTGACAATTCAGCCTGCTGAGCATCGTCAGCATCCACATCACAACAACCTCCTGGTGGGAACAAGAGGACTGCAGTGGCATATGAAGTGTGCCCTACACATCAGGTAAGGCCCTCCTCAAGGTGAGCAAAAGTCAATCACTCCAGCAATGATTTGCCTCAGCAACACTTTAAAACATGAGAGCTTCAGGAAATTTTAGGCTTTGATTTGTTAAGATAGCTCTGAAAGCTGCCTTCAAGACACACGCTCACAACACTTGGGATAAATCCACTGACTCTTGTGTCTATGAAAGGAAACACTCAAAATTTAATCCCTGGATTTTTTGCAAAGCACAGCTCTCAGAATAGAGAGTAATAGGACTTCCACCACTACAGCCCAACCCAATACCACCCTTATCCTCAGCAGTCCAACGTGGTGGGTCTTCAAGCCACAGTGATGCCCTAAGTTCATTTAAAACCCATTTAGATCCAGCATTCTCATTTCAGAATCTGTTAGACCTGGAACCAGGCGGCTACTGAAGACTCAGTGCCCCTAGCAAAAGCAGTGTGATGGAATTTGAGTGTATTCAGTTCTTGGTAGGATCAACTCTCAATGAATTGGTGTTGCAGGCAAGAAAAATTATAAACTCTACATGAGCAAATGGCTCAGAGCCCAGAATCAGCCTGGAGAAGTGGAACCTAACTGGTTAGGCTGTTAAAGTACTCCTTGTCAAACTTTTGGCTTCTGTAACTATTTCTCTCAAACACGATCTCCTAGAACACCCCCAAAAAGCAATCTGTCCACAGCCTTGCTATCCTAGGTGTTAAAAACATTTATAACATAGGCTTTGCTTCGTAGTCCCCTTAGCAGCCAGTGCTGCTTCTGGATGCAGTCAGCTCACAAATGTGCTGCAAGGCCTTAAAGTCTTCCCAAGAACTTCCGGACTCATCTACTGGAAAGGCTGATGCCTTACTTCTGAGCTCACGCAGACAAGCACTTCATGCGACCTAAATTTGGGCTCCAAATACAATTAGAGTCAGACAAATAATGGATAATTTGGGAAAACTAAAAAAAAAAAAGCAGAAAACTGAAGAAGAAAAAAAGAAACAAACCCAAAAACTCAGTCAGATTTTTTCTTTCTGTTTAAAATATTTGGTTTGATGAGACTTTGGTTTGTGTTCTGGTTATGGAAGCCCATTGTTTATTTATCAACTTGAGGATGGTGGGGAGTGATGCTCATTTTATAAAAATGACCCTGGTCTCTGCTTATACTGTTCTGTGATCATGTACATGGGAAATGATAGTTGTATGTCCCACTTTTCTTAGACAGAAAAACCACTATGGACTTCAGGAAGGAAATGTAATTTTTTAAATGACCTGATTTAATAGATAAACATTTCTTGAGAACCTCATTAAAAAAAAAATAGAAACAGCAGCAGGCCAAAGCAGCCATCTGCAAAATAAATATAACAGGTCAGATCCTTCAAATACCATAAAATAGATGCAACTTCTGTAATTTCAGAAGGCCAACCCTGCATTTGCAAGAGCCCCAGGGCAGAGTCCTGCCTGCCTCTCATGTGATCCATACAAGCTTCCTGCTGATTTCCCTGTGACTGCAAAATACCAAGCCAGGTGGAATCTGGGCCTTCTGTATTTGCCTAGAAGGGAGAGTAGTTCTTGTAAACCTGCCTAGTGAGCGACAGCTGCTGGATTGTGATCATCCAACCATCAGCCAGAGATAAATCTGTTACTCTCTGAAGCACGGGACAAACTTGCCCTGCTTTTTGGGAGGATAAAAGGAGCTTCCTTTTCACCAGACGAGGCTGTCACCCAACACAATCTGCACACTGCACACTGTCCCCTTGTCAGGACTGGCCACCATTGGGTGCTGAGATACACTGAACCTATGAACAGCTCAAATTGGGCCTCTCTTCATCTCAGGAGCACTGGGGACCATGCTGGAGCTGTGATGCAGAGACCTTGGAGGCCTGAGAGCAGACTTTGCCAGAAAGGCTGAGACTGGGGAAGGGCTGAATCCCTTGGTCTTTTCAGTGTCCTTAATCACAGAACCACCAGTCAGCAACAGTTCTCCTTCTGCTGCCAGTGTACCTGTAGAAATGCCCTTGTTGTCCCTCATGCCCTTCACCAGTTCTAACTCCAGATGATGCTGGGCCTGCCTGTTTTCATCCCAGAAATCCCAGGAGATGCTTCTATATGCTTCTACATTTCTGCTCAATGCCTTGTCCCCTTTTCCAACTCTTCCCAGTGCTGTTTTGTTCACTAAATTGAGTTGGGGGTTCCCTGTTCAGCCAAGGTGACCTCCTGCCACACCAACTCATCTTCTTGCAAATAAAGCAACCAACCATGCATCCCAGGGCAGCTCAAAATAGACTGCTTTTTTGGTGGTTTGCCTGGGATTGCTTCTCCACTGGTTTAAAGCCCTCCTTGTGTCTGTGCTAAGGAGCAATCACTGGTTGTGTTTGCTCCCACAGGAGAAAGGCTGTCCCTCCAGGCAGGGAGAGTTTGAGCTTCTCTATGAACTATTCTCCCCTAAAAATGGTATCAGTGTAGCAGTCCCATGGACAGAACATAGCCCCAGCTTTGAGATCCCTCCATCCCTAGGTGGAGAAACAACTCTCCTTCCTTCCTTGCCAGAGGACTGGTAAAATCCACCCTTAATTCATTTACAGGAAAGGCAGCACAGTTATATTGTGTTGAATCATATCACAGAATGATATGTACCAGGCTGGAAGAGAACCTCAATGATCATCTGGTACAACCTTTCCTGGCAAAAGCACGGTCTAGACAAGATGGCCCAGCATCCTGTCCAGCTGAATCTTACAAATGTCTGACTTTGGGGAATACACTTCCCTGGGGAAATTGTTCTAAAGGCTGATTGTTCTCACTGTGAAAAACTTTCCTCTTGTGTCTAAATGGAATCTCCCCAGGAGTAACTTGTACCCATCACCCCTCATTTTTTCCACGTGAGCCCCTGTAAAAAGCAAGTGTCCATATCCCATGTAGCCCACTTTAAATACTGGAATGGAGCAAAGACACACCTGTGAGTTGTCAGTGAGGTCCTTTGCCCCAGCTGAGCTGATTGATCACAGCATTTGTAGCAAGCAAAAATGAAAATAGCTATAACTAAATCCTCTCTGATCCTATTCAGTGTGCTTCTAAAAGTGCTTACAAATTATGCCAAAAAAACAGATGCCCAAGGTCAAATAAGCAGCCCTGGCTTGTTTCTGTACACAAGGCTTCAACATAAACCCCATGTAAGAGATCAGATGGGCAGAGCTGTGCCCTGTGAGGGCACTTCTGCAGCGCTGGTGCAGTGACTCAGCTGGCAGCAGTGACCTGCAGCGCTGCTCCGCTGTGAGGCCGGAATCTCAGCTCTGCTGGCTGCAGCCAGGGCTTCAGCTGTGGATGCAGCAGATCTCAAAAACACTTCACAGCACAGACAGCCTCTTCTCTCTACAAGGAGTGAGCAGACCTGCGAGGAAGGGAACAGCTATCAGCTGGTTTTATCTTGACCTGGTTTGATCTCATCAGAACCATTAGGATAATTTAGAAAAAAATATGTATCAGCAAGCCTAGAAGATAAAATATATGTAGCCAAGGACACAGGAAGACTACAAAGGGTGATTTTTCTTTAGTCCCTCAGTATATGATCAGTGTGAATATTTTCCTAAGTGTTTGAAGAAGTGTATTTTACACATTTTTCCATATGGATAAATGATTAACACAGTAACATTGCAACTGCATTAAGCTGTAAACAGAACTTTAGCACAAACCATGGAAAATACAGTGGTCATCATTAAAAAGTGAACATTTGCCAGAAAAAGTACCATGCTGTGGTATATGAAAAGACCACAGTTACTTCCTGCTCTGAGTATAAATGGAAAATGTGGTGTCTCAGATACCAATAGGCTGGTAACTGTTAGCAAATGTTGACTTTTCTATGGTATCCCAAACTGAATCTAAGCCTTTTTTGAGGTCCAGCCATTGCAATTTTCCAACCCACAACAGACTGCATTTCACTGGTGCATGAAATGATCCCTCTGCCATGTATAATGAGTTGTGCAACCCTCTGACAGAGCACAGAGAGGGTCACTGTGTGCAAGCACCACTGCCCTCTGATGAGTGCAATCCGAACTGCTCCCGGAATCACCTAATCCCCTCCCGCCCCACATTCGGCCAAACTCCCCCGTTCCAGGACGCTCTCGAGGCCAGCAGGGTCGTGCTCCTTCCCATGTGTGCCATCAGCTTCCAAGCAACCTCTGTGTGAGACAACTAGAGCTGCTTGGAAGAGTTGGGCTGGAAAGCTTTTTTGATGAAAAACGGAAATTGTTTCCCAATGAAATCTTTTCAACAAAATGTTCTATTTCCTCGTTAACTATAGAAGTGGTTGGAAATTTCCATTTAAAAATCTTTCCAATGAAAACCAGATTTCCCCCACCCCCCTGCCTGCTCCTTCCTATCCTGCATCACTTCCCCTTTCCAAATGAAAAAATATCAGTGGAGAATGAACATAATTCTTTAGAAAGGTCTTCTGAGGACCACTGAAATTTTCAGTGGTTGTGGATTAATCCTTAAAATAGCACCCTACATCCTAGAGCTTGGTTGTTTCAGTTGTTTCCAGTTCCATGAGAAGATACCATCTTCGATTCACTGAGAAAGAAAAAAAAACATCCCACGTTATTTCTCAATCGTTGCTGTCCAAGTCCACTCCCAGATAGAAGTTACACACAAGTTTCTTTAAAGTTTTGCTTGCAATGCAGTGCATAGTTTCATGCCTCTGGTCCCATGTGCATTTGTCTTTATTATTTGTATTACTGTTAATTTGTTCTTAAATGTAGTCATTTTTCACCAGTTACACTGGAACCCTCAACATCATTTCTGATGAAGATCTCCAAAACCACCCCACTAGCTTAATGCTCCTTCAAATTGTAGGTTGTTAAAAATATAAACAGATTTGGCTTTATGCACTAATTTCTTTCCCAAATGCATTTTATGCCTAGACCATCCAACAAGCAAAAGGGCCATGACATCTCTCCCTCCCTGAACACTCTAGTGAGCCATGTTAAAATTAATCACTTTTTAAGAGGTACATACACACTCCTGAGGATAGGATCATAACTGGATGATTTTTTTTTCTGTTGTTGGCTCAATGGCAAATGCAGAACTTCTCTTATGAGGAGGGGGAAGAAAGAGACACAGTTTTATACTTACTCAAAGGATATGAGAGGTGCCAAGAGCAACATAATAGGAATACAACCTATTATACCACATATGGCCTCACTTATCTGTTATTCATGTAAGAATTCCACATCTTTTGCAAAGAGCAAGTAAGAATTTGAGAGCAAATGAACGTGTATTATACTTGAGGAACTGAAGACTTCACTCTGTTTAAGCAAGCCAGTCTTGAATATGGAAATCAGATCTGACACAACCTTCTAGCAGCAGTTATAATACGATTTAAATGTGAAACTTTCCCAATGGCCTTCTCTTATTGTTTCTGCTCCTATCACTCCCTTTATGCAGAGAATTTAATAGAGACTGACACTCTCTCTGAGAATTTTTTGACCAATGTGGGCAATACCACAGAGTAGACCCCTGCTTAAAAAACAACTGTTTGATTTAAACATCTTCTTGAAAGTCTGTCAATTGCCTTCCAGGTTAGCACTCTTATTTTCAATTCTACAGGATCAAAAACCTCCAACAGCACATTTTATACATTTGTCAAAATGACCTTTAAAGGGAAAACTGTCTCAAGGAGAGACAGCAAAATCCAGATCCTGCTCTCTTGCTATTCCCAATCCCCAAACGTTCAAACTCTGACCGGCAACCAATTTATCATGACTTTACACAGTACTGGCCACCAGTCAGCTCATGCAAACCATCCATCCATGTGCTGGCTTTAACTTGGAAGAAATAAAAAGCAACATGAGTAAAACCCTGGCAAGTTTGCACATTAAAGAATTTAAGCTTAATCCCAGTTCCTGTTTCCTTTCCACAGGGTCGTGGCTGTGTTTAACTGAACCAGTCACAAAAAAAAGATTTCAAATGTCCTTCAGGGATGGGCCTGCTGAGAACCTTCTCCCACTCCCCCATGAAGTTCTGGACATGTAACTCAACAAACAGTTCTACTGAGCTCAAAAGCACTGATTTAAGACCGAGTTGCAATTCAGGATGAACGAAGTGGTAGGTTCCAGCTCCATACAATCTTGGGAAGATCATTCCTCCCTTTGTGCCATGGAAGTCCAAAGCATTACTTTTGTCTTATTTGACCAACTTGCTTTCTCCATGCTCTTTAAATCCAGGAGACAGCTTGTTTAGTTTCTGTGCTTACAGACCATTATCACTTTATCTAACAGTACTTCCTACTTAGATACTTAAGGAACTTAACACTTAAATTTAATGAAAATTTACTTGTTCATATGCGTGATCTTTTCACATATTTAAGACTTCTTTGGTTGTGTTTTATTTCTTTTAAGTAATACATAGAGAATAAAAACCTCATCAATTTACGAAAGAACGGGAAATAATGAGTGTTTGCAGTCTGCTACTGAAGAAATCCATTTCTAAGTGTCCTGCTGTGACCCATTCCCTTTCAATAGAACAAGTTGCTTTTGGATGGGTGCCTAATGCAAACATATTCCTGCACTGAATAAACAAATGAGTAGATAGTTGCTTCCAGATCTTCAATTCTTTATAATCCTAAAGGAATAAAGTGAACAGAACATGGTCCAAGAAATACAGGCTGCTCTGATCTTTAGAGCTCTAGTTAATAGAAGCTTATTTGCATCCCCAGATATGGTTATGTATTTGTTTTCTTGGCATTCATAACTGCTGTAATACTAATTGATCAACACAATAAGGCAATGAAAACTTTCCTTAATATCACTCCCACTTCTTTTTGTTTCATCTTCAGAAAAAAATACAAGAAGAAAAATGAAGCAATTAATGCATTTAAAAATATACACTTTTACGTAAGTTTATTTAGTAAAGGGCTTTTATGCAATGTATGTAGTGGAGTTCATGAGCTCCTGTCTAGTTTTTGGAGCAGGTACAGCCTGCAGGCCACACCACAACAGAGGTGGACTGCATCACTTTGCCCAGTCTGGGCTTCATTCTGAAGAAAATAGGTCCCAGGACAGGAAAGACCAGAGCCTCTGGGACATTTAAAGAGTCCACAGAGACTGACTGCGTCGAATAGTCTGGATAATTTGAATAAAGGCAGAATAATCCTACGGGGTTGTATTTTTGCTTCACTGAAGTCAACTGTCAAACTTTCACAACTTCAGTGAAGTTATGATTTCACCTCTGAGCTGCTGGGAGGTGACATGGCCCCAGGACATTGAGTAACACCCAGCTCCTGGGTTGCAGACCCTGTTTCCAGCTCTTCCCAGTTTTGTTATCCTCAGCAAGTTTCCTAATGCCTCTACTTCTTCATTTTTAATTGGGATGGCAGTAATTAGCTTTTATAAAATCCTTTCAATTTGATGGATGGATAAAGTAATGGAGAACATGATGCTGTAACTCATCCTGAGCTTTGCAGCCCTTTGCTGTAAGCCTAACAAACAATCTAACCTGAAACATCTGAATCTCACATGATGCTACATCCACCAAGGGGTTTGGCTGGGCATTTTCTTCTGAACTTGGTGGGGCTGACAGTCTTGAAATGTTACAGAATTTTTGCATCCAACCATAAACCTGCAAGACTTCTGATGATATTCCTAGACCAAATAGAGCTCTTTGGCTTTCTTAGACAGTTCCCAACATTGTAAGTGAAGTTTGTAATCTTTGAAAGGCCCCTTCATCACTTTGAAAAAAATCCATTCAGCAAAAGTGCTGTTAAAGCCTCTCCTGTCACCTGCAGGATTGCTTATGGGAAATATGGTGGCCATAAAACACCACTGAGCTCCTCAGCATCGCATTTAGGTGTTACATGCTCTCGTGTAAGAGGCAGCTAAGGACACTTAGAGGGCAAGATCGCTGCTAAGAAAGGGAAGGGAATTGAGGCGATCATTCCTAAGGTGATATGGAGAACAAAATTTGCCAGGTCTGGGTAAATTGTGTTTGCCATGGAATCCCACTTCTGGTGGGGGAAAACTGTTAAAACACTTTTTAAAATGTCTTGCCTCGGTTCAGTTACCAGATGTTTTACATGGAAACAAAACCGCATCTACTAACACAGAACTAATGTCAGGGAGCTGAACGGCTCTGAACTAAAGACATGGTTGTACAATTACTCCCTCCTGTACAATTACACCCTCTTCATGCCTTTTTTAAGTTCATTTGTTTAGCCCTTTTATCCCTAGCCAGAATCAACATAATTAATAGGACTGCTGGGCACTAGCCTGGCAGAAGAGATCACAGCTTGAACTTGGCTGGTTTGTTTCTACACAGCTTGGTCTTTTACGATGAAAGATGTGCAAACAAGAAGAAACATTCCTAGTACAATGTCCAGAAAACTGGTGGGGCTTGACAATATGGCACCTCAGAATATCCCAGACAATCTGTTGTCCAGTGTGCAAATCAATTAAGGTTAGCAGATGCTAAAAAATATCAGTACGATATGCCAGATCCCATGGAGCCTTTGATTGTGCCCCCAATACTGACCTTAGCATGTTCTTTAATTAAAGCCAGATATAAACTTTGGTTCTTATCATTGTTAGCAACAAAAGCCCCCACTGACTTTGCTATAATACCCCACAATACTACAAGGAGTCTATAATCTGAGTTGAGAATGATACAACAACCTTTTGTTACGGTTGCCTATTACAAAAAAAAAGTCAAGCCACCTGAGTCAGGGAAACAAGTCCTCTTTTAGAGGGCAAATGAAGTGAGAGATGCCTAGCAACAATGTCCTAGGGCCTGGCTGGAAATGCTGGATACACTTATCTGCTGCACCTGCATTTGAGAGGTTGGTGAGAATTGGCCTGAACACAGCTCACACTCACTACATGCAATAATTCAATGTCACACAGATGTGCCAGCAGGTGAAACCAGTGACTGTCAAGCTGCATCTTCTCTGAGCTCTGGACAATGATTATTTTTCTACAGCAAGTTTCTCAGTGCCTCTATTCTCTGTCTCAGGTGTGACAGCAGAACACTGCCTTGATAACCTGTGATATTTCAGGTACCTGGCTAAAGTAACTGAGGAGCCTGTACATGGATCCAAATGGGCCTTTAAATGCATATTACCCCATCATTCTTCAGGCCTCTTCTCTTCCTGCCTGGAAGACTTTGGGCAGTTTCCCCAGTATCCCAGGAGTTCCAATAGATCCAGAAGAGAGGCTTCAAGCAATTTATATCTGCCGTAGTTTCCCTTTTTAAAGACTCAGGAGCTAAAGTTCAGCAAGATTCAAACATCTGCCCCTGCTGATGTACTTTCCACAAAGCTGGAAGCAGGGTCAGTTCATGGTTGTGCTACAATTATCTACAAGGAGAAGCTAAGTGGAAAGTTATACTGATTTCTGGTGATGTTTTCTGAGTCCCCAAATGAAGGCCATGATAATCTGGTGCTCACTTCACAAAACGGGTCTCAAATCTATGTCTCCTGTAACATTTACAGCCAAGAATGAAAACACACAGCAGACATTAAGACAGGGCTCTATTCTTGCATAGGCTCTGTGATACCAGGGTATTTCCTACCCTAAATAAAAATCATGACGGCAGTTGCTTCATGAATGTTCAGTGGCAAGAATGAGTAAATGTTGGATAATTTGCTTTGAACCAAACAGCTTCTTGCTTCAGTAGATTTGGAAATAACTAGTCTTGTATGAATGGGCCTCAACCTCTCTCTGTATCTTGTTACTACCCTTCAAGATGATTTCATGCAGCAGAGGAATGGCAGGTGCCCCAAAAGTGTACCTTGGAAATGAGGAGGAAACTACCACGTTCTTAGATACAAGTTTTAGATGTTTCCAAAAGCAACTAGAACAGACAGAATAAAGGACAAGGCAAAACATAACACCAAAGTAGAGCTGCTTCTATTCTGCTGTCCCTAGTCCACTGTATTTGTGTATTATGTATTCACTGTATTGGGACATAACCATGTGTCTGCAGCCCAAGGGTTGTTCTTTAACTCCCAGGATTGCTGCCATTTTCCATTCTGCCAGCCAAATGAGCACTGTGTGAATTCTGTCTCAGCAAGTGGACTCACTAAGTCCTTTTATTCTTCTCTGACCCTGCTAAAATGGTTGTTAAACTACTCACCATTTGTTCCCTGTGAGTATTTCACGCTTTGGTTTCTCATGACTCCTGCAGCTTTCCCTTCTTTCTTCCCTGCAAATCCAAAGCAAGACTCTTCCCCTCTGCAACCCCACTATCTGTTCCCTACTGAAGATGTTTCCCTTTGATCACTTCAGTTATTCACATCCACTCAGCCAGCTCTAGAGCAACAGATTTGGGGGCAGTGTGTTCCCTCCCCCTCTACTGCAGAGATCATTGCCTGCCTAATTGAAGGGGATGATGTTATGCTGGCTGCTCTTTTTAAAGCAAATAAAAATACATCCTGTCCCTCTGGATGCTGCTTTTGAAGCTCAAACTTAGCTGGAATCAAGAAATGGGTTAAAATCCAACAATGTGCTCATACTATACCCAAATCTACTGCTAAATCTTTTTAAAATTACACAAACCTACCGACCTGCTGTACAAGCCTTACTCAGGACCCCGTGGAAATGATCTCACTTGCTTGTCAGGCTGTCACAGGTTAGGCAAGGCACAGAGCCCTGAGTTTGCTTAGTGGCTTTGCCCTGACTCACCCTCTGTGTATCCTTCAGCAATGCTGTGCCTTGGCTTTATCATCACTGAACTGAAGACAGGATGTACCTGCCTCACAATGAGATGAGCTCACCTGCAAACCTCTGATGAAACTGCAGCACCAGCAAGTAAAAAGTAACTTATTAGGGCTGGAAAACAAATAAGTATTCATGAGAAATAGGAGCCAGGTCCTCTGACTCATTACTAAGAGGTAATTTCAGAACCAAGAGGTAATTGATTTAGGCTGATTTAAGCCTGATTTCTTGTTTAATTCACCTGAGTATTTTTACTATAAGGCTTAGTATATTTTTGTTCTCTCTCTTATCATCTGTTCAGTGGAATCAAAGGAAATTTATCTCAACTCAGAGTATTAAAAAATCTACCATCATAAGACAAAAGACTGGAATGAAAATGTACTCTTTCATTTCAGTAAAGCAGAACAAAGCACAAAGTCATTTAACCATTTAATAAAATCACACAGTTCAGATCATATTATTCATTCAGAGCAACTGTTGCTGGTGTCCTTTTTCTTGACTGCTGAGAAGTAAGGCTTTGTTGGCAAATATTGTCATCTTATTTCATTTAATGGAGTACCTTGCTTTCCTTGTCCCAGCAGGACAAGTGAAGGCAAGGGCTGTGTGCCGCTGCTCACATAAATTTCTTTCTTAACCCCAACACTACACATTATCTGAGGTGTCTGGTCCACACTTTACCTCTAGTACAATTTCTGTCACAAAGAAAGAAAGACGTAAAACACCCAGTGTGAAATCCTCCATTACATTGTTCTGCTTTGCTCCACTGAAGCTGATAATGTTTTAAAAGAGAGCCGAGCCTTCAGAGACCTACACAGAAAACATGGACCACTACTTCAGGACCAAAAGTTGTGCCTATCGCAGACCTCATTTCAGCTGGACCTTTTATGTCCAAATTCTGGAAAAATGTTTCATCAATACTCCCTCAAAAGTGTTGCGATAAGGAAGTGAGGAAATCAATAGAACCACTCTGCAAACACCAGAACGAGGATTATTACAACCACTGCAGCTAGCACAGATGTATTAGTGATGTCACTGAAACGCTCAGAGAAGAAAAAGGTGGAAGGGAAAAAGTGACTCTTCAAACTCACAATGCAGCAGAGCTTGGAAAACAATCCCCAGATTCCATTAAGTCACTTCCTAACATCATGTATCCTGAGCAACTCAATGAGTGTTTCATACAACACGGTCAGCGTGGATCTGTGCTGCAAGCATCCAAGACTAGAGCTGACTTCATCCACACAAAGCACCTGATCTCATGCAAGCCCCAGGACTCCAGGTGAACGGTCCAGAGCGCAGCATGTTGAAGTGAAGGAGTTCACAGCTCCCCCCACAGCTGATTTACTATTGTAGAGATAGAAGGAGAGATAGGGAGAGAGATGGAAAAATACTGGGAGCTAGAAGCTGTCCAATATTTACTTTGGAAACAACTTCAACCCATTAACTGTGAAACTGGGCAATGTCTGACATCTTCCTCCACTCGGTTGCTAAAGAGAGAGTGACCAATAAATTAGATAGAGTCCAAAGCCTGCCGTGGGCTTTGAGGAGTTTACATGTAACTGAGCCTTGACTCTTGCTCACTGGGGACATATCATCTTCTCAGAGAAAAGCAAAGCCCCTCTTCCTGAGGGTGGTTACAATATGAATGAACTTTTGTCTCCATTTCAGGTCAGTTTTCCTGCGGCATGTATTAAAAAATGCAGCCTTTATAACAAAGTGGCCCTTCTGTTCTCCAGGTTGTGTGGTACCTGCTTTGGAAATAGCATATTTGTGTAAAATATGAGTGGTCCAGGTCTGGCATTTCCTGAATAATATCCTTAGGAGGGTTTCCTCACTATCCCTCTCCTCTTATTGGGCTGGTGTTCAGCTATCATGAAAAACAGATATCAAACCAGTAGGAAACTGCTACCTTCCTCCATGGCCAACACTGGAGACTTTGCCAGTGCAGTGCAGTCCTGCAGAGGTCTGGTAGGTGGTGTGTTCTTACTGAGACAACTGGGAGAGCACCACACAAACATATGTTTAGGACTTTGCCCATTTAGAACAGGAAATTGGAGTTAAGTTGTTTTCAGGTCTTCCCACTTTTCTTAACACAAGAGAGGGAGAAAGAAAAGCAGCAGGGGGAAAAGACAACTCTTAGCCAAATAGTGGGTATTCTCCCATTTAAAAATAACAAAACAATGGATTTACACATGGAGCTAATTGAAATAAAGTATAGCTTGCTTCTGAACAAGGAGAGAAAAAAATTGTAGCAATAAAGGCTGCAAAGCTTCGTCTCACAGGCAAAGAAGCCCAAAAGCCCTGCACTCCACAAGATGTGCCTAAGCTTTCCAGCTCTGGAGGAACAGGTCAAGTCATGTGTTCACATTAAGGGGCAGTGTTCAGCACTGTAGCTGTGCAACTGGGTGACATCCACCTTTCCGCCTCACAGCTGTAAAAGACAGACAACACAATCACTGTCTGCTTAGTGTGTCAGGAAGAAAAAGAAAAAACAAGCACCTTCTCTAGATGCAGTCTCCAGACCCACAGCTGTTTGCATCAGATAATAATATGGACAGACCTGGACACCACGCTTTTGGAATTCTGTTTCCAGAGCTCTTCTACACTGTTTACCCAGCATTTTGCATTCATTGCTGGGGGGGGAAAAAAAATTGTTATGTTTTTTCTAATTTTGATGCTTTTCTTCAAATTTCCTGGAGTGATCAACACCCCTTTGCTTGCTGCAGCACAGTTTTCTTGTCATGGAATGGTATTACCCAAGCTGGGCCAAACCCAGGTTTAGGCATGAAGCAGTATAATTCCAAGTGAAAATCCAAATTTCTTCAGCAGAGCATTAGCCTCAGACATTCCTTTCATTGTCATTTAATCATTAGATTGCAGTAGCAGACAAAATCCCCATGAAACAACCCCAGTGGTACTAGGCACCATACACCAAGCCAAAAAAAGAACTTGCCTCCCTCAAGAATTTGCAATTTAATATAAAAAGCAGGTGTGCCATATAAGCAGCCAGGAAGAAGAGGGTAATTGTGGCACAGGATCTCTAAGTGGATTCAAACTGATTTTAAAAGCACAGGACGTAAGTCAATGCATCTCAGAAGTCCCTCTGACTCACACATTGCCCAATGGGGCACTAACAGNATCCATCCATCCATCTATCCCTCCCTCCCTCCCGGGGCTCACAGTACAGCTCAAGGCTGTCCACACACCTCCTGGGAGGCACTTGCTTACTAAGACTATCTCTGCTGAAACCTATACAATAACATAAATAAACAGAAATTCATACCAAAGGAAAGGAAAAAACCCAAAGCCCTGTGATTTCCCATTATAGGCCTCAGTCAGATCTCTCTGCTCTTTCTCTTGCAACAAAAATACCAAAGTTGCCTGAACTCTGCTATGAAAAAATGTCAGTAATAGAGTGCTCATGTAAATCAACATGGGTGTCTCAAGTTGAAACCAAAAATCAGACCAGCAGTAAGAAGAGCAATATTAAAAAAAAAATTAATTTTTTGCCTAACTTGGTTAAGATGAATGCTGTAAAGCCAATACACTATCCAGGAATAACCTGAATTGTTCACATTGACAAGATTAGTTGTCCAGCTGTGAACAGCAGGGCCATGCCTTGCCTTGGTGGCCACGCCTTGCCTTGGTGACCACTTGCTACAACCATAACACAGATGATTTATCGAGTCCTGTGGCACCTTCTACCAGCCAGCAGTGAGGACAGGCAGTGAACAGCTCTTATTTCTGTTTATTTGTTTTCACCTCAATTTATTAAAGCTTTGAAACTTTATGATTGCATTAAACATGAATGCCAATAATAGGAAATACAGAAAATAACACCAGGACCTGGGACGTGCACAAATCCAGCATGTTGGACAAAGATTTCTACAGTTTCAGATCCAAACGAAACATTTCAACATTCCTAATAGTTTAGATTTCCCATCAAGTGTAATTGAATCATTTCAGAGCCTCCAATGAAATGGGCTCTGGTGATCTGGAAGTCCCAAGAGCGTCACCATCATATGATGTACAACAACAGCTAAGGTGAACACAGACAAATGACAGCCTGACCTAAATCAAAATTTCATAGCCTCCTGGTGGAGAACCAAAACATCTGTTTCTTCTCAGATTGCCAGGACTTTGCAGAAGCCATCACTTCCACAAGAGACTGCTGAGAACTTTCTGCATTCACTGTTTTTCACTGCAATGTTTATTGTTATATTAACTTTCTACATGAGTGTACAGACCAGCTTTGATGACAGTGGCTTCTGGTCAAAACTAATTTTCTCCATACTCACTTGAGCAAAGAATAGCATAAACTCTAGACAATTCACCTGAGCAGCAGAAATATGGCATTCAAGTGCTTCTTTTGTCTAACTTCCTCTAGTGATGTCCAGGTGAGCCCTCAGTTCCATGATGTGTAGCATCCTTTGATCAGCAGGCTACAGAATATTCAATGTATTGTAAGATCTCCAGATCTCTGGACGCTCCTGTCCATAAATAATCTTATTGCAGCAGAGACTTGTGGCACAGTTAGGCTGTGCTCCCAACTCAGCTGTGGGTGATAAAAATTCTCTCCCCCTTTCCCCATCCCGTCTGTCTGGCATGTCTTTCCACAGGGACTTCAAATGCATGTCTGGCTGACGGAAAGCTGATGAGTGAAGAACGGCCAGAATATTCAAGAAATTACACCTTCCAGACAGGATACTTCCTCACATCATCTTTGTTTCTTTCCTTTAGTTAATTCTGCAGCTTAGGCTATCTGCTCTGTTGACAGGGAAATAATATTCAGGAGGGTACCTGTGTATTGCTCATTTTCATGCTGAGCATAAATGCCTTTCTTGGTAAACCAAATAACTCACTTAATATGAAACAATATAGCTGATAAAGAGGATCCAAGGGAGATGCTGAAAAACAGAATTGGTGAAATATTCTGGCTACTCTAGTAGAAATAATGTACAAGGTTTTGATTAAAGTGGAATTTATTGTCTTCAATGATGTGGGGAAGGGGATGCTAAATTAGTTCCTGGGATGAGAAATCAGGTGCCACCAGCATTGTGCTCTCTACATAGAAACAAATCAGCCCATGCCATAGTGCCTCTTTCTGCTCAGGCAGCATTTGTTGGTTGGATTTTAGGGGGCTCGTTTTGCCATGCTTTCATAAAGTGTACTCTCAGTCAGAGAGCACCTTAGTATGGGGTCCACCATCCTCCACAGCACATGTCTTGGAGAGAGAAACTGGGGTCAGTCTGAAAGGCCTGATGAGAGCCAACTTACTCAATTTGTTAGGAGCTTCATTAAAGCAGCTCCATTAAACCCCCAACCTCCCTGGGGTGTTACCCCTCTGCACAGCAAGAAAGAACAGGATCGATCAGGAGGTGTTTTACACCCACTTTGCGCTGGTGAAAATCAATAGACAGCACCGACTAAAGCTGCTTCACCAGCACTCTGTTTCTTCCCGAAACATAAAAGTATTTGTAACCCACTACAGCTGCTTGTGCTTAACTGCAGCAGCTTTGTGCTGCCAAAACAGCAAAAGGCTGCCAGAGGATATTCAAGAATGAGTGTGATCTAAGCCATAATGACTTTACACTTCTTCTCCAGTTCAGTTCTTATTTAAAGGAATAAAACTTTCCCTGGTGTCATATTTAGGTGTGGCCTGCTGGCTGCCCTCTGCCAGGAATCCGCAGGCTTAGAGTGACTGGGCACAGAACTGGGCAAGGGGTGTTTTGTGCCTCCCTGTTGGGTGTTGGTGCCCATGGCCCAATCACTGCTGCTGGATCTGCCCATCTTCCACCACACTCATGTCCCATCTTAGCACAAGTGGACATAGCCCAGGGCTATTTTCACTTGCCTGACTCAACTCAGCAGCACTGGGCTGTCCTGGAGCATCTGAGACTTCCCCACAGATCTAGCAAACACAGCACAAGATCCAGGAGAGGGGTTCACCCCTCTGGAGAGACCAGAGGCTAGGTGCTACCCTACAGATCCTCAGATGACACTAAACATACAGTGCTAAGTAACCTTACTGTCTTGCTGCAAGTGGCAAATATTTTTATTGAAAGCCTGTGAGGGTTTTTTGAAAGTACACGTTATTCTGGGGTTTTGTTATAGAAAGAAATCAAAGCTCACAAGAATTCATCATGCCCAGACAGGAGGAAATGCACAACAGTTCATGGGGAGTTTGCCCAGAACCACAACCCACCTTCCTGACAAAATTTAGAAGAGCATTCCCAGCTGAGAACACATCTCAACTGTAACACAGTGAAGTAGAGCAGCTCCAGGGACTGTCTTCCTCCCAGCCCTCTGGTGTGTAGCTTAGGCCCAAGCCAGCTCCAGGGTTACAACATGATCCTGTTGAAGAGCTGATGGAAAGCCAGGCAATTGCAGGAGCTGCTGGGTCACTGAGGTCTGCACTGCTCTCCTCCAGACCTTTCTGGTTTTGTCCCCACACCAAGCAATACAGCCACCATGTAATGAGGGCATGAAATCAAGTTGTCATTTTTCAGAATGATGGAAATCCTCCTCTCATTTGTGGGTGGTAAAAAGGCTTTAACACAAACTCTGTCACTGAGCACCAGCAAGAAACCTGCACTCAGAGCAGCAAACTGGGAGTCTTTACAAAGGAGGTCAGGAGCTGCACAGCAGCTCTTAGAAAATGTTCTCTCTACCCATCAAAGTCCCCTCTGCTGTCAAAGAAGCTAGACAGCAGGGAAAACACAGCCCTAAATCACACTCTGAGAATCTCACAGCATAAACTTCCCTTTGATTTTTGTGTATTAAACTATGACTACACAGCTATCTTTTTTTTTCCCCGTCTTTGCAGCAGAAAACACAATACAGGAGGGTAATTTCTTTTCCCTAAAAACACAGACTTAGGAAGAGCTCATTTTAGCATGAAGCTATTATCTGTTTAAGTTTGCATTTCTTTGTTCCTTCTGTGCTGTTTTATTACCTTCTTCCATCAGCTATATTCAATGGCTTCTTAAATTCTGCCTCCAGCCACAAGGAATGTAAGCAAGTATAGCTGATGTAAAATGACATCCATGCCTTCATTCACTGAGCAGTGATTGTCTGCTGAGTACTTGGAGGGAAAGTCTTTCTCTTTTTTTTCTCCCCAATACAAATCCCAAGGCAGCTGAGGTTACACAACCAGCTTCATACTTAGTTTAAAATATGTCTCAATTTATACACCATCTGCAGCACTCATCATTAAATGAGACGGCCACAAACAGGAAAACTCACAACAACGATAAATAATCAGGACTCAAATAAGCACTCTAGTTTGAGGCAAGAATCTGTGTTGATCAAAATGCTCAAATTGGTGCCGGCTCAATGAATGGGACAATCACATCACAAACCACTAGTCTGGGGCACACGGCCCACTTTCCAAAATCATGGATATGTTTTCTGGCTCAGGAAATTCCTGACCTGCAAATCATTAGAGAGGAGAAGAAGCATCATTAGATGCTTGCCCTTTTCTTTACTCTTCCTGAGGCATCTGCTTTAGCATCATTGCCAGAGAACAGATGTGGAAGTAGGAAGGCTTCTGACCTGACCTGCTGTACTTGAGGATTGCTGTGGTCTTGGGCACAAATCCATGGGGCTGGGAGCAGGGTATGGATGTGCTATGGAAAGCAAGAGGCAGAGGGCAGTTCAATGGATGTCCTCACCTTCCCTCACAGAACCCTTTGTGTCCAAATTACTGTGAATTACTTCATCTACTTACATTCCTACTCATGCAGGGAGAAATATGTTGGGAAGGCTTTTTACTGAAAAACAAAAAAGAAAAGCAAATCAAAAAACTTAGATTGTGCATTTAAATCTGGACATGAAGAAGTCAGAGGCTGCCCTGGTATTGTTCACAGAGTAAAGCACTCCCCACAATCTCTAAATGCATTACAGAAGTCAGCCATGAGTGATACCATTGAAGAAATATGCTGGATTCACAGAAATTGGAGCCCTCATCTTTGAGAGCATGTAAACCCAAACACATCTATATCCCATGATGAAAATTACAGGACAAGTGGCATTTATTTGTTTGCATAGTGAAGACCAGGCAATGTAAGTCTCCTAAGATTTCCACCAAAGTATGTTGATTGCATTTGGGATTTAGATTTGCAAAGGGTTTTTTGGTTGCATTTCAAGGCACATTATATGTTCTGGAGAGGCACTATAGATTTTTTAGGTGTGTTTTGGGGGTTTTTTTGGTGGTTTTGGGGGTTTTTTGCTTTGGTTTGGTTTTGGGTAGGTTTTTTGTTGTTTGTTTGCTTTGTTGGGTTTTTTTGTTGGTGGTGGTTTTTTGGGTTTTTTGTAAGGCCCGAGAAGGATTCCTAGATTTTTAAAATTAGAGATGGAAAGATTTATCTTTTCTTCTGATGAAACCCCCACCAGAACGGAACTCACTTCTAAAGTGTACTGCCAAGGACTTGCCCAGTCTGGAATGACAAAATTTGTATCTGGAGGCAACTGTAAAATTTTAAGCGTCTCACATTATAGATCAATCATCAACATGACTGGTCCTATCATCAGCTTCTGTTTATTAATCCTACTTTTTTTAAACTCTCATCCTTCCTCATCATTCTAGGAAAATTGGTGAAGTCCAGAAATATTTGTAGAAGAAGCTACTATGGTAAAGTTGGACAGACTTATGCTCAGTGTTACCTTATCTTCTAAATAAATTCCTATTGAGGTCATTATGGATCTCTGTAGAGTAAAATCAGCAGGCTTTGTCCCTCAGAGCTCTCATGCAAGAGGAATAAATCAGAAAGCAGTGGAGCAGAATCTGTACTTGCACCATTGTCTGCTTTTTTCTTGTTATTATTTTCTTTGAAATCTCTCATGCTTGATTAAAGAAATTTCTCCTCAGTTTTCTCTTCTGTTTTTATTATGCTTTTAGATAAAAAAGCCTTTGCACGGCAGGAAGAAGAACAACAATTTGCCAACTCAAGCTGCATTTACCATCTGGTACACAAGAACTTAGCAGACTGCCTGCTCCATCAATGCAACAATATTGTGTTGCTTTAAATGACCCCATGCTCTGATTTGAAGATAAGAAAGTTGGACTCGAGATGACAGATAGGGACGTTCACCTCCTGTAATAACCTGCATTTCCTCAGCTGCCATCACCAATTACCACAGCACTGATCACAGACTGATAACAAAAGATTGTTATCATTTCAGAAAAACAGCTTTCTCTGCTTTTTTCTTTTTGTGCTTTCTTTATGTGGGTGTAGATGGTTGCAGTACCAGATGCAGACAAGATGCTCAGAGACCACAGAGTCCCATTTCCCCAGAGAAAGGAGAGCAGAGCAGGGCTCTGGTCACACCACTGAAGCCAAAATTTCCAATGGAACCAGCATTTCTGAGGGACAAGTGTTAGACACCCTAAATAAGTCTTATTTCCCAAAGGAAATTTTTCAACATACTGTAAGAAATTATAGTGGGATTTTTGAAACCTGGCTGGTCAGTGATTGCCTCTGACGTTTGACCTCCACAGCCGTGCAGCAAGTGAAATAAAGCATAGATTTCCTAGGAAGGGCACTACAGTCTGAAAACCTTAGAATGAAATTAAAGGAGCACAACTTCTCACCCTCTTGCTGTCCAGCTGGGGATCTAATCAGCAGTAGCAAAGAGGAAAACTCAGTGATAACACATAATTCCTGCATCTGGCACTCTTTCCTGCCCATGTACCACTGCTTCTGCCTCCAGAGGTTCATTCTTACTGGAAGCCACTGCCACTGCTTTCTCCTCTTCCAGCTCCACAGTTACTCACCAGCTTTTGCTGCAGTGACTAGGGAGTGTATTGTACACTGTGGTGTATTCAAAAGTCAGCTTCTAATTTCAAGGACAAGGATGAAAAATTGAACGTGGAGAAACTGTTACTTTTATGCATAAACTCTGTGCCTACTACATCACCTACTACTGTATCACCTGGCACCAAGATAACACTGACAGCCACCAGCCCCTGGCTATTGATCTTCCCCACAGTCAGTAGGAGCCTAAATAATGAAAACACAGCATTTGGGGCTCAGGCAGAAAGACAAACAGAGTGTTCTCTGCAAAGTAAGACTTGGATTTGCTGGAGCTGTACACTGAAGTGTCATCCTTTAATAGACAGAGGAAACATGGAAATAATCGGATGACCATGATTTTTGGAGACTAAAAAAAGACGCCCCCTGCCAGGGCATTTAACAAGTAGAACTCCCTATCCCAGTCTCTGTATTTACCAAATGAGAGAAGAGATAAGAAATGTGGGCTGTTTCCCAGGTTTTCACAGCTCCCATCACATGATGATGAAGGAAGGAACATATCAGGGGCATAAGAGGCCATCTACCTCAGCCATCCCCAGTCAGAACATTTCTATGGAATACTGGCATGTCCCTTACAAAGCATGAAACACATATTGACCAGTCATATTTTTGCCACATGATAAGGAGAAATGATAACTATTATATGTTAAGGACACTTCTATCCCCAGCTGTCATGACAAACCCTTCCACTATAATACATTTACTAAAAAAAGTAGTAAGTAAAAGCTATAAGGAAGGAAGGATACTGTCTGTAAGCAGAAGTCATGAATTTTGAGCCAGGTATTAAATCTTGGCTCACATCCACAGGATAACCAACTTCACAAGCATCTATGTGATGAAGAAAGGGAGCCCACAATGTAAGTGAGGTGTTCACAGTGCACTCATTGATGACAACAAAGACCCACAGTGAGATATCTGCACATCTTTGCTATGAAAATAGCCACAAGTAGGATGTGGTCCAGGAAGGCTCGGGAGAAGGAACTCTCCAGCAACAATGGCAGCAAACCAGCTGAAAAATCACAGCTTTTAAATATTGAATAACAATTTGTTATGTAATTCCTAGTAGAGTTTCTAAATATTATGAGTTATTGTGCCATGTATATTTTATAATGTCAATGTTTTAATTAAAATGGGATCTTATTTATGACTCAGAGGAGTCTGCAGCTTTATAAAGACTTCTCAGGATTCAGCCACTGCACTATCAGTCAGGAGAGACAGTGCAGACCCATGGAAGGAGTTGTACTCCCAGAGCAGAGCTGATCAAACTGACCACTGTCAAACAGGGCGGCAGCTTTCTTAGCTCTCCTGTCTAGGAAAGGGAAGTAATATCCTCTTATTACTCTCGAGAATAGATGAAGTGAATAACTCCAATACTGACCTTGACTTAAAGGCCTGGAAGAAAGCTTTTCACAGTTATTTGAAAGAGTGCCACAGACTTCATTCTGCTTTGTACCAGTTCCTAACAGAAACACTGATCATACCATAGCAAAATGCAGGGCAAAATATATTAAAATATGTCATTTAACTACTACTGCTCCTGCTAGAAATGTCAGGACTAGCTGGGATCCTTATCATCTAAATAAGGATGATTCCTTCCACCTTGAAGAGTGACTGAATAGTGCAACACCCTAAAGCTATTAAAATTTCTTTGTTCATAGCCTTGTTTCTATGAAATGGTTATTAGAGAAATATCATTAGGGAGAAAGAGCTGTTGCTCAGTTTTCTGGAACAGGAACTTATTCAGAAGATAAATTCATATCATTATCTCTTCCATTTTTCTCTAGTGTGTTTACTGACGTTCTGCCCACAGGAGAAGCCAATCTTTCTTGATGAAAGAGTAAGCTGTTTGGAAACAAAAAAAGCAGATCAAAGAGGAGAGCAGCTCAGTGATGGAGGATGTCAGCTAGAGGAAGGGGTGAAAGCTAATATACTGCTGATTGAAGAAGCCATTTTCGTTCAACTCCATGTGCACAAGATAAAAAGCAGGACTCACTTTCCACATATCTGTTCATTTCACAAATTGTACAAAGTGGTAATTTTTCAGTATCTTCATCTGTAAGACATGCATTAACCTGTACAACAGAAAAGGCATCACACAAGCAAGCAGGAGTGGATTTGCCTAGAAAAAGGGACAGTTAGAACCCCTCAGCATCACAGACACTGATTTTGAGCCTACAGCTCAAAATAATACTGAGTTCTTTGTAAATTGTTGTTCTCAGACCCTAAAAGTTCTCACAGCTGTATTTGTTGTCCTCCTCACCAAGAGACCCTCTGAATCATTTCATGAGGCCATGCCTCGTTCCTAGTCTCACGTCTGAACTCAACCTCAGCACAGGGACACTTCCCATTTTCAAACGTCCCTAGAAACCTCCCTTTGCCAGACTTGCTCAGGGAACATAGTTGAGCTGTTTTCAAAAACAGCCATACATTTCTTCCTATCCTTTCCCAGGCATTCTCAAAGCTCCGCATAACAGGGCCATTTTGTTTATAATAAACCAGGCACCTGGCAAGACATTCGGAGCACTTCAATAAAAGATGAAGAATGAGGCAATGCTGTTTATGCTCAATGTGTCTGTCCCACTTGGCTTAGCCATTTAGCATCTTAGGTTAATTACTGATGGCTCCACTAAAGCTAAGTACCAGTCGCACACCATTGGCTTTTAGAGCGCCAAATACGGATTTTGGATATGGATCTGGATCAACTCACTGCAGATGGCTGAACAGCATCACTTCATCTACCACTGAGCGGCAAAGGGGAAAGAAACAAAAATGTGGGTGCAGAAGTGAATTTTGATCCTCCCCTAGATTCTTCTTAAACCTCCTGGAAACAGAGAAATCAGAACATAAAGTTGCTGGTTTGATTATTTTGGTGTTCATAGTCATGATACCAAACAAAGCCTGTAGGAAACCTGGCAAGGAGAATCTTTCTGCAGATTGTGGTCCTAAACTGGAGGCTGCCACAGCTTGATCATAATTATCAGACTCAATCATGTAACTGAAACTAACTCCTTTCCCTTGAACACTCAAGACCCTGTAACACAAACCCTGCTGATTGTAGCAATGTTTGGATTGACCTCCCACCACGAAAGTTAGCAAAACTGACCAAGAGATTTACAAAGACTGGGGTCACAAATTCTAAATTTGCAGGAGAACAAGATGCATCACAATTAATGGTTTATCTGTGTTCACATGCAGAGGCAGTCAGCTAAATTCATATATCCTCACTTGAAGTAAGATGTTCTAGCCATCACCTTTTCATTACAAACAAGGTAATTAGTGGTGTACAGGTGCATGTGCAGCCACCTACAATGAGCAGGGATGCCAAAAGGAAATGGACTGCATGAGTAACCAACCCAAAATTCACACTGCATTCCCTACATCAGCTGGGAGTAAAATTGCCCTGTCTTCTTGGTAACATCCATTGAGATTTGACACAGGACAGTGCCTGGTTATGCAACCCTTCTACTCAGGGCTGCTACTGAAATATTATTTCACATCATTCACTCCTGCTATGTGGCCTGGAAATAATTGTCTGGAAGAGGCTGGATTATTTTTTTTTTTCCTAAGGAGGGAGCATTTCTTTTAAAAGAGTGGTAGCACTAGCTTTAGCCTATGTGTAAAAGAGGGTTATATAAAACTCAGTATTGGTGCATGTGATTTCAAGGGATGGCCTTCAGACTTCTCTGGGAATCAAGTGCTCCCCCATGGACCTGCTGTGAATCTAAACAGAGCGGTGCTGCACTATTGCAATGCATGATGTGGCATAAAGGGTGGCACTGAAACAACTTCTGCAACAGCCAAAGCCAGAGAGAGAGGGGGCAAAGGAGAAGGACATTGTAATACCTGCTTAGCCTTCTAAAAAAACTGGCATCCTCCTCACGGGCATTATGCTAGCTGTTAAGCTTAATATAGCAGATTCCAGCTATCCCAACCTGGGATTTATGGGAGATTGTTTTATGAGGCAGAGTAAAACTTCATCTTTGGCTCATGCAATTATAAAGCAACATATTGATTAGTAGTGGAAGAGTGAATAACCCAGGGAAATCTTAATAGTTCAGTAATCTCCAGTTCTTGACTTCCTACCTTGCACAGCAAAAGCAATTAGCATCATGCTTATCTCTGTTTCATATTCACCTGAGGACAGCAGGCTTGGACAGATAGGGAATATCTAACCCAGAGCCTGTTTTCACCAGGACACTCACTAGAAACCTTTTTGTAGCAAACTCTTGCAGTCAGAGTACTTTGCAGTTTGTCAGCCTGCCCCTGACGAGGTTACGGCCTGTCCCAAGGTACACAGCCACCATTGAATTCCACACTCCTAGCAGAGACAAGCCCAGCAGTAAAACCTGGGTTAGGGGGGACTGGAGGAGAGGGCTCTGCTGCAGGTTGCAGAGCCTGTCACAGAGACGTGGAAGTCCCATGGAAGAGGGCTCTTCATCTGGCAGCCATCCTTCCCATCTCACATACACACTGAAAACTATTCCCCAACTGTACTCTCTACCCTGCAAATTCTCAGATGAGCCACTGCATGGAAGACACACAAGTATCCCCTATTTCTCCTTGGACCACTTTGTTCCACCTGCTCCTGATGCTTTGAACGGTTCTCTTGAAGTCTGAGGGGAAGAGAAAGCTGGAAAGAAACAGCAGCAGGGAGATGGGGAAGGCAAACCCTAGTGTGACCTTTCACTCCCAGCCAGCCAAGAAGCTGCTTCTGCTCCAGAGGGGACACCCACAGCAGGGGCAGTCCTGCCCTGCCCCAAGTGGGACATGCAGGCAGAGCAGCAGAGAAGTGAGGGGGGATTCCTCACTGTGGCCTGAGCCCACTTTCATTTGCAGACCAGCACTTGGCATCACCCCTTTAGAATGTCCACTGCTGTGATCCCTGCCGTTGAACCCCGTTTGATCAGATTAACGAGCAGCAGCCCTGCTCGCCACTGAATGCCAGCATTAACTGCAACACAATAGGAGCACAGGCCTAAGCCCGTTTTTTTCGCAGATAGCAAACCTGTCAGCGGAGCAGGAGTGTTGATGTCATCCTCTGACTCAGTGACAGTGCCTGTTCCTGGGGTCACCCAGCATTCCAACACCATCAGCATCCCCTCTCCAAATCTCATCTATTATCTGCTCATTGTGGTTAGATTTTGCCTGGAGGAAGAAAGGAGTGACAGGCTGACATCACCTGCTTATTAATAGATGGGTAGAGAAGAATGATCTCCTATAAAGGCTTGGGTGAGGATGTTCTCTCAGGGTGTGCTCAGAAGGACAGTGTGTTTGGGAGCAATACAAGCTGGTAACCCTTTTAAGGGAAGCAGCTGTCTGCCCAGTGGCTGCTTCTGAACCCTTGAACTGCAACTTGCTGGTCCTTCAAGGGCATGGCCAACCCCCCACTGGAGACAACAGTGCTGGGGACAACTGGCAGCAGACAGCGTCCTATGTGGAGCAAAGTCATTTGTCTTTGCAAAGGAAAATAACAAGGTACTTCAGGGACAAGCTGAGACTCTGTGGCCCTACAGAGCCATGGATCCCACCACAGATCCCACAGCCAGCAGTGACACCAGGTAAGGGATCCGCAAGAAGCTCCCCATGCAGCCCTTGCTGCCAGCTGATCTTGGCCTCTGGACTGAGGCCTGCAGTTGGACACAAGCTGCAGTAGGTAAAAAATGTGAAACATCTCATTCAATCAGTAAATCTCTCCCTCCCTGCTGCATGTTTCCTGGTAACAAACAGTTAGAAATGTTATCAAAGGGATTTGTTACTGAAAACTATTTGTGTTAGAAAAAAAACCAGACCCTTGGGAAAGAAATCTTTACTGCAGTTAGGAATGATAACACCAGGTCATATGGGATGGGGTTTTTTGTGATGTTTAAAGAGTTGTGTGTGACTCTTGGCATCACGCTTCCACAGCAAGATCACAGGACTGCAAGTTTAAAATTCATTTCTCCTGGGTCACCTGCTACATTAAGTTCATATGCATCTTTCCAGGAGACTTTCTGTCAAGGAGGCTGCTAACAGAAAGTAAACTTGGAATAAATGGAATCCAAACAAATTCATTACAAAATATAAATACACATTTTTACTTTTTTTGTTTCTCCCAGGCTGCTGGGAGGAGCTGTCAAACATGCTTGAGTTAGCCAAAACAGAGACATTAATACCTACTCATATTTCTAAGCCTTCTTTCACATAACTCCTACTTATTATTCCCATTTATCCACTTCCAAGCCATGAAGACTCCAGCACAGAGTCTCCTCTCAGCAGCAGCACTGCAAGATGAGAGATTTGTTTGTATCCATCAGAAAAGAATATTATGGTATTCCCTCCCATATGAACCGATCAATTTACCCACTCTTGGCTGCACCTACCGTCCCTTATGAATTACAGCAGAAAAATTAAGCAGAGGGGAAAGGCAGCCTGAACCTTACAATTCAGAGGTAAAGGTCCTCCCAGCCAGATAGCTCTGATGCTGCCAGGGACACACTGGCAGCCCTAACACAGAGCAGAGCAGCTCTTTTAGGGTGAGCACGCACTCTAAAAGCACAGCACTAAAACCTGAAGCACTCAGCAGCACCAAACTGGCAGATTTTCAGCTTCATTCTGAAAGCACCATAATTTGAGTGGTTTAGTGAGGAGGAACACTGTTAATAAGAAAAGGAAGGGTTTTCTTTTTGGTTTCTTCTTCTTTTTCAGAAGGATGGTAACTGCTGAGGAAGCATTTGCAGAACATAAAGTGCAGCACGTCCATATTGCCCCCCTCCCACTACCGACTGCAAACACAAGAAGTCACCAGAAGTCACTGCTGCAGTGACTTGTTCAGTGACATGTGTGTCCTGCTCCACATTCTTCTTGGGTACTCACGCTGGCAAGCCTGCCACTGTCTCTGGCTCAGGTCTGCCTCATGATTCAAACTGCTGAAGTCTTATAGAACACCATTTTCTTTTTTGCTGTCTGATTAATTTGCTTGCTTTCATCTATTTTCAAATAAACCCTTAGCATCCTCCCTGGGATTTCTATCAGCCAGGGCAGGAGGGAGGATGCCTCTTCCCAATGCAATGTGCTCTGACCTTCACAGCACTGCCATGCCAGGAGAGCTGGGCCATGTCCATGCTTTGGGAACACAGAGTTACAAAGAAGTGACAGTGCCACCCAACAGCTCTGTCATCTTTCCTGCAGGCTCCACTCACGCCTTGTGCAGTGGAGGAGGACAAGAGCCTCACTAGATCATGGTGTACCCAAAAAGGATTGAAAGTTCTCTCTCTCCATTGCAGAGGGACTTTTAACACCCCTAAAAATGAGAACTGGTTCTTTCCTTCTTGGTCCACATGCCTACAAATATCTTTTCTCGGTCATAAAATCATGAAAGCATCTCAGCGTTTATGTCTGAGCTGCAGTGAAAAAGAATCAAAAGTTAGCAACCAGAGGGGATCAGGTTTGCAGGGAAGCACCTGTACAACAAGTATGCCAAAAATGCACATTCTTCTCTGTCATCTTTCCTCCTGCTCTAACTTGCACACAAGGTTGGAAGTACTGAGCTCAGCATTCCATGCCACAAGATGGAACAGGATCTAAGTGACCAGGTTCTCCTCACATTCTCCATTGTTTACAGCCTAATAAGGGAGAGTGGGAACCCAGGAGGAAAACACAACAAATGGTCACTGTTATCATTTGTAGACCACCTTCCTCACGGAGTTACCAGCATTTTAGGGAAACCCGAGTTCAGAGTGAACAGTAAAGAAAATAGAAAAGTAAGTTTGTTTCACCTTTTTCATACTGTTGGGATAATACAGTCTGCCCCACACTAGTAGCATCCAAAGATGACAGAGATTCAGATTTGCAGACTTTGGGGACTTTGCATCTAAAATCACATTCAGATCTGAGCCAAGGCCAAATCGAGAAAATCAATCTGATTCAGACTCTAGTGATAAAATCTCTGCCCTTTGCTTTCTTGTGAATTTTTAAAGGGTGTGAAGCCTCATAAAATGTCGCTGGTTTTCACAGCTTTATTTTAGAAGTTTGATAAGTTTCATTCCAATTCAAAAGAAACACTGTGAGTGATAAGCTGTCTGTTGCTTTCCCTTTTCCTCAAGAATTACTTGATTTGAATTCAGCAGTAGATACAGTAACTACTATTTGTGTGGACAATCCCTGTAACTTATTGAAATTCCTGACCTGAACTTTGCAGCTCTTGTCTCTTACAACAACATAGACCTAAGCCCAGGATTTGAACACGTGTTGCTATGGAGAATTTGGATCAAGAATTATACTCAGACTTTACTGGCCAGACCCACATTTTATCAGTATGATTCAGTTGGAAAATCAGGATATTTTCCTACTCAGTGGTGGTACTGCTGTGCTGTAAGATAAGGGATCTTCCTGAAGGTTTTGGTACCTGGAAATGTGGAAGAAGTAGGTCTTCTTAACTGGAGACAAGTTTGGGCAGACAAAAGGGGAAGACATTTCTTCTAAAGCACTGTCATTCAGAATCCCAGTCTGACCAGCTGTGTTTCCCAGCCCACATTCATTTAGCAATGGACTCCACTGCACAGTGATGGTGGGAACATCCCATTAGAGTGTAGTAAAAAAACCCCAAGATGTGTCAGTAGCCACACCAAACCACTCTTCTGCGGTTACCAAGGATGGGGAGGCTATAAAATTCAGATCTAGACTTGAATTGTGAATATTAAGGAACTTCTGCCTAACTCCCAAGTCACATGTCTCATCTAATGGATGTATTACTGCTTTACAAGTGAGTTGTCCTCATGGAATGTGCCATCAAATAGGCACCAAGCTATTCCATTCCTATTTGCTGTGCCCAGGATCTTCATACACAAACATCCATCCAAAGGAGCTTTGAAACTGGCCAGAGGCCAAATGTTTGCAGATGGGTTTTATAAGACAGGATAGCTCAGTGCCTGGCTGGACACAGTTCTGCCCACAAAGAAAGAGCCTCCTTGAGATTCCAGTTCTGCATCTAAGAATACAAAATGTCACACACCAAAAGAAAAAAGATGCACTGGCCAACATGCTCAGAACCATCCCTGCCTCTCAGCAAACCTGCTCCCCCATCCATTCCCCAGCTTACTTATTACTAAGATGTTTCATTTTTAACAAAAATGGGAAATAGTCAAATATAAATTTCTATTTACTTGGCACATTGCCCTTGAAAAACAAAGATCTTAGGTGCATATTCAACAGAATTTAAACTGAGCATTAAACTGTTTGTAGAGCTCAGTCTGGTCCTGCAAAGCAATGCTCCATTTGCCTGCAGGATTTTCTATTTCTGTGCTGCTCAGGATAACAACAGATGGGACCCCTAATTCAAAGGACAATCTCAAGGCTAGAGACAACAAAACTAGACCAGAATGTAAAAAACAGGGTTGTTGCAGATGTAGGGGAAAATGTATATTTTCAGCTGGGGCGGGGGGGGGAAGGATGGAGTGCAGACAGCAGGGGAGGGTATTCTGGATTGCTAAAAACATCTCAAGATCTCACTGTATTTGTCTCCCTCAAAACCCATGCCAGTGGTTTCACTGAGGAAGTCCAAATTAACTAGGAAGGCAAAAGAGGAATCTTATTTACAAGACTGGAATTGTATATGAAAATTTGCCACCAGCTGAGAGAAAGAAACTTTCCCTCTGTGCTACCAGAAGGGCTGGTTGGATATTTTCTTCCAATGCCTTCTGAATGAAAATGATGTCGGGGGTTTTTTTTATTATTTTAACCAGAAAACCAAAATGAAAGCTTTTGTTTCAGGTCTTGTTGACCCAATTGAAACACTTCAGCTGACCTATTTGAAAACACTTCTTTTTAGGTCAATTTTTTATTAATCTCTGTCTGCTTTAGACACCACACTGTCTCAGAAAAGTGATGTCTTTGAAGTCTCATGTTTTTCCATTCTTTTTTCCTTTACCTCTTCTTTTCCCTACATTCTCTGTTTGGATTTAATCTGAGAAGATGCTGTAGGATGTCATCCCCACTGATCCATTGCTGTGTATCATGGAGATGAATCCAGCCACAAATTAGAAGGGAAGCCTAAGGCACTATGATTGATTCGGATGTGGTCAAATCAAGCTGAAACAAAATGCTTTGACTTTCAGAACGAACAGTTTGGAACATGTGATAAATTAATGACAAATTCCAGTACCCAATTTTTTTCGAGCCATTACACCAAAAGCAACTACTGAAGCATCCATTTTCCATGGGACTTGAATTCCAGCTAATGAAAAAGCTGTGCCTGACCATCCCAGTGACCTGCCATCCAAGACCTCATGGCTGCTTCTCCACCATTTGCCCTGGCTGGCTGCAATGCACTGTCTTACTGCTCTAGCTGCTCTGCTCAAGCCTGCCTTGGATGTGGGACTGGGGAAAAGCAGTGCTCTGCCCAAGCAGGAAGCTTCTCTGAGCACTGCTTGTTGTTCCCACATCAAGGCAGCCTGGAGAAAACTGCCCATTCCCATGGCAGCACAGCTGAGCTGTTTGTGGCTAAAACATCCTTTAGGTCCTGGCACTGCACTTCCTCAGAGCTGTCTCACAAGCTCAGCCTCACCACATCTGTCCAGAAGGTGCAGGAGCTGCACAGGGCAGCATCTGGAAGGGATACACCCACAGGAGTGCAGTGATCCATCTACAGCTAACAGCCTCAGCATAGGCAGCATGCAGAGTGCCAGGCCAGCTCTGGGACCCCAGCAAGATGCTCACTTGGAGAGGAGGCACATCCTGGGACAGGGCCAATCCTTCCTGCCAATTCTGTCACCAATAGCCACGGGCAGCTGGCAGCCAGGAAGGCAAAATCCAGTATATAGAATGGGGCAATTCCAGTGCAGAGCCAGGGATTCAGTGCTGTACTGGCAAAGCCTGATAGTTCATCCTGAACTGGATGAGAGCAACACCAAGGGGTCATGAAGGCAGAAGGATTTCTGCCATGAAAGTGCTGAGGAATGTGGCCAGCAGCAGGGCAGCAGTCAATGTCATGCCTCATAGCTGCTGTGCTCTCCTGCAGCCATTTTAATCTGGGCAGGCCAAAAGAGCCCAGCAGTACACATGACATTAGTGTCACCCTGAAACTCGTCCTTCTGTAAGATTAGTAGCTCTGCCACAGGCTTCCAACATAGCCTTGCAAGCAACACTAAGAAGCAGTACTTTTCTTACACTATAAACATATCCACCTTCTCCAGCACTCAAAATTCTACTCTTCTTCTCCATGCCTCAATTCCCCCTCTGTATGCTTCTGCCTGCTTTGGACACTGCTTAGGGAAGGGAAGGAGTGTCTCTCAGTAACATCAGGAAAAGGGTTCTCACAGTATTCTGAGCACTCCTTAGAATTCTGGTTCTGTATACTTTCACTGTATGAATATTTGCTTGTACAGCATCTATTCAGCTGCAAATTAGCAGAGAAGCAAGATGCCCCAAGAGTTGTATTAAAGGATTTTTTCTTTTCATGACTGCCTTGGATCTGTTCTTTCACTGCTTATAGATGTGCTTCACGTTCACACTATAAGCACAATAATATCATGTTAACAAAAGACAGCTGCCACCTGGATTTTTTTACTTCAAAGTGCATACAAGCTATGCCTAAAACTATGTGCTGTGCAATCAGAGTGACAGTCAAAATATTACTTACATGTATTACTATCCCCTAACTGCAGTGAAATGCCCATTGAACAGCTCCCTCCTGCACACTGCGGGCTGGTGACCACAGCAAGTTTGCAGCACCCTCTGGAGGTGAATCCTGGGCTTTTGGGGGGGAAAGAAACCATCAGCACTGCTCTTGCAGGATTTTTTGGAAGGCTTATACGGAATGTGTTGCGTAGCATCAGAAGCTGCTGATGTCTTGGGGGGATTTGCAGCCAACAGGATGTGTGGGGAGCACTGGTTTCTCGTAAGCATAGGCAATAAAATGAAGAAATCCACACAGAGATTCCTTTGCTTGTCTGTAACTCACTCTCCAGTCCTTACACACATCCAGTTTGGTGGTTAGAATTTAGATCTCCAGCTGAAATTCTGAGCTGTGTAATCAGGACAAACACCCAGGAGAAAACCTCTGAAAAATCACAAGCCCTTTGGAATCAGCACCACACTACGCTGCTCATCCTTGCTGTATATTTCATCCACGCTCTAATGAAATTCCTACATGAGGTCATTATCTTTGTTCCATTTTCCATTTTTAAGGAAAATCTAAATTTCTAGGTGCTGTGTGGTACTGGAGGAAGAGCATTGAAATGTTAGGAAAAATACAAAACTCTTCCTATAGGATCCCTTTTTAATCTTATAGGAGTTTGGCCCAGAAAAATCTCAATAAAAGCACCAGAACTGTTTCATCTCAGACGTGGAATATTTCAAAATACTTCCAGCCTGGATAGTATCCCTAGCCCTCACAAATAAAAGGAATAAGAAAGAGATTCAAGCATACTTTAGATACCACTGAAATTTCCTAAGGATATCTGCCAGCATTCCAAATTAAAAACCTTTCAAGTCTAGAAGGAAACATAACCAAAACCAAGGAGAACAGGAACAAAAGTAGTTCAAAAGCTGGTATTATTTTGATTACTTTGTCTGGCTAAGAGAGCATCACAAGCAGAACGCCTGATCCCTCCCTCCTTGGAATTTCAGATGAGAGATCCCACAGCTTGCAACCTCAGATCAGCCCCATTACTAGAGATGAACACTTCACTGTAAGCACAAAACTGACCTTTTGCCAGGAGCATCATGTTTCTGGAGTTTGGAGCTAGAATTGGGAATTGTATTACAGCCTTTGGAAAACTGTATGAGAAAAGCTCATACATAACCTCTGTTTTTTCTCTGATACCTCCATGGCTTCCAAAGCATAATTCTTAGCTTACTGTACATACCACATTTTCCTGACTGCCATCAGACAAGTAGATAAATGATTGACCACAGCAGCAATTAACAAGGATAACCCATCATAAAATGCCCCCACTATCTCAAGGTTTTATTTATAAAACCATAATAGCGCTCCCTTTTTTCTGGGACCATCCCACCTCTGTCTATGTGTGTCCTGCTCAGTCCTTTAGACTCCCCATGTGCACCTGGGCACAAGAAGTACAGGAACTTAGGCAGAGTCTGTAGATGTCAACACAGGTAACAGTGAATGCTTCAGAAAACTGTCTGTAGGCATTAGTGGAGAATGGAAAAGGGAGAAAGCGACAGAGGAGAACGAAAGAGAAACAGTTTCCATTTATCAGCCACTACTATTCAGCTTTTCTTCCCCTGAGGGGTCGTAACATCAATAATCTCAGGCAAGTAAGAGATCCAGAAACATTTTCCAATAAATAATTCATGCCTCTCCCTATTCTGATGCAAGAAATGGGAGACAGCTGGTAATAACAGAGAGATATCAACTGAAAAGTGTACACATGAACCTTTCCCCTGCCCTAGTACACAGGTGAGACACAGAGTTTCTTAGTTTTTAGCACGCGGCTTAAACCAAGACCCAGATGGTAACACAAACAGCACCTCGTTCACTAGCGAAGATTCAGTAAGAGACCAGCACAGTCTTCACAGACAGAAATATGAGGCAGCAGCCCCTGACAGCTGAGAAATATTTTTATCTCCTAGCCTAGACAAGACACACCTTTAAAAGGAAAAAAAGCAGAAAGAAAAGATTTCCAGGGGTCTCATGTCCACAGCTTCCACTTCACTAACGGGCTGTTCAGGATGCTCTGAGATCTACAAGGCACAGATCACCATGGCAGGAGTCACCAGCTTCCTCAAAGGGCTGGATCCAGTCTCCATGACCTACAGCCGCACAGCTATAGGGAAAAGCCTACCTTAGAGAACTTTACTGTGTTTAAAACAACAGATTTTGGCCCAAAAACAGTAATGTGCTCTTAAATGGACCAGGTTTATGGACTTCCATGTTTCATGAACCTGGAAGCAGAAGGAAAAGCTGCTTTCAGGGGAAAAAAAAAAAGAAAAAAAAAAGAAAAAAAAAGTTTTTCTGCTATCCATTTCCCTTGGGAGATAAGCACTACATTGTGGAGAAAGTGGGAAGTTGCCAGGAAAGAAGCAGGACATGAGCATATTTTTCCAAAGCCACACTGAACAGACCTGTCATATTTCACTGAGACTAAAACTTAGCAAATGCTCATGCCCATAAAAATTTGTATTAGGTAGTAAGTAACGCATAAGGACAGGAAACAATATTTCTCTGTTGTTTTACAGGGATTTTAAATCTTGGCATGCATTACAAGATTCCTTTAACTCAATGGTGCCACAGCCACCACTAAATTGGGATAATCAGGTGGCAGGTAGGAACTGGCTTAAATGAAATGGCAAAGAAGAGCAGACACATGAGCAGGGTTTGCAGCACCATCTCTGAGTCAGAGCAGTAATTTCACAAAAATGTGGAATTAAAATTGTACTCAGTGTTGATTATGGGGTACACAGACATAGCACAAATGGGGCTGATCAGAGGGAGATGCATATTAGCAGGTTTCAAAGGCTGCTAAAACCAGCCAAAGCAGGGAAGCAAACTATGGGGTGTGCTAAGCACAAGGATGGTTTGTCAGCTTGTTTTACAGACATCCTGGGAAACAGCAGATATTCCACAACCACAGAACAAGCCATGGAATTAGCCCCAGCATGCCACAAGGCAATAAAGTGACTGTGGAGGCCAGAGTGTCAAGAAAAAACAAAGCTTCAGAAACATTTCTGAAAGCAAACATACTTATCTCCATAGCAGGAGTAAGAGAACAGAAGCAGAGGTCCTGTGCACAGCACATGCTCAGGTTGGAGAGGTTTCTACCCCCAGACTGCACCTAAAATGAAATGCACACTGCATAACTGAAAGCACATAAATCAGTATCAGTATTTTTCAATATAGCAAATTATGCTGGCTTTATAACCCATGAAGAACAATTATGGATCTAGAAAAGACATTATGATTAGAGAAATAATGGAAAGTGGAACAGAGATTTAGTTCCAGGTGATTGACGAGTTGCCAAGGATAAAATGGTCCCAAAAGAAAACATATCCTATGTTTAGAACAACTGCATGCCCACTGCAGTAATGCTCAGATGGAAGAGCAGCATGAATAATTGGGGACACTACAGTTCCTCTTGTTTCTGGAAGCAATTCATTTGAATTATTCTGCTTGTTAAGGGGAAAGAACAAGTCACTTGAAAATAGCCAGCCTGTCATGTGACCGAGATAACCAGAGAACAACATCCTATTATTTAATTAATTTACACTAAATGCTTTGCCCAGAGCTGGCTACTAATAAACAAATTAATATAGTCACAGAAAGCTGAACCACCATGTTGCTTTGTGCTGCCAGACTAAAGGCTGGAGCATGCAAGATTTACTCTTGCATCTGAGCTCTGGCTTTGCCACTGTTAGATAGACTGGTGTTACTGGTACAACTGGCTGTTGGAAAGACTGGTAGGAGAGGGCTCTGGCTAAACTGAAATATCAGTAAGAATTACTGCAGTGCATCCCTTTTCTTAACAAAATCATCAAGACACATTCCCTGCTTCTGAGGACATGTACCAGAAATGCCACTGTAACCAACACAAGGGCAAGCAGTGCCTGCTGGCTGCAGCGTGCATGCTGAAGAGGAGATGGAGTAATGAGGGTATTATCCAGCTCAGTTTGTGGCTGCTGGAAGGCTCCAGGCAGGAGGTACAGGAACTCACTGGCATGAATCTGAATTGCCTGTGACTCTCCCTCGAGGTACTCTGCTACCTTTCATGCAGTACAATAGGCTTTAAGGACAATCTAGGCTGAAGACTCAAATGAAAGTCCCTGGGCAAACATTACAGTCAAGAGCTTTCTTGTGCATTCCCAGAGCATTTTAATGAAATGTTTGACTACAGCTTGGCGTTCTGAGGAAACCATTACACAAAAAAGTTTGACCAAATATATTTTGGCTTCTGAAGTTCTTGTGTTCACAGCTGAGCCCAAGGCTCGAGTGATGAATATGTCCATCCTTACAACAGATGCTGTGGTTTTCAACAGGCCTTCCTGCTTCATGCCAAAGGGGAAAACAATATCATTTTTGAGGACTAATGGCTGGGCTAAAAATCACCAAGGTTAAGTATAGGAGAAGACAGTCTCTTCCTCAGCACTATACAACATCAGGAAACTGTTCCTGACAATGCCATCCATTATGCAAAGCAATGGAAGGGGCTGGAAGTGGAAAAGAGTGCAGATAGTGCTGGCCTGGCAGGGACTGCTGACAGCCTGTGGAGAGAAACCCCTGCCACCAGTCTCCTCCTTTAAAACACAAATCTGATTATCTCTTGAGGCACAGTAAAATAATTTTGTATATAGAGGGCCAAGTTTCTCTTTACTGTGCAATAAATGCTTTTTTCTTCCTTGTTCCCAGCAGTAAATGGTTTTGTCAGAAAAAGCATAGATGGCCAGAACCTTCTGGTCACCTGAGGATAAATGAGGACAGGAGGGACCCTAAGCACATACAGGGAGGTAGGGGCACAAGCTGGACTGACCTGGAATTACCTGATCTCTGCCCCATGTTCACATGTTTGTGGCTAAATCCACATTGCCTCAACAGCTTTAGATACATTGGGGGAAGGTTTGACTCCACACCATGGTATGGATCTCCTGAGAGGTGCTTTGTGGTATTACAAGGCTGGAAAGCAGCTGCTACAGACTGGTCACTTGCCATCAGAGACTGCAGGCTAAGTTCATTTCTTCTCCACTCAGAGCAACTTCTCCTATTCCATGAGGAAAAGGTGTCACAGTCATCTTTCTACCTCTCCTCCCTTTTGCACTGTCCTGACATTGTGGTCACCTGCCCACTGCATCTCCTACAGGAATCACCCCCACCTGTGCTCCTTGGCCAGAGGAGTGTGCAGGAAAGAGTGGAGTTGCCTCCTTAACCTTCTAGAGGTTTATAGCCCACAACACTTCAGTCACAGGCAGCCAAGGAGACCAAGACTCCATGCTGGTCCTCAGTCACCTGCAAAGAAAACAGAGAATTCTGCCAGAGGTCTCTAAAAGAGACCTTCAGAGCCTTCTGCTGCCAACACACAGATATTGGGATGCCCAGAAGAAAATACTGAAAAAACACAGTTGCCCTCTCAGGAGCCCGGTCTTTTTGCAAGATTGGAACAACCAAGAATGCTCCACTTCAGATAATATAGATATCCCACATGTTTCAATGCTAGGTCTGCCCCAAGTAATTTCCTGCTGGGGAAATTAGAGCTGGCATGGATTACTCAGTCTCAACTCTTTCCCAGTATCTTTTACATACATAATGAGCTACATAAATGGTGTATACTTTCAGAGAGCAAAACAGAGGACACATAATTACTGAGTATTTCAAGAAGCTGGATTATGGACGGGGTTTACATCCATCTAGTCAAAGAACGGAAACTTTCTTTGCTGCTGAGGGTAAGTCAAGTAACTGGGTTTTCCATTTCTATTATTTTGATATAAAATAATAACCATGCATTTGACACATTACTTGAAGGTTTTAATTTATGTTATGGATATGACTTTGCAGATTTAAAAAAAGTAAAAAAATATTTCAGCAATGATAAATCACATGCCAAAACTCAATCCAGAAAATATTCATTTTCCCCAGCCAAAAAATGGGAAGTTGTTCTGACTTCCAGGGTAATCATGAAAGTCAGGCAACCTTTAGTTACTGGAAATTATGCACTGGCCCTGAATGCATGCATGTGCATAATCATAGGAGAAATTTTATTCACTACTCAGACAGAAACTCATTCTTTATGATCACAAAACCTCTGAATGAGAAGTTTAGGAAAGCAATCAATAAAATCTGCTAAAAATACTTAGCCTTAAATTCTATAATAGTTGTAAGACTGGCTATAGTCACTGAGTGCAACAGACCAAGAGTATTATATTTGACACATAACTTTTAACCTCCTCTGCACTAAAGAATTTCAGAAAGCAGGTCCATCAGTACAGTAGATTTATCTCCTTTAAACAGGGCAGGCTGCCCATTTTTATCCCCTTGCATTGTGCTTTCAGTCACAAGTGTTATATAAGGATGAGTATTAATTACTAAGTGGAAAAACTCCTAAAAAAGGAATCCAAAATGCAAGTGTTCCCAAGCATTCAAGGGAGACAGTATATTTACATGCAGTCTCTAATTAGGAGTGGCACTCTTTCTAATAATTTAATCCTGACTCTGAGGGAATCCAATGTTCAGAATTTATACTTTTCAAAAAAGGGACATAAAATAATTTCTTTCTGGTTTAGGTGGGTGTGAGGTCTGTTATTCCTAATCCCCGAGCCATTCCACAAAATCTGAGCAGAGGTGGGTGATAGCACAGAGCTGAGAATGCAGAAGCTAAACAGGAATTTATTTTTTTTAAATATGAAAAAGAAGAATACAAATTTAGGGTCTTATGGGTCATTCTCAAACAAAGAGAGAAAATCCTGCAATATGCCAGATACTGGCAGGGTCACAAATTCTAAGCGGCTTAAGATAAATCCAGTTTACTAACATTTTTAAAAAGTAGATAAAAGCTAATTCCCTGCTAGGAAATTAATCACCAAATTTATATTGCAAAAGCACTTTTGTGTTGCTTTTTGCTTAACTGTGTTTTCTGTATCTTACAGGACAAAGTCTGAGGTTTCCACTGTTTGCCCTCACTTCTTATGTGTGCATTAGTAGCTGAGCTTTGCACTAGAAATCCATTACTCTATAGCTCAAGAATGCAAGAGAGAAAACACTGAATTTCCTCCCATCTTTAATATCTTCAATGCTATTTCATGCCATCTATTTTATGTTATGTCTAGAGGTCTGGGTAATAGAAATTACTCATGTATCCCATGCTTAGGGAAAAAAAGCATGCTTGCTCTGGGTGGATAACCTGAACCATAGCAAAGCTATCTGACCCTTGCACTACACTATAAACAGAAATTTCTCTGCACACCCTGTTAGTGTTGGGTGGTCTTTGTACAGGGATAAGTTTTATAGACTCAGCTTTGAATCTGAAAATACACTAGATCAAGTGGTGCTTTGGGGGGAGCCTGGTAGTTTCAGAAAGCTTTTACAGACTTCCCAAGTGACTGAGCAGTAGTTAGGATACAGCCTCATTCCTGTAAAACCTGTCTCTTTTTTCCTAGTAATGCATCTACTCCACAACAGTCAAATCCTGTGGGGTCCTTCCTTGGCAAGCACAGCTCTGAGCAAGGGCACGGTGAAAGCTGAGTTGGCTCCATCCCTCCCTGTGGCCAAGCTTGCAGGAAGGAGTGAAAGTGTGGAAAGTTTTCTAGAGATGATTTTTAATAGCATTTCCCTTCAATACGTCCACAGAGGACAATAAGAAGGGGGATGGGGGGACAGGGGGGAGGCTGTGCCTCCCTGTTCAGGTCCTCCAAACTAGGGGAACTAATGGGATATACAGAAGGCTGAAGTCAGCTAGACCAGCCGCTTAGGGGTTTTTATCATCTTCATCCAACCAGGGACAAGTTTCACACCAGAGTTCATAAGAAATGACCCACACAACTGCAAATATCACCACTTTCTCTGCAAAACCAAAACTGCTTCTTGAAGATAAATGTACAATACTGTGTTTACATAACAAATTCTAAGTGTTCCTTTTCATATGCATGAGAAAGAAGAGGAAGCCAAGCCACTGATTGCCTGATGTTACTCCCACACAATTTAATGTCCTGCTGCCAGGTGCTCAGACACCATAGTGATGAGTGCAAGCCAAAGGCCAACATGAAACACAAGAGAAGAGATCTATGTATTAATGCAATGGTGACTTCATTGTTTTCTCACTGGAGCAAGCTTAGTTTTAGTATTAACCACCTAAATGTTCAGTTGGTATTCAAGGGGCACATCATGAACACAAAGCTGACATAAGCCCTAAAGACTTTAAGTGCTGCTGCAGCAGAGAGGGGACAATAAATCCAGCTCTGCAGGCCTCCAGAAGGAGCTGGGTCATCATGCTACAGGAGTGTTTACAAGGGGTAGCATTATGATATCTGGAAGGAGGGAAGTCTGTTTTGTTTAGTGATCCCAGACTTAAGCACAGTAGATGGAACAATCTTTTCAAGCTCTCCTACCAAATCTAGATTTTCTAAACTGCAAGCCAATACTATTTCCTTATATGAGCTACTGTTCATGAAAACAAACTGCAAAAAAATCCCTAACTGACCAAGCCATTTTCACAGCTTGCAGAAATGCTCAGTCTCCAAGAGTCACGGTTTACAGTCAGGGGAGCAAGTTTATTTATACATTATGTAGGGAACTGCAATTGCCTCACAACTCAGCCGGCCACCATGAGAGGGGGCAACTTTAGCAAGCTCCATTTCTACAAATTAAACCCCAGCATCAGAGCATTTTAAGCCACAATCATTTTTTACAGTATAACTAAAATGAACCAGGTCCATTCTGCATGTTTGCAACCACACTGAAATACCTTCACACTTAAACCTGCTCACAGGCAGCTCTTTTTGTCCAGAGGGATTCTCTGCTGAAGTCAGGTTCCTTTTACAAGCTTCCCTGTTTTTGCTGGGCCACATCAAGCTGGAGCCAGGGTTACAGGGAACATTTCCCAAGGATCCTGAATTTTGGGGAGAACCACTGCACAGTACAGGCTAATGCAAAGCATGCAAGATGACAGTCACGTAAACACAACTTACGGACTGTAAAGTTCATAAAAAGGCAAAACAGATGTTTGTTCACTACCTATCCATGCCAAGCAGTTCACTAACTTTTAAGACTAGTGAGTCTTAAGACTTTTAAGCACTTTCTTCATTGGATCATTTTACATTTCTGGCCTCTCTGAAGCATACTAGATAGAGCTGCAAGAGGAAAACTTCTCATGTATAGGACTGTGTCTTGGTATGGGAAGACAAGTATCTGCCAGGGAAAATTGGAGTTTCCCTTGGAATGGAGAATGCAAACCCACCCACTCCCCCTTCCAAATCATTATAATTTTGCAATTAAAGGCTTTCAGACTTTTTCAGACTATTTGGGAATAGAAATAACAGTTCTTGGGTGACCTAAGTTCTTGTGTACCAGACACAGAAGCCTCGTTGGACAGCATCATGTGGTCTAGCTTTCCCTGGTTTGGGTAGCACGTGGTTGTGGCTGTATTTCTGCCATTTGCAGGCCCTTATCTAAACATGGGCCCTATAACTAAGGCTACTGTTGCTGTCATCTGGTTTATTTTATGGGTTAATAAGGGAAGGAACTCATGGATTTTTAATTTCCTCTGGAAGGCAGGCACATGGATTCAGGGCTACCATACACTAACCGCGTGTTTTTGGGGTTACTTTAACAACGGTACCTACTGTGAGGAAATGACACCGGGGAAAATTTTTTCCTAACACTTCACCCAGCTCTTCAGGTCTACCTCACCAGCTTTTGAAGGGTTAAAATCCTCTCTGAATGCTAACGATATCATACAATGGCTGGTGTTTCTTACAGGCCTATTCTAGTTAGCATTCAGAGATAAGGGGAGATTGACCTGGATAACCACCCTGATACCTACCCCACTGAATGGGGATGCTACCCCAGAGCCTGACCCTGCCCCACAGCCTCCCTCTTTGGGTTCTGGCAAAGGAGATACACGAAATGGGCCAGATGCTGAGGGAGTACACCACCCTAGCTCATGGAAAACCCCCCCACTGAGTGGAGCATCTCACAATGGGATGATGTAATGTGTCATGTCATTTGTGAGTCTTAAGGACCCATTACCAGAAGGTATCCCCATGGAGGGTGGAAAGAGATAAGGAACAATGCCCCCACCCAGTTTTAACCGCTGGCCCATTATCAGAAGGCAGCTGCCCCCCTCCCCCCTGGAGTTACAAGAGATAAAGAAAAAAAAAATCAAAGCCAACAACATGTCCCCAACTGCTTTCAACAGATGAAATAAAATACACTTTTTTTTTTGTTACATAACCCAAGACAGACTGATAGACAAGCTTACAAATAACCCCTGTGCATGAGATGTGTGGATGCCAGTGCTGCTCTGCTGTCCCCTCAGAGGACATCCAAACAACCATGCTGGGGTCAGCTGGTTTTGAAGGCCTTTTCTTCACTGTAAAAACAAGTTAACACAGATGAATTCATGTACAAGTTCAGGAAGCCACTCCATCCCCTTCTGTCTCCACCCCCAGACATGTTGAGGCAAGGCTTATGGTATGAAGGTACAACAACCTTTAGTTTAGGGATTAGTGATTATGGCAAAGTCCTTGAGCATCAAACCAGCCTCATCTCACAGAATCATAGAATTGTTTAGGTGGGAAGGGACCTTAAAAATCATCTAATTACAAACCCCCTGCCATGGGCAAGAGCACCTTTCACTATGAGCAATACAGGTTGTTCAAAGCCCCAACCAACCTGACCTAATCTCAGTCTTATCTGTTTCTTTACCCTCATTTTTTCACCTGTTGCTCTGTATTTCATCTCCTTTAGGTTAGTCTTCCCTGCTTGCCTTAAAAAGTAGCTCCTATTCCTTCTCTCTTCCCTCTGTGCCCTCCATTCCTCAAGCAATGCTACATCAACCTCCCAGCTCTGCTTCAGCAGCGCTCCCTTGGCACTGCCCACCATGCTTTGGCACTCAGAAGAAAGTTGAGAAAGTTATCTTGTTGAACAGTCATGGAAATCATCTTCTACAAATATGATTTACATTCTGCAAATGGCACAAATGTCCCTCCATCAGGTGTAAACTGGTGTAGCTCAATTGACTCAAGTGTTGCTGCCCCATTCCCAGCAAGTCAAGGTCATTACTCAAAGCCTGCAGGCGGGAAGCAGGTTGGCTGCCACATGGCCACCCACAAAGACAGGATTTGAGTGACAGCATTTGATTCCCTGACTCCAATGTACATTTCCTTCAATAACCCCATCCAGACTTGTTTTATGTCAGCTGGGAAGCCGCCTCCAAGGTCTTCTTTTGCGCTGGATAACAGCCATAAGAATCCACTTGACTTTAATTATGGGGTGTTTCACATGTCCAGCACACTGAGGCCATATGTACTTGTAAGTGCTTACAGTGTTCTCAGCAAAAAACATTTCTGCACATGGTAACTTTTTGATTTTGGGCTGCACAGCAGCAACTCCCCCCTTTTTCCAGGCCTCCAACTTGCTGCTGTTTTGCTTCCATTGCCTGTGGGGTATGCTGCTGTTACTGCCAGCTTGCTGGCACAGGCTGGAGTGCTTCAAGTTCAGCTCAACAGCTGTTGACTCATTCGTGAAGTATTAATCCCAGGTCTGGAAAAGCAAAATGCTCTCGTGGAAGGGCTTTTTGTTAAGGACAGAGAATGCTACTCCAAGGAGCTGCACCAGTCCCCTGACCATAGCCTTATGGCCCAATTGGGCTGCCCATCATCAAATCTAAGGCTGCTAATTGTTCCCCCAAGCTTAGATACTGTTTGGCAACAGGTACTGAGGTCAGGCAGCTGTAGTCCCTGAGTTACATCACAGCAAAGACTGGTCTACAATACCCTGACATATTTCTTCAGTGATAGTACAGAGAAGATCTGCTTGAAACTCTACTTAATGACGGGGCATCTTAAAACTTCTCTGTCAGCTTTAGCATAGATGATCAAGTAACTTCTGTAGCATCATAAAACACATGAGAAATACATTCAGAAATTAAAACTGGAGCAAACTGCTCTTCTCTGCTATAACATGCTGGACTGAAGATGGCCTGAGCTTTCCTTGCAAGAGTTTTCTGATGTACACATAATCTGAGTTCCTTTGCCTCTCCCTAAAGCCATGAGCAGTAAATCAGTGAGTCTTCTGGCTCACCTTTGTCAGGAACTTATCCAACATGGTATAACTATTTAATCACCAAATCCAGACTTTCAGGTCCTGAAAGACATTGCACTTTGCAGGGAGATGATACAATGAGAAATTCATCCATGGTTTCCTTGCTCATTAAGGGAGCAATAAAACAGCTGTATTCAATTACTTAAACTGTTGAACAGTGAGGGAGAAGGAAGTGACTTACACCATACTTAGAAACATGAAGTCTGCTCAACAGATCAATTAGGGAGATGAATTTACAGCAGACAATATCATCATAACAGGGGTTATTTAGCTCCTATTAACAGCTAAGAAGCTCTAGCACATAAAAGTATGAGGCAGAGCTTTCTTTCTAACTTCTCCAGTGACTGACACTCCTTCAGCAAGTCAATCCAACTCTTTGCCAACTCATCCAGCTGTTTGACACAAGTGGGACTTCCCTCATTAGAAGGGACTCTGCCAAGATATACTACAGTCATAATCAGGGGTTTGGAATTGCCATTCCCTCTTGCAGAGAAAGGCAGAAATCTTTGGATGAAAGCAAACAGTGTAGCCATATGCTTAAACCAGGGCAAAGGGCTTCCACTAAACACAAGATTTCATGAAATCAAGGCATTATTTTAAAAAGGGTCTATCTACTCCACACAATTTCAAAGATCAGAAGTCATTCCACACTGCTTTATTGATTACTTAGAGCCAGACTGATATTTTTAACAAAAAAATCAACAGGAAAAAAAAAAAGGACTGCCTATCTGACTCAGAGGAAGAATTTCAACCATGAGATAAGAGATTCTAATGAGGCAATTCAGTATTCAAAGGGAGCTATTAGCAGTGAAGGAATGAAGTGGTTGTGTAACAAAATGATGAGCACTGAGTGCAGATGGAGGAAATGGTGTTTTGTAAATTCAGAATCCGGGAATTTTTTTTTAATCTTTAAATACTTCATACAGATATGCTGTCTGCAATATTTAGCATGATTTAGGGTCTCATTCGTGGCCATTTTTTTTTCCCAGATGGGGCAGCTGCAAAAGTATGCTTGAAGCCAGTAAAAGCACTTGCACACAATTACAGATCACTTATTCATACGGGCATGCCCAGTACTTCCTCTTGTAAGAGTCAACACTTTTGAGACTCCAGTGCTTTCCCCAGCAAAATAAACAGCTGAAAGAGCCTGTGGACTGACACAGCTATTATTTGTAGCTCCATCTGGACAAGAAATGCTGCCTGGTGCTCATGTTTTTAGCCTGAGGGTGGATATCAGGATAGGAACTGAGCAGGGCAGAAGTCTGTCCTACCAGCAAACTCCAGCTGGCTGCAGATTTACAGGGCTTTACCTGAATGGAGAGCTCGGTGCCCACAGCCAGCCTGACCATAGGTGAGGCATGAGTGAGGCTGCCTGGCTGCCACTTCCCCCTCTGCCACATCCATGTCTTACTAACCCAACTAAAATCAGGGCACACATCCACCCTCTGCTCTACCCTGCAAGACCAAGAGATCTGCAAGAACTCTGCAGAGTTCTGTTAAATACGAGCCACATTGAGTTTTACTGGGAAGCAGTTAAACAGGGCAGGAACAGCCTTGGTCTACTGTCTGCTGAAGCTTAGAAAACACACCTTGTCAGGCTCAAATCTTCACATTTACTTGGGCAACCAACAAACTGCAAGCAAGGTATGGTCTAGGCACAGTTACTCGAAAGGTCTATGCACAGGAATCACACTCTTCTTCTACATCATGAGTGTAAAAAGCTCCCCCAGAAGACTCTGGCCACTACTCCAGTTCACCTCACCACTCTGCTTTGGGCTTTTATTACAACACCAGCATATTTAGCACAACTCCTTATTTTACACTGTCTTCAGCATCCTTCTGCTTGATGATTTCTATAGGATTTGCAGCTATTCAAACACTTCACAGGAATTCAACACAAGCCATTTTTCCTAGTCAGTAGAACATAGCTTTTTTCCTAGTCAGTAGAACATAGCTTTTAAAGTTGAGAAAACTGGAAGTGTGTCCAGCTTTTATCTCTTTCACTATAGAAACTCCACTAGATCTCAGCTGCTGACTAGATTCTAAGGATTATAGCCAGACGTAATGCTAAATTAAATTACTAAACTTCTTATTAAATTAATTAAAACTCTGTGGGTGACACTGCATAGACGAAACATCTGGATTAGTAGTTCTCCCTGAATAGTATGGAAAAAAAATGGTTGCTAGAACAGGTAGAGAAAACAGGAGGTAGCAAGGGGACAGGCTGCTGGAAGAGACAGAAGGCAATTAAGAAATACCTCCTGAACTATAAAAAGAGGAAGCAGCAGCATTTTTGTGTTTCAGAATCAGGATCAGGCTTTGGCATTTTCCTTTAGGATGGTACTGAGAGATCTGAAGCAGAGAGATGGTTTTGGGAAATTAAAAAAATACAACAACCCCTCCCACCTTGCAAAAAAAACCCTCAACAAACCCCCCCCCCAAAATCCCACTGAATAAACAAACAAACAAACACCAACAAAAAAAACCCACAAACAAACAAAAAAAACCACAAACCCAAAATATGCAAACTTCCCTCCCTCAAAACTGCTCAACAACCCACACATATTTCTCTGCAACTGGGTAGTTGTGCCCCTTTACAGATGGGTGGCAGTTTATTCCATGGCCCAGTGGATGCCCTGTGTGGAGCACTGCATGACAAATCACATCTTGAGGTCAGGCTGTGTGAATTTCAATTATTCTGTTGGTAGGACATTGGTTATAACTGCTGTGCAACTGCATTTATTGTTTGGGCTCAGCTTGGCTCAGCTTGGAGTTTTTGGGGTTTTTTTGATCTGCAGAAATTTTGCTTCTGGTGATGATTTATTCTGATTTTTCTCTTTTTAATCCCAGCTATGCAAATGTTGCATAGCTATGGAGTAAAAGAAAACTCCTTTCAAAGAAAAATAACTGGTTAAAAGACTAAAAACAAAGGGTAAGCATTCACAGTGCAGGAGATCATCAGCTGATTTCCTCAGGGAACTGTGCTGAGATTCAATCCACTCATAAATAAATGGCAAAAGGTGAGAAAGTTTCTGCTGATAAAAAAATTATTCAAGACAGTAAGAATGAGGGCAGACTAGGCAGAATTGCTAAGGGGCCATGTAAGATCTGGTGATAGGGCAATATGGGAAAGAATGACTATTTAGGTAATAATGCACATGGGAAAAAAACAGTTTTAATTTCACACAGGAAATGATGGACTCAAACCAGACAATTATTATCCAGAAACAGTATTTTAGCATATCCTAATTTTAGTTCCATTCAAACATCAACTCAACACGAGTCAAAATAACAAAAATAACACAGGAGAAAAAATAAAATACATATTACCAAGAACAAATGGACAACACAGAAAACCTGATTATGTGATTGCATGAATCTGTGTCTCTTCCACATCTTCAATATAGCCTGGGGTTCTTGTTCCCTCATCTGAGGAAGGTTGGATCACAACCAAAAACATTCAGAGAAAGGCAACTACAATGACCTCAGCTACAGAACAGCTTCCACACATGGAAGGATTTTCCTGTGTTCCTTTGATTTGGAAAGGGGTTATTTTAGTGGAAGTAGGACACTGATCCACTAATCAAAAGTGGCCGGGATCAGACAGACAGGCATCAATTGCCCACCATCGCTTCTAATACAAAACGTAAGGCCATAAAATGAAAGGAGAAGGAGGCCAGGCTCAAGGTGAGGTAAAGGACATGGTTCTTAATGCAACAGGTGGTCAGTGTGTGGAAAGCCTTGCCAAGGAGTGCTGTTGTTCCAAATAGTTGAGTTAGGGGTCCAAGAAAAGACCAGACACTTACTTTGAGAGATGTACTGAAGAAAAAAAAGGACGTGAAAAAATAAAGTCGGCAGAAAATCTTACATTTGCCCGTCCTTCAACCATCTGCCAGTGGGTGCTGCTGGCAGAGGATCCTGGGGCAGGTGACCCTTGCTCTGAAGCTGTGTGGCTCTGCTGTCTTGCATCTCTGCCCTTTTGTCCTGTACTCCTGCTGGGTGACACAGTACACTCAGGCTGTTGGCTTTGGGATGGATCAAATGTCCTATTTTTATACACGTTAATGAATAAAAATTGAATTGTTTTCAAAAGCTCATCTTCCCCCACTGTGAGGGCTGCAGTACAGGCCCAGGAGGGACTTTACCTCACGCTTGAAATGTCTGGCAAACCATTTTGTACAGAGCTGACGATAATGAATCCAGCAGCTCATTTTCCTGAGAAACAGGAGCTCACCATTCCTTTGTCCAGTAGGAAATTCATGGATAAAATGTTCAGCTTTGCAAGAGAACTGGACTTCAAAATGAAAGGATTTCTACTTAGATATAAAAGCCATCTGAGTCAATAAGCACAAAGCCTTTTAACTCTTCCACTGCAGGTATCCATGAAGAAGTTTTACCTCACCCACTAGAACTTCCTTGGTAGAAAAATCATCCATATTTTGCTTCCTCGGGGATATGAATAAAGTCTTTACCTGTGAGGAAGCTGGACATATGCAGGGATGCCACACAGATTTTCAAGACTAAATAACATGAAAATGATGCATAAAGCAGAGTCAGTGCCAGTTTTCCAACTCTCTCTTTGAGGGTGAAAGAGCTGCTATTGGAAAGAAATTAATGACTGAACAGCAGTGAGGCAACTTTCAGAAGGGTTCTGCAATGCAAAATTAAAGTGAAAATGCTGGCAGAGCTTCACTTGAATAGGGCTCTATCAGAATACATCAAACAAAATATGTCTTACCTTCTCCTTCAAGCTCTGACTGTGCCTGGCCTGACAGGGAATTAGTGAGACATTTCTATCTGCTGACTTATATATTACTGAAACAGTCTTGTTATAATTTTTGAAATGTTGTTCACAGTTTTAGACATTTTCTGACTTAAATTCAGTGACAGTCCTGCACAAGCATTCAGAACCAAATGGCCATAATATGTTCTGCAGATATATAAAATACCCTGAGGAGAGAATTAATGGGAATGAACATAATAAGGCCTTTTGAGGAGAGTGAGATGCATTATATATGTTATCTTAGCAGATTTTAACTAACTCCCTGAGGGTTCTTTATGTTGGAAAAGTTTTTGTTTAGGTGAAAGTCTAGTTGAATTCTAAAGAACACTAATTTTGTTCTGCTCCTCTAAGAAAAGTATTGATAGATTTGTTCTCTGCTATTTGGGAGATTTTTTTGATCTCCCCTGCCCTAACAGAGATCCTCTAGATACTGGATAATCTTCAATAGCAAAGGCTACTGCAGAAAAGAGAGACTAGAATATTTAGATTTTGAGCAAATATTAGGATGGCCTTCTTTTCAGGTCTGTTTCTGTTTCCACACCACCACTCATTTCATTTGTACAGTTAGGCATCACTAAGAACCTGACTGTCAGGGAAACGAGTGGAAGAGATCTCCAAATAAAGGGCCCCAGGAAAGGCAGAACTGTCAAAATAGATCATCACATCTACCCACAACAGGAGTCCAGCAGAGTCTTCCCTTCCATACCAAGGAAGATCTAGGAACCTCCAATGATGTTTTACAAAGACCAAAACCACCCTTTTCAGGAACACTGTGGTCTCAGATCAGCTTATACCAGTGCTGAAATAATACTTTTCTGAAGTTTAGCAAGTCTTTATCACTAAATCCTCCGAGACATTTAAAAGCCATCTTTGAAATAGCCCTCTTTTCTCCCTTTTTATAGAAGACAGTAACACATGAGCAGGTGTGAGAATGGCACAGGGATCCAGAGCACTCCACCAAGTTAATGTGGTCATGCAGGAGTCGCACTGAGCAGGGCCACAGGGAATTCTTGCTTAAGACAACTTGGACGTCACTTTTAAGCCCATTTACAGAATGCACTACAAAACTACAAAAAGTTTCAGTATCTACTCTATATCTTGCATTTTTTTAATCAGTCTTTTCACAGATGTGTCCACACCCTGACTTCAAAATCAAATCCAGGGAAATTCAGGACTCTCAGGAGTGTTGCCTGTGTGTTTCATGTACTCCTCTACCCACTGTGCACCAGATGAGTTCTGCTGTTCATGGCCATCATCATTCAAGTGGTAGCCACACTGGTTCAGGTTGCATGGTTTCAGGTTCATGCTCCAAGTACTTCTTGCACCACCACAGTTTGGGAAATACTGACAAGAAACAAGAAGCTGCAGGTTTCAGTCTTGGATGCATGATCTTGCCAAGTGGATTTCACTGGCTTTTTTCAGGCATGTAATATTATTAAAGTGTGCACTTTTTAGTTCAGTCAATGATTTCAACATCCTGACCCCAGGAGGTTTCCAGAGTGAAAATACTGGAGTTCAAATGAAGTATCTGGATTAGAAATGTTCTGAGCAGACATCAAGGGGAACACTCAGTCCTGTCCACACAAATACAGGAGTGAAACAGAGAAAATCCATTCTCTGAACTAGCCTCTGAAATCTGGGGTCTGATTGTACCCAAGCAAATCCCTCCTTTGAGAGGTGGATCACTTTGACACCACCAGAGAAAGGATATTATATTCCAAGTCTTATACTCCATAGGGTTCTGGAAGGGCAGCCTCCCTTCACTCTTCATGTCCATGACTCACAGTATAAGACAATCCCAGCTGTTAAATAAACCTCAACATGCAAAGCTTACCATGCAGAGATCTTTCCTCAGCATGTTCTTGTCCCTGCCACACTAGCTGGCACACAGAAACTTAAGACACAAAAAGGGTGAGAGGAAGGGAAAAAGCTTCTATAGAATTCTTCCCAGTTATATACTAGGGAGAATACATGCAAACTTTAGTTTTGTGCAGGAGCTACATCTCAGGAGCAGCAGCATCCTGAGTCTTGCACTAAGTGCGTTTTATCCAGCTCCAATTAAAATGCTGGGAGTTTATCACCCACTGAACTCAGTGCTTCAGGCAAAACCTCTCATGAGGCTGCAAAATAAATCCAATATGTGAATGATATATTGCAAAACTCTTTTATGGATCTTTACCCATGTCTTGGACTGTGAAAAGCTGCTGTATTTTTTCTGTGATCACCTGTCAGTCAGGTGGATGAAAGACAAAATTTATCAGCACCTTAACACAAATTATTTCACAAATTTTGCAGAGGGTTGTGAAGAATTTGAACCTTCTCACACATCTATTTTAGACTGTTTAAAGAAGTGGATGATGGGATGACTTCTCCTCCATCCATGATGGGTGGCTGCAGCAGTACTACAGGATTACTTTGCTCTAGAGGAGCTGTTTCCTACCTTGTATATTCCAAGCCTCTCAAATGGTTCCACTGCTCAATGTCATAGATGAAGAACTCATCATTTGGAAATAAAGACAATTTTTTATTTTAAGACTAAACCTTAGAAATTTAATGTTAGATTTATAGTTTCAATTGTTAACTTCTTTTTTAGCACTTCCCAGTAATTTTAGTATTTTCTGGATAATTTTTTTCACTTTTCAGAGCATAGCTATTATGCATCATAGTAATAAACTGATGGTTACTTGTACAGGGAGGGGAAAGGGGGAAAGGGGGAAAGGGGGAAAGGGGGAAAGGGGGAGATGGGGAGAAGAAAAGGGGAAAAGGGGGCCCTAGTGGCTCCTTTAATCTCCTGAAACCATACAGTGACTGTAGGAGGGAAGTGTCGAGGTAAAACCACCTCAGCAACATGCTAGGAAAAGAAACCAGACCATATTCAAAAATTACTTTAGTACACTTCCTTAAAATAGGTTCTACACATGCTGAACATGTTTTCAGCTCTATCCTTCTGCAGCAGTGGCACAGGTGGGATTCAGCTGACTCCACAGTCCCATTCTCCATAGGGAGTTTCCCTCTTAGTCCAGGATAAGGGCAGCACACCTGCAAGTCCTGGCAAGTACAGTGCAATAAATGAAAGCAGGCAACCAGTGGAAAGTTTGTTTGTCCATATTCATGAAGTAAAGGAAGAAAACAGAATAAGTGTTAGGAGAAAAATCTATGCAGAATTTAAAAAACCACCAGGACTGAAGATGACAAAGTCAATAGGAATGAAGCAGATTATGTTTGCTCAGAATTGCTATTTCCTTCACTGGCTACAAGCTTTTAGCTTGTAAACCCTTATCCAGCTGCCTGGTAACAGAATAGCAGACTCCAGGTATTGCAGCTTGCCTTGCCATGATTAAGCTGCAGGCCCTGACAAGCAGTTTGGTGTGGTAATAGAACAGTCTGACTGCACCTGTGGAAACAACACAACTGCCCAGCCATGTGCTGCAGCCACAAGCAGAGAATTTACACCAACGGGTCAGGTCATGAGTAAGTTAGAAGCAGGGCCTGTTCCTACTGTTGTTTTATGGCCACTTTGATTGATTAATTTAATGATCGTATAGAGGACTCCTCTGTCAGCCTCTCAGCCATATCTATTTCACTCCTTCTGACCAAGCTTTTCACCTTTTTTACTATTTTGGCAGCTGTTAAAAACTACAGGGTGCTGATGAGAAGGAGAGAGAAATGCCAGACCTGCACTAACTACCCCATCTGCTTCCTGCAAGCAAGATGAATGAGAAGCACCGACAGTATTTTCAGCATGGAATATTTATCACTCGACTGGTGCTATCAGAGAGGCAGCCTGAAAGGTTTCCTGCATCTGGAAGTGCAGTATAATCATTCCCAGAGTACAGAGGCAGGTGTTGAATGCCAAAGAAGCACAAGATTGGGATCCACACTTGCAAAGCATTTGCTCCTTTCACAAAGCACAGACACGGTTCTTCAGGTTTTGTTTTGCACTGATACACTGGCATTTTGCCCTTGTTATTTATGAGTTGAGTTTCTCTTCATATGGGGTGTTGTGAAGGCAAAAATTATACCAGCTTTTTTCATTAAAAGTCCAGAAAAATAAGGCAAGTCAAATTCTGAGTCCCTGATGAACAGATTAAACTCCGCTCTACATCTTGCATAGATGTTTCAGGATCCAAACGTTTCACTCACATCCACAAAGATCTTCCTGACTTTAAACTTCATTTTAACAGCTGACTAAGCTCAGAGGAGAAGGGTGAGGCAAATTTTGGAATATAAGATTAAAGAACTTAAATTTGGTTTTCCAAATGACTCTGTCAAGCTCTTTACTGCACATTCACAGTTCCAAATGAAGGCCGGTACAAAAGCAAATAATGAACATTTTTGAGAAGCTGGCCATCAGATTAGTTGGGAAGCTCTGTACAGAATCAAGAAGGGTTGAGCTGCAAAATTCAACTCTATGTCCACGTACAAGCCTTTCCTAGAGTTCAGCAACACCCAGTTTCAGGACCAGCCACTTGCTCTTTCTTCCCATCAAAAGAGGCATCTGTTCCATCCTTTAAATTTCAAACTGACTGGTACACGAATTTGAGGATTTCATATCTAGTGCTTTTATTTAGGCATAACCATAGCATTTTTCCCTTGGCAAAACTATTCCAGATTTGTATTAAAGACGGCAAAGAAACTATTTTGGTTAACATTTAATACCTTCTTCAGGATACAGGGGCTGCTAAAGTAATTGCATTTATTTTATTGCAGCAGCAAAGGAGGACTAATGCAAGTAGGGTCTGTAAATATCCATTTTTAGCAAACCTGCCCAGTACACGCAAGTGCTGCATCAGATTGCATTAATGAGAGTGTAATGTATGAATCAAGAGAGATCATGCAGTGGTGTGGGCTCATTTGCAGTGTTAGATTCACCTTAGGACACCACATTTCATTCTGACAGTAAGAAATAACTGAAGAGGAACAAAACATGGTGGGGGGGTGGTTTCACTGTGGGTTATATGTTGCCTGCCACACTGGGAACTGCCTGGCCAAACACTTAATGTACTCCCAAACACACAGGACACCTTATCCTTGCAGTTCAGGGCTCAGTGAACAGTTCTGCTACAAGCCATGAGAATCATCAGAACAAGGAAAAATTTGCAGTGACCCTGTAAATTTCTGCAGAGATGATGATTTTGACACTTGGGTCCAAAACTCTTCCAGACAAGAAGCACATGAGTAGCACTGAGCATTTGCACAAGGCACATGAGATTCACTTTTATTCACCTCCCAGAGCACAGAAGGAGCAAACAGGAATTTCCCAGAGTATTTTTCAGATGACCATATTTGAAAAGCAGTCAAGTGTGATGCAAGTCATGCTAAACACAAAGGTACTCCAATAACAATACACTCTCCATTGCTTTTTACTTCACTGGAGTCTCACAGAATTTATCAATAATCAAATTGTTTAAAAGCAATCAGTCAGCAGAATTTTCCAAACCCTTTTGACTACAAACCTCTCACCTGCATTTTGTCAGAGAGACCTGAAAAAAATGGCAACTAAAAGCAGTATCACTGTGAATCCCATAATTCTGGAAATTGACCCATCCATCAAGCTATTAAATAAGACGCAGAGCAGGAGAGACAGTTACATAAATCCATTGACAGCATTGTCTGAAGAATGGGAGAAGAATGTCAGCACTTCTCCAGTTGGATATAACAGCCATGAGAAACTGGCCACAGATAAAAACAGAAGCAGACAACCAAATTACTATTAACATGGGGACAGTGTCCAGTGCCTTTTACCTTGCAGCTCTTTATGATGGTGTGAAAACAGAAGGAAAGGTTACACTGGGACTGGCATGGCTCTGACATCTAGCTGTGAGTACACTTGTTTTAGACCAGGGTGAAGGCCAAGTGAGCTGGAGTGTGCCTTCAGACCTGAAAAGGAAGACAGAAAAATTGGTATCTGGATCTCTGCAATGTATTTGAACATCTTTCAAAGTTTCCCCTCCACATTTTTTGGTTTTCACTAATTCCTGATGACCCAGCCTACTTTCTACCTTAATGTATCAGATTACAGAGTGTCAATTTTGCCTTGGTTTGAAAAATCATATTACACCTCTGTTTCCTATACTGCATTGATTGCTTGTAACCCCGTATTTGGCACAGAGGCCAATATCTGCAGCAGGATGCTTTCCTGACTGAAACAATTATTTTATCCATAATGCAGGCAGGATTAAAAACAGATCTTGCAAGGAACAGCAAATACTCTTTGCATGTCCACGGAAATACTTGTAAGATACTCGGTACCAAATAAAGAAATTACTATAAAATACACTACATAGGGTGTTGATGGATGTTTTTTAAAAACATTGTATTAATATCTGAATTATAAAACATGTTAAGGGAGTGTAAGTAGAATCCATACACAATTCAGGACACATTGTGAATTCTTCTGCATTTCTAGATGGAGAATTTAGGTATTAAATGGCAGGTGCCAGTCAAGAAATTACACATCTGCAAGGTCACTTGAGGTGAAGAATTTTGCCAGAGACCGCTCTCACATGAAGGCAGCAAGTAGGTTCTATCTGTCTGGCCTCTGAATTCAAAGGGAAAAGATAGTTAAATGAGTCCTTCAGCTCTCTGAAATGGCTCAAATTAATTCATGTTTCAACTTGCTTCTAGTGCATGATAAGATGCATGCAGTGAGGGATGAATTAAATGAGAAAAATGCGAAGGACTAATTATAACACTGTGCTGACGAACAGCAAAGGAAGAGATTATCTAAGCACCACAATCATCTGACAGACCTACATTTTTTTCTCTCTTATTAGGTTAAAACCCAAACACAGTGATTTGTCAAGTGGTCCAAATCAACATCATAATGCTTCTCACACAGCCTCTTGGCCATTAAAAAGCGAATTAAAGTTTGTTGGGAAAAAACTCACTCATCACTAGTAGAGTATGTCCCAAATACCAGTGTTTAACCTGCTCCAGAAATCTAAGTCATGTTGGGCACACACCCCCAAAAAATCACATGGTCCAGGGTCACTCAGAAAATAGTTCATAATAGCCAGTGAAGCCAAAGTCCTGCAGCTCTAAGTCCTGTGCTTTTTTTGCAAGGGAGTTTAATTACATACTATGCATTACTGAATTCAGGAGGAAAAAAAAAATAAAAGGTGAGGGGGACACACAGTATAAATCAAAGCAAACTCGCCAAAAATACTTAAACAGTTTTTTTGTTTTTAAAAAGACACAGCACCTATACTTGCAGCTCCCTGGAGTTTCTGTCCTGGATGTGCCCCCTGGCAGCTCCCATCACTTGGGCTGTGCTGAAACAGCTCATGGAAGTCACTCCCTCCCTGTCTCAAAGCTCATGACTCGCAGCTCAGTTTTACCTTCCTCAAGCTGCCCACCTCCCAGCACGCCTCCACAGCTTCACTCCTGTGCTTGAAATCTTATTTGCTCTTGTTTTCCATGACTGTTTCCTCTAGATTTAACTTTACACACCTGCCTGGGCACCTCTGACGCAGCCATCAGCTCTCACGCTCCTTTTGTTCTCCACTGGTTTTGTTCTCAGGTCCTATAGTCCTGGAGCTGAAAAATGTGAGTGAAACATGATGAGACTGATGAACTGTTCAGATTTCTTCAGAATTTTTGGCAAATGGTATGCACTCCCCAGTGTACTGGACAAGAAAACTACATGTCCTGCTTACATCTCCACTCTGTAGCTGGCATGACACCAGTTCCCTTTAATCCATTAGCAAGCCTGTCAACAGTGTTGTGCAGGTGCTACTAGATAGTTATAGCCAGTGCACCAGTATTTAATAGAAATTAGAATTTATCACCCTTTCCACTAGCACCACCTCACTTAAAAATAAAATTTTACAATGCCAATTGCATGAGCATCACTAAAAGTGTCTCCTTCCTGACCTTGATATTTTATCACAAGACAGCAAAACAAACCTCTGAGAAAAGTTAGGAATAATTAACATGTATTTCTGGGAAGAGGGTCTCCATGAATAAAGCACATAAAGCACAGACACACCGTCTCCACTAATACCAACTTAATCTTTAATGAATCCTTTGGTTGCAGCAGAACTCCTTTGTATTATTAATAAAGGTTTATTTTTATTGCAGCATGTTCTCCAGCCTCCAGACCACATCCAGGACACTAAAATCACATAAGAGTAGCCTTGATAAACATGTTCTGTGAGATGGCCTCTGCCTGCCCCGAGGCATGACTAAGCTAAATAGTGTGGAAGGACAGCATTACTCTCACATTAGCTCTGGGCAATGAGGGTTTGGATTCTCCTACTTATTTTTATGGAAATTACATATGAAATTATTCATTTGGGGTCATGTAGAAAGGCAGTGGCAGAAGCAGAAACAGAAGCCAGAGTTAATTCCCAGCTCATTTTTCTAACCTCCCTTGCCTTTACAGTCATCTTTTAAGATTCTTATTATATCTATCAAAAACATGTGACAAGAACATGCCAAAACTATGTGCATATTTCCCTTCATTAAACAGAAGGGAAACAAGACAATGAATAGATCCAGTAATTTGCAAAACTTTGCAAACTGGAGATTTTCTAAGCTCTTCCCAAAAGCCTTTCCCCCTTGGAATCCCATGGAGGTTGTCTGGGGG